>CAWUFW010008511.1:0-205000 GCA_963921515.1 Calotriton arnoldi
TTATAGGCTCCTTTTTAGTTGTGGGACATTTCACTTCAGACTTCAGCTGCACATAAATGGGCTGTAGATGCATATGACTGTAGACAGCGCCTTTGTCAGTACATCTGCCTGCATTTGTCAAGAACTTTTGTGCAGTGATAGATTACCTCTGACAGTGTCAGGCAAAGACTATTGTCATCAAAATAGGCATGCTGAAGCGTAGGTCCTACAATATTACAATAGGTGGGCTATGTACCCGACGCAGAATCTCAGATACTGTGGATATCTGCTATGACTGACCACCTCCCACCTTTCTGCTTTGGTTTCTGGAACTCAGCCATTCTGCAAGTTGGTGTCCGTCCATGCTGTCTGCTTCCTCCATTCACCATGGAAAATACTTCTTTAATATTTCGGCCAAATCTCATTAATGTATATGTTATACCACTTGCCAGGCATAGTGGCTCTTATGGCTTTGATCTGTACAGGGAAGCTGATACTCAGCTTGTCAACTACTTAAACAAAGGCATAGTTTCCACCCAAGCAGATTTTTTAAAGTGTCTCATTTCAAATGCTAGTTGGGCAAACTCAAATTTGTTGATGCTAAATACTGACAAAGCAGAAGTTCTGGTGCTTTCAGAAGTCAAGTCACTGTGGTCTATGGATCCAATATCAAAAATCTTTGAAATGGCTGAACAGGCCAAGGATGGAAATAGAACTTTTATACTTCATGGATACCTAATTGGATGTAATGTGTCATACGATTCATAAGAAGTGCACATTCTTCTTTGTTACATGAGTGATGCAAAGGCCTACTGCCAGACATTGAAAACAAATATCCAATCTGACCGCTTCTAAGGCTGATCATTTGGGCTAGTAAATATTATTTGGAGACAATTACTTTAAAGGAATTTCAAAGTACGTCATTGCATTTACAAACATTGACAAACCCGATTATCTCCAAATAAATTCTTTGGACAATGTGTTTTTTCAAGGACTAGTTGACAAGGGGGCTGTTCTGCCAGTTGGTTGCAATTAGACAATAGGGCCAAGATTTATTATGGACTTGCTTGTCCTTGCATGGTGCAAGTCGTCGCAAGGCAAGGATTTACAAAGTCATGAAAGTGGCTATTTGCACCATCTTGTGTGACTTTGTAAAAATATGTAACGTAAGGCTGTGCCTTGTGCTGCATTGAGTTACATTTTGTTGTGGTAGGCTTAACATGGGAGGAGTATGGGCGAATATGGGCGTTCCAATGCATCCAACCATGGAATATGATGCGATCTAAAGGTAGTAAACCTTGGAATGCACCAAAATTATGTGTCTACCACGAAGAGGCGTAATGAGGAGACATATGTTAACTTATCCTTTTTACTTAATCTTTCTATGCGTGATGCATTGTACTTCTACCACTGGCACCCTCTTGATGACTCCCTGGCCAAGACAGCCAAAAGTTCCTGACAGAGCGAGGAGACATGGTGCTCCATCAGCAGGTCGAAAGGGGGTGAAGTAGCCCCTTTTGACTATTTGTAAAACCACTTGTAGGATGTTATTGACTGCCAGTGGAGTATTCTGCTCCCCACTGGATGCTCATCTTGGTATGAGGGAAAACTAAAGGGGTTAGGAGGCTGCCAACGGAGTGTTGGATTGGCCTGGCCTCTGGCTAGTGGCCCCATGTGGTCTGTAGTAACTGCGTCCTCAGCCGCAAAAAGGTTGGGAAGCCTATTGGCCTTGGTGGCTGGGTTGGAATGAACGCAGCTGGAAGCCCCTTCTGTAGCCGTAAAAGGGGCAGAAGGTGGGGTTGGTGAGGGGCCATGGAAAGGCCCAAGGACCTATCCGCAGGTTTACTATCCTTACAGCGCTCCAGCGCAGAGTCTTCCTTCTCATCAAAAAAGCAAGGGCCATCAAACAGCATGTATATGAGTGAAACTTGGACATCCCCCAAAAAGCCACTGACGATGAAATTTCTCTGGCCAGCAAGCCGATCATATCAAGCTCGCATCTGATGGTGAACTTCGCTGCAACTCTGCCATCTGCAATTACCTGTGATAGTAGGGCTCGGGCTTCCTCCGAGACCATGGGCAGCACTTGTGCAACCGAATCCCAGATTGTATGGGTGTGTTGGCCCAAGAGTCATGCGGTGTTCACCGACTGCACTGTTAGGCTGGTGGAAGAGGCCATTCTCTTACTGAAGGCATCCAGCCTCTTGGATTCCCTATCCGGTAGGAGTGGTAGGGAACGTGCCAGGGTTGACTCAGGAAGTGGAGGCTTGAACTACCAAGCTCTTCGGTGTGGGGTACTGGAGTAGGAAACTGGGGTCCCCAAGACCGGGGCGATGGCAGCGGGCAATTATCCTGTGCACAGTCCCGAGTAGGACATCAGTAAGGCTTCATTAAATGGGAGAAAGGGTTAGGAAGAGGAAAGCCCCGGGGGAAGCACCTCTGTCAGGACGTTCGTCTTGACTGCCACCGAGGGCAACTGAAGGTCCGAGACCTCAGCCGCCCTCCGCAGCACTATTGCGAATAAGGCACCATCCTCCATAGCCATGGTAGGGGGAGAGACCAGGCCAATGTCCGGGAGGTGTCTAACAGGGGTGGCTCCTCCGCTAAAGTGGAGGAGCGTCACCCCACTGATCTGTGAGCAGGTGAAAAAGGAAAATTAAAATGATAATAACGCATTGTTATTATCATTTTATTTTTCCGTCCCTGCTCAGCTGGTTAGGGGTGGGGGGTGGGGTGGGGCAGGGCTGTGTCAGAAGAGCAGGGGGAGGAGTGGTGGCACTCTGTAAGGGTGCATGACAGTTTGGCTAGCCGTCTTGGGCCAGCCAAACAGTCATGCGCACTTAGCATGTTCTCACCGGGCTGTGTTGCACCTGGGTGGAGAACATGCCCAGGCTCCAATTCCTCTCTGAGTGCCAAACCACGGCTCTCAGACCAATCACAATGCTGCTATCAGCAGCTTCGTGATTGGCTAGGGGAGTTTGGAAGCCTGGGTGCTTCCTGTTCCTGCATCCTGCCCGTGGAGTTCTGGAAGCAGGTGAAAAGGACAGACAGGTAAGGGATTTCTTTTTTATTTTGTTCATTCCCTCCCCCATGACCCACCCCCACACCGCCGTTAAGTAGCAGCTGTTACTGGTGTCTAACCCACTGGTACCTGCCAGTTCCTCATGCCAGTTGTCCTCTGTCAGCTATTGGATGCTGGTATCCATAAGGGTCATCAGACCCCTCCCATTTGTCACCCTCTTCAGGCCTGTCAAATGAAAAAGGCGCTGGCTCCATCTTAGAGGGCATAGTCCTGGTCGGCCCTAGTGTGGAATGACCCCCTCCGGCTCCATGTCGGAGTCGGGTATGATGATGGGGACTGAACCACCGTGAGCTTCGGTACTGGAGCAGGTGCTGGGATTATAGCGATCTCGCGGGCGGTGCTGCTCTGGATTCAGGACTGGATTCTAGTGGCCTGACTGGTGCAGAGGGCGAACCTGCCGGGGGAATCTAGTGAGGGCCCTTCCCGAACCTGTGGGACAAGAAGGTACTCCAGAGGGATTGAGCTGCCCAAATATGAATTGCATGGCCTCATAAAACTCTTTGAGTTGAGAGGGGGTCACTCTGGCTCCAGAAAATTGAGGGAGGTGTGTAGCAGACCGTGGTATGTGCTCCACAGAAGAGCAAGGCCAGGAGTGCTAATGCTCCCTCGCCTCATCCGGGGACTTAAACAGGGGCGGTAAGGTCAAAGAACTCTTCGACTTCTTCTTATGTGACTTACCCTACGACTTGGATCTAGACGGCGATCATTGGGAGTGGCTCCGCAAGCAGTCCCAGGACCTTCACCACAACTGGGATCATGAGCCTGGCCAATGTCGGGTGGTGAGCAGCTCAAGGAAACACTCTCTCGGCACCTTCGGGTGCATGGTGCGGCAGTCCACGCAAGTCTTGAAGTCATGGTCCCGCTCCAAGCACCAATGACAAACCAAGTGTGGATTTATAACAGACATCTGCCTACGACAGGCAACACATGGGCTGTAATGCATAGGTTTTTTCAGGGACATCCCTAGCAGGCCAGGAGAAGAAAAAACTCAAAACAATATTGCCAAAAAAAGGATAAAAGGTAGGTCAAAGATTAACTGGGGGTAGCTCTCTCAGATCTGTGCTGACTGGTGCGGAAAGAAAAGAACTGACGTTGGCACACTGCAGTTGCACCGATATGAGCACCGCGAACGTCACAGTGCCAACAGCATGGAACTGAATGACGCCACCTACTGGCGCACAGGGCAGGGGTACTGCTAAAAAATCTCTAAATCCAGTCTGACGCCTACAGAATATTCTAAGGTAAGGAATCTGGAGCTAGAAGTCTTTATCAGATTTCAGGCAATAGTCCATCTGATCCTGGTGTCTTCCCCCTCTCCAGTTGATCTATGTCTATCTTTAGTTAATTTAAGATTATGGGTTCCTCCAGTATTTCTCTTTGCTCCGGGGTTATGTGGAAATATAGGGATTGTGCTCAAGCATGCATTCATTTGTTCTATATCCCACAGTAGGAGAGAAAATACAATGCCATATAATACTTAGTAAGGTAACGGTCCTCACAGGATACAGCTAACAGAGTCATACCCAGGTATGCCCAAGGATGATAAAATTAGAATTTGTTCATGGAACATTCATGGGTTCAGAGAAATGGGCCAAGACCCAGAGACTCAAGCCTTTTTAGAAAGTTTCGACATTATCTTGTTACAAGAAACGTGGAACCTGTTATCAAAACCTATTATCGGATACGTAGAATGTCATGTCATGGCGGAAAAAAATTATACATACGAGCACCCAAGGGGTGGGCTGTCAACTTATGTTACAGAAAAATTAGTTTGGCAAATGGAAGAACTTGACACGGGTGAAAATTGGTTACAGGTTGTGAAACTGGAGAGCAACAACCTTGCAAATATAAAGCCTTGGCAGCTACTGATTTTAAACATATATATCCACCCCACCAAAAAATGGAAAAAGGAAAAACTGGTCTGCCTGATAAACTTGATAAAGGTTCTGCAAATTAGCCATCAAAATTGTGAGATGATAATCACAGGCGACTGCAACTCCAATATAATAGGGAGCAAGATAAACAAGAGAATGTGTCAAAAGGAGTTGGAGGTTAACGAACTGAAAAATGACCTGGACAGCTTGGGACTATATATTCTGAATGGAAAAACAAAGGGAGATCAACCGGCTGGGATCACATTTTTAAGTGGGAAAAAACAATCAATTATTGACTATACTATGGTCAGCAAAGAACTTTACCACATAGTTGATTCGTTCTATATACAATCTCGACCGGAAAGTGACCACCTGCCGCAAGTTTTGACTATCAACGCAACGCTGTTTCAGAAAAAGAAAACAACAGCCCTAACAGAAATGCCGGTAACATATAATCTGAAGAAACTAAAATGGCGCGGAACGAACATTACACAAATAATGGACGCTGTGCATAAATACATAAATGATAGTGGGTCGAGGTGTACCCAATCGTTAGAAGACGTTTGGGAAAAATTAGGAAAGTTTCTTTTAAATAAATATCCGGTACTCCCGGGACGTCAAGGTACACAAAGAAGAACATGCGAAAAATGGTTCAATATACAGTTTCGCGACCTGAAAAGGGAAATTATAAGGGAAGCGAGAAAAATAGCTATTGCTGCAAGATCGGGAAAAACTGTAATGAACAACAAAATCACAGACATGAGGAAGTCATACAAGGAGAGGTGTAGAGTGGCAAAAAAGGAACACATGGAAAAGCTCTGGGAGAAATTACTTTGGGGGTTCCTTAGCTGTTTTCACAACCCTATTGACGCTGCCCTTGACCTCTCCATAACCTTTGCTGTGGGCGCTGACTGTCTCTGATAACTGCTGGGGACACTCTAATTGTCGCAGGATTTCGCCCCATCCACCCTGTGGAGGGCCACAACATCCAGGGTGCAACGCGAGCCCACACAGGTGTACTGGGTCTTGCTGACGAGGGGGAGGCACCCGACCACCTTCGCGCATAAAGCGCAGCCTCTACCCCCGCAGCGTGGGTTCCGTAGCTGTTTTCACAACCCTATTGACGCTGCCCTTGACCTCTCCATAACCTTTGCTGTGGGCGCTGACTGTCTCTGATAACTGCTGGGGACACTCTAATTGTCGCAGGATTTCGCCCCATCCACCCTTTGGAGGACCACAACATCCAGGGTGCAACGCGAGCCCACACAGGTGTACTGGGTCTTGCTGACGAGGGGGAGGCACCCGACCACCTTCGCGCATAAAGCGCAGCCTCTACCCTCGCAGCGTGGGTTCCGTAGCTGTTTTCACAACCCTATTGACGCTGCCCTTGACCTCTCCATAACCTTTGCTGTGGGCGCTGACTGTCTCTGATAACTGCTGGGGACACTCTAATTGTCGCAGGATTTCGCCCCATCCACCCTGTGGAGGACCACAACATCCAGGGTGCAACGCGAGCCCACACAGGTGTACTGGGTCTTGCTGACGAGGGGGAGGCACCCGACCACCTTCGCGCATAAAGCGCAGCCTCTACCCCCGCAGCGCGGGACGTGCGCGGGACGTGCGCGGGACGTGCGCGGGACGTGCGCGGGACGTGCCGGGCTAAGCCCGGGCTAAGGGCGGGCCCATCTGAGCCCGTCCGAGACTGAATGAGGCTGGGCCGGGCCACCCCCCTGAAAATTCGTCTTATGTGAGTTGATTCGCCTCTGTGAACATATATTTGCTAATCAAGCGTACTGTTGTCCCTGGGTGGGTTTCCCGGTGTCTTGTAAGCTATTAATCATAAGTCCAAACTATTTTAGCACACCGTGGATTTTGCCGATCCCATCCACTTGATTATTACTGTTCACTTGTAATTTGGACCTAGGGTAGTACCTCAACCCAAATTGCTATGAGAAAGGACACTGTTCTGCCCATAAAGTCAAACACTAGGCAGCGATTGACAAAATGCTACAGCAAGCAATAGGTGCCGTCTCCAGCGAGATTGAACGCACTGAGAGACGCCTTTCCTTAACACCGACACTATCTAGGTTTTCAGCTCTTATGGAGACAGTAGTCCCAAATCCTCCACAACTATTAGACTCCCCGACCACCTTAGAAATACCGCCAGCACAAGCAAACTTAGCTATGGAAACTCCTAGCAAAACATCCATGGGGGGGGGGGCAAAAAGAAAGGGACCATATCGAAAACATAAAGACCAAAGGGGAGGGAAACAAGGGAACCAGCTACCTGAGGTGGCGCCAATTCAACCACCAAACGGTAATGTAGCCTGCGATAGAAGTAATGCACCCATGGAGCCGCCGACTTGGGCTTTAAACCTGGTAGAAGAGCTCAAAATTCACCTTGAGCTGCTCATCAAACATGAGCTTGAAGCCGCAATGACCCGCATTAACAAGCTGTCCTCCCTGGTTACCTCCTGGGGTAGTAAAATTGAGGCTATTTGGCATGCTACTCAACCAACAAATTCCCTGGTCCCCGCCAGAACACTCCAATTTCTACAAAACTCTGAAACCCTACCTGCACCAACTGTGCCACCTCCCCTTGAAGGCCAAGTACCAACAGCACCTCTTGCACAATTACCTGCTTCTGTGGAGTCCATCCCTCCACCCCAACACCATCAGGGTCTAGTTTTACCCCAGCACAGGACGACTAACACCATAGCTAAAGCACAAGGAACCAGGGCGGTGATAACTACCCAGGGTCCACTACTGGAGCATCGCTCATCCAAAAACACCAAAGGAAACAATGAAGGGAACTTTTTCCATCCCAATTGGAGGGAAATTAATTCACTCCTGCCATGCATAGACTTGCCTCCAGCTTCCACCCCATACGTTGTTGTACTAGCAGGTGTACCAGAGCTAGACACAGGATGTGTGGAGTCCTACCCTGACCTAAAAAATAAAGCCATTTATTGGCTAAACAAAAATAGACCCCTTCCTCATCAGTTACATGGCGAAATCTTATTTGCACGTAGGGTTAGCTGGGTGGGGCAGAGGCAGAAAGATATTAAGGGAGACTGTGTCTTGATTAATTTTAGAGACAGTTGGGCGGTACAACACATCCTTGAATGGCGCCAGCTCGGGATGAGCTGTGGTATCCAGACACTCCCCCTGGGCTATTTTTACCCCCCTAGTCCCTTGTTAGAGAGAATGGGAAGTGTGTACAAAAAATGGGAATTAAGAGCTCAGGCAGGAAGTGTACCAAACAGGGGTTGGGGTTCCGAATTTACTTCACTATTTAGCATCCCTGTTAGCAACAGGTTCAGTCCCTTAGATTTGGTTGACTGACTAATCCCCCCCCTAAACATCCATTCGGTATAGGCACCCACACAGACATGCCACAAAGCCAAGAGAGATCTGAGCAGTTAAGCTATGATAGACTTGCTCCCTCTGACCACCACACGGGATTAAATCAAGAGACTATCCCAGGGATCAGTACCCAATGTGCACCCCTCAGTATATCTGGGGCCTCTTACCATAGTACACAGGGCTGGGAGGGGACTCAACATCAAGTATTGCATCTAGAGAGGGATCCCTTGCCCACATTGACAGAAAATGCAGAAAATGCGCAGAATCTTAAGATTTTGTCCTGGAATATAGCGGGTCTAATTGCTAAAATGGAGCTCCCGGACTGGGGAGAATTCATAGATTCTAATGAAGTATGCCTTCTTCAGGAAACAGGGGCTACAATAGAATTGCATAGGGTAGGATATGTAACCTACTGTACTCCAGCCGTTCAGGGGCCCAGGGGGAGACCTTCAGGAGGTTTATGCATCTGGGTGGGCATCCACTTAGGATGCACCATTAAGATGATAGACACGTCTTCCTCTGATATTCTGTGCATTCTCCTTTCGATTGAAAATCTCCCCAAGCTGGCTATCATTAATATTTATTCTCGCCCTGTGAGGTATGGGCAAACCTCGCAGACTGTTGACTTCCTTTTATCATTTCTTCCCACTTTACCTGCGTCTACAAATATAATAATCGGAGGCGATTTTAATTGCCACTTTGAGCCCCTCAATGGCATCGCTACCAACATCACTAGCGAGGAAGACTCCGTCTGGTCAATCCCAGAATGTAATACCTACCCGATAAAAGGGTGGTCCCCTCTTGTCCTTCAAATAAACACCCTCACACTTAGTCACTCGCTCAGGGCATGCAATGGTCGCTTTCCCTTTGACAGCCCGGGTAAATATACATTTGAAAAATTGGGACAGGCCTCTATAATCGATTATATTCTAGTTGATGTCGAGATATGGCATAGAATTCTGAACTTTTCAGTTCAACCTAGATGTGAGAGTGACCACAATCCACTGGTCCCAACCCTAGACCATCCTCAGATTAAAGGGGCCCAAGGCACGTTACAACGATCTGCCTCGAATTTAACAGCAATTGAGGGGGGTAGAAGAGTACGCTGGGCAACATTTGCACAAACACCAGAAAAAATGGCCATTATGTATGACCAAATCATCCCCTTTCTAGCAACTGCATTCGCAGCTTCTGAAAACAGTGACGCTCCAGAATCCCTCCTGGCGATAGGTAAGAATCATCAAGACTTGGCCTCAAATCTGGCTGAGTTTTTTTACAATGGTAGGAGTCCCGCCAGTTTTGATTTAAAACCTAAAAACCCTTGGTACACCAAGGCGTGTAGGGCAGCCAAACGCGCCCTGATACTAATGATCAGGGAAGGTGACAGTTCTGGTATTAAAGTTTCCAGAGCGCATTACAAAAACACTCTTGCTGAAGCGAAAGCAGAATGGGAGACAGATAGATGGGATGCGATTAAGAAAGCATTAGAAGCTAGGGACATGAGAACTTTTTGGAACCTAGTTAAAACGGGAAAATCTGAAGGCAACACGGCCATAGATCAAACTTGGGGGAAGAAGTCTGGAGATCCCATTTTAAAGCTTTATATGCAAAGACCCTAGCTAGAGACAAAGATGGCAGGGCTCCAGACTCTGATGAAATTGTCGTCAATCAGAATTGCTTACCACTGTGCACATTGGCAGAGGTATCTTTGGCATTAACTAAACTGCTACCAAATAAAGCCCCAGGGTTGGATAGGATCCCTGGAGATCTGTTTAGGAATGAACAAGTAGTATGGGCCCCCTACTTACAGATCTTATTTAATGCCATCCTTTGTGGTATGGCACTCCCTCCGACATGGGCTGGGGCCGAAATTATTCCCATTTACAAAAAAGGCTCCCCGCTAAATCCAGCAAACTACCGGCCAATAAGCCTTATTGATGTCACCCAAAAGATATTCGCCCGTGTCCTCCTGGGTCGACTGCAATCATGGATGGATGAGAAGACAGTTTTAACTCCATTACAAGCTGGTTTCAGGTCTAAAACGTCAACTATAGACCAGCTATTCAGGTTGCAGTTGATCCATTGGAAAACTGTTATCTTGGAGGGTGGCAGCCTTTACCTAACCTTCGTGGACCTCAAGTCCGCGTTTGATATGGTGCGGCGCGATCAGCAATGGGGCCTTCTTTTAGATATGGGTGCCCCAGTATATCTTTGTCATCTTTTGAAGCACCTCCATGAAGGCACCTATGCAAGGATAAGACACGGTAGGAACGGGGAACTGACAGCTCCATTCCCGGTTGAGAAGGGGGTGAGACAGGGGTGCGTGTTGGCACCGACCCTGTTCTCCCTCTTCCTAAACGGTCTAATTGAAACCCTACTTGCAGTTAAAGACATAGACTCCCCAAGGTTAGCGAACCGTAAAATGCCAGCCTTAATGTTTGCAGACGATACGCTGCTTTTATCCAAGTCACCTATGGGTATGCAGCGGGTACTGGAAGAATTCAGCCTATTCTGTAAGAGAAGAGACCTGGAGATAAATCTACAGAAGACTAAGTATATGGTCTTTGGCGCCAACACTAGAAATCGCCCACATCCTCGATTGGATGGCAGACCGCTAGAGCGAGTGACCATCTTTGATTACTTGGGTCTTACACTTAATGACACGATGGATTGGGGGACCCAAGTAAAGAAAGCAAATCTCAAACTAATACAGTCAACAGGGGGAATTTTAAGAGTATTTAAAAATTGTACCCTTAAAGTTTTAGGCCCCCCAGCAGAAATTTACAAAACCCAAGTGAGGGGAGCCTCGCTATATGGTGCCGAGCTCTGGGGCTATTGCCCGCCTAACAATTTGATAAAAACTGAGAACACCTTTATTAGGCAGCTGACGGGTCTCCCTAAAAGTACCCCCCTAACTCCACTTAGGATGGACTTGGGCATCGATCCAATAGCTGATCTAATTGCCTCCCGCCCTCTCCATTATTGGCGACGCCTTTGGAGCACGCCGGAGTTAGAAACATACAGGGAGGAATTGAAGGATGTCTTGTCCATCCTGGGAGCAGGTAATCTACCGTGGCTGACTTACATCAGGAACACGTGTCACCAAATGGGGAGGGCTAATATGTGGTTAACCCCAGAAGAGACCTGTCCAGCTATCCCTAAAAAATCCTTAACTACTGCTTTTAAAAATTACAAATTAGCCCAAATTTCTCAGAGTATAGATTCCTCAACCCTGACGTCCAGGTTTCTGGACGTCAAGCAGCAATATATTTTAGAGCCTGCCTTGGATAGTATCCAACCACTTATGGCAAAGAAATTGTACTTACAATTTAGGCACGGGACGCTCCCGTTGCGCGCACTTACCAACAAATGGAAGGGAGCAATAAAACAAGAATGCCCGGGGTGTACCCACACAGAAGAAACAGAACTTCATGCCATCCTTTTCTGCCCTGCATATAGTAAGGCTAGGTCTAAGTGGGTACTTCAGCTCTGTAGGAATCTTGGGATCAGAGATTACACTGAGGTGTTCAGGCTCTTAAAATATGAGATGCAGCCACTATTTGTAACTGTCACTTCAAGATTTCTATTTGCGATGTGGAACATACACAGAGGCATCATAAAGTCGAAAGAGTCAGGCAACAATTTAACTTTGCCTCTCCCTAGATAAGTTACTGTATTTGCACATATTTCCAAATGAGATAATTTGTTTACAATGCTATTCTGGACAAGTGGTCCTAATGTTTTTTAATTTTTTTTTTTTTTTTTTTAACAGGTAAAAACCTAATTGTTTATACTGCTTTTAAATTTTTTATCATATAACACTTGATACCAGATGTTGTATTTGTTCGTTGCCTATTAGGTGATGACCCAGATTTGGGGACAAGACCAATTTTTGTACCTGTGAAGCTCAACAATGTATTACTCTTTAATGCCATCCCGCATCATTTTGTCGATTACATTTGTTCTCAATTTTAACTCTTTTAAAAAAAAAAAAAATCTTAAATGTTATATTTAACTGTGCTTTTATGGCTGTACAGCCGAAATAAACTTTCATTTGAATTGAATTGAAATTACTTTGGGCCAGCAAACTGCCTAACAGTTGTGAATTTTGGGGCATAATAAACAAGTTAACAAAGGGAACAGGAATGTTTCAAAAAGCAGGTATAAGCGAGAAAATATGGGAACAACACATACAAAACGTATACAACAATACAAACAATGAAAAGACAACGAGTTCGGAAACTGGGCTGGATGCTCTGCAGGAGGAAAAGCATAGAAAAATTGTCATCAGCCCCCTTTCCCAGGCAAAAGCACAACTTGAAGAAATCTCACTCCTCCACGACAAAGTACAATTTGAAGACAAATTACAGGAACCAAATCATAATGGCTCAAATACTCTAACTAATAACACTCAATTAAAAGAAGTAATAACAAAACTGAAAATGTAGGGAGCAGCAGGGCCAAATGGTCTTCCAAATGCAATCTTTAAACACGAACCAGACTTTTGGGCAAACTATCTTACGCCGCTCATTAATCACCTGTACTCTCAAAACAAGATCATTAACTCTTGGAGAGGGAGCATATTTCACCCCATATACAAGAATGGTAATCGTAACGAGCCTAGTAATTACAGGCTTATAGCCCTGACGGACGTTGATGCAAAACTTTATGCTTCCTGTATATTATTACAATTACAAGAATGGATGGAGGAGAAAGGTATAATTCCCAAATATCAAACCGGTTTTAGGCAAGGAATGGGCACAAGTACGAACTTGGCAGCATTAGCAATCCTTATGGAAAAAGCCATTTTCAAGAGATCAGGTCTATTTGCATGTTATATCGATTTAAAATCGACCTTTGACAGAGTCCCACGTGATCTACTTTGGACAAAATTGAAAGGATGAGGAGTACTACAACAATTAATTAACTCCATAGTAGCCCTCCACAGCGAAACCTGGGCCCGGGTGAAGCTGGGAGATGGCAGTATAGTATCATCTAAGATTGATATAAATAATGGTCTGAAACAGGGGTGTGTTTTGGCCCCAAGCCTTTTTAATCTGTACCTCGCTGACCTGCACATCCATTTGTTAAAAATAAATGGCCATCCTCCGAAATTGGCAGAAGACCACATACAGTATCTGCAATATGCAGATGACATAGTGGTCTTGAGTCAAACCCCAATTGGCCTACAAAGAGTCATTGACCATCTGACTAATTACTTTGATCATCAAGGGCTGGAGATAAACAAGAAAAAAACAAAGGTGGTGCGATTAGCGGTCCCAAGGCCCAAAAAATTCAGGTGGTTCGCAAAGGGCAAACAAATAGAGGAAGTTGGCACTTATAAGTATTTGGGCATCAATTTAGGGCGATGCATGTCCTTTACTGATCAAAAATGTGCAATAAGAGCAAAGGCCCAAACTCTAACCTTTGCATACAAACAGCTGCAATCGAAACTGAGTTGCCCTTCATACAGCCATCTTTTAAAAACAATGGCAGCACAATTACTTCCAGCGCTGGCATATGGATTAGAAATATGGCATGGCCGGGAATTTGGAATTTTAAACGAGCTACAGACAAAAGTGTATAAAGCTGTTTTTAACCTTCCCAAAGCAGTGTCACCAGCACAGACCGCCTGGAATTTGGGCTCCAAAACCAGAAATTCCAGAGACAATCTGTTTTTGTGAAACTATGCTGGAAACTTCGCTCCTCGGAACCCGGCACCATGAACAATCTATGCTGGACAGAAATAAAGGCCCAGTTTGATCAAAAAACATCATATTCATGGGGCGAACATCTAAGATCAGCTCTGGTGGAACTAGACATCCAAGAGGCATGGGACAGTAAAATGGAGAGGGTGGCGTTCAATAGAGTGTGTAATGGCGCTGCAAAGAAATTATCTTTTTTAGAAGACAAAAATACAGTGGCAAAATGGCGACACTCTTGGACTGTGATAAATTCTTATGTAAAACTCAAACCACAAGATTATCTAGCAGCACACTTCAGATTGTCACTAAAAAAGAAGTACATGCTGTATCGGTTTGGAGTCCATGAAACCAAGGATTTGCGACCAACATGGAAAGGGAAACACCAAAACGCAAATTGTCGACTATGTGGATATCACAACGAATCTCTATGCCACGTGATGTGTGTCTGTCCTACAGTCAACGAAGCTAGAAGGACGCTTTTAAAACCAATTTTAAAAGAACTCAACATTCGTACTTGTAGGCAGACTATAATCCACTGGGCGGGGGAACATCAAACATCTTAATTTGTCGAGGGGCAAAGTTTTTAACTCTGATTGACTCACTTTTAAGAAAAGCGGTCATTGAACCTGCAAATATGGTTGCAAATGAGTTGGAAAATTCTGTATATACCCAGATACAATGATGTACTTTTTTTGTGAAACTGTTTTAACTTGTATTTTAATAATTTTTAGTATCATGCTTTACGGTTGTAAAAAACCAAATAAAGAATTTTCTACCCTAGTAAGGTTGCGTTTATCTCTGCTTGTGTGTTTACTATGAGCCCAGTGTCTGTGTGTATTGCACATATTGGGTGTCTAGGGAAATTTGCCACCACCATCCGAGACAGTACTCTGCCTGCTTTATCACCCTCAGTGTTTAGTCTAGATGTGTATTCCTTGTAATCTACACTTCTAAGATGTTGTAAAAGCACTGAGAAACTGGCCCAGGCTTTCATCAGGTGAATTGCTACCCAAGGGTCAGTTGGGAGTTCCCACTTGAGTTGTCTGTTTTTTTCAGTGTGAATAATTCCATTTTTAGTATCATTGTAATGCTGTATGTAGTTTTGATGCATAACCCTCGTATTACCACTTTGAGTGAGTCTCTGTGTTGTGCCCTCATTTTCTTGGACGTAATCATTAATGTTTCCATCCTTTGTGACCCAAAAGAGTGTATCCTGCAAGCCCATCTCCTGGAGGTACCATGGGTATTATGAGGATACTCCTTCCCCATTCTATTGCCTGCGTTGGCATTAGGCAGCCAAAACTGCGCCAGCACTAGGAAAGGACAGGAATGCGACGTATAATGTTAAATACGGCGCATTCCTGCCCTTTCACGCAGCACAGTGCAGCAAGGTGGCTTGCTGCGTTGAACTGCTTGAAAAATGTATAAATCTGCCCCCATTTGTCTCAGATGCACTGCCATATGCTTGCAAATATGTATAGCGTAGCATTGTTTATTTTGCACTGGAGAGAAGAAAGAGTATTTATGGCTGTTAGGGAGCTACTCCCTTTATTTAGCAGTCAGTTGCCCATGTTGTAGCCATATGTTGAACTTGATTGAGACGGCCCTGAAATGAACTCCCTGGAAGGGTGGAATTGATCTGTCCTGTGGATAGGTGTAGTCATTCTCCAATTGCCTATTTCTGAGTAGAACCGGCGCTCTGTGCCCGTCACTACTTGTGTATCCATCCTATCATATTTTTACACACTTATCTGAGCATTTGCTTTATGTTACATACAATTTACAGATTGACTACTGTTGTACGCTATACCTGTGTTATATAATGTCAGCAGGTTTCATAACAGTGACAGCGGGCCAGTACTAAATTTGTGGAGAAAAAAAAGTATGTGCACAGCCCTTATCAAGAGGTCACTGCAGCTTGCACCACGCATTGCCCCTGCCAGCACTGCCAATGACAGTACTAACACAACTACTGCCATCACACACCTACAGGTGAGACAACTGAGACTACTCCGACCCCCAAATCAATAAGAATGGCTTGGGCGGCAGGCATCAGTCATTTTTAATGCATATTGAATTAATAAAAACTGTTGTTGTGCTAATCTCTAAATTAGATAAACACCACCATCATTTAGCAGACTCTCATAAGTGCCAGTGTTAGTAATTAAGTGGTGTTGCCCAGCACCGGAAACCACCAGCTCTAATTCAGCACTGCAGCAGGTGATTCGAGTGTTCAATCTGCGATTCTGTCACAGCAGAAGCGGAGGCTTCTGATATTCCATGCTCACTGCTGGAGGTCCCCTTGTGATGGCCCTGTCTTTGTAGCATGGCTGCCCACATTTGAGCCCTTTCGGTTGCTGCTAGCTCCCTAGTGGGGTGCACTGCTCGACAACATCTGTTGAGCTTCCTGTTCCACTGTGCACAGTGTCCATTTTCAGAAACTCTTGTGCCTCCAGTCGAAGACCCTTTTTTTTCCAGCCAGCTCCAGGCCTTGGAGGGATCCAAGAAGAAGTGTGTCGCGTCTTCAGCCACCACTCTCAGTTTCACAGGTATATGAGTGCATATTTCACTCCTTGTTGTCGTAGTTGTATCTTCTCTTCCAAGAACCTGCTACTCATATGCAGCAATGCTGATGTATAGTCAGAAAAGATATGGACTTCAGTGCCTTTCATTCCCATGGCCCTAGCCTCTTGACCACTTGCAGTATATTGTCCCTGTCTCTAAAATTGGGAAACTGTGCTGCAGTTGGCCTGGGTGGGGCACCAAATGCCTGTAGTTGCTTTGGGAGCCGGTGTGCCCTTTCTGTGTAAAAATAATTAGAGAGGCTCCGGGAATCACATTCTTTGTGAGCCAGTCCTCTAGGTATAGTTTGGCACTGGATCCCTCTGCTCTTTCTGGTATCCCGACAATATGTATGTATCTTGTAGTTTCTATGAAATATCCTTGAGTTCTTGGATTTGGTTCCGCATTTCCAAGATGGTGGGCTGTATCAAAGCCAGCAAGGATTAGGTGGGCCTCACCCACTCCTCAGCTTTCTGTGATCGGCTCACTACAGTCTACATCAGGCTCTACTGTGTCTATCTTTGTCTTGAGCGCATTCCTGGTGTCCAAAATAGCCTCCAATATTATGTAAAATGTGTCTGTATGGGGGTCCGCCGCTGACCACAGTTTTCCCACTGGGTCTCCTGTGTCGCCACCATTTTTGTTCTTATTCTTGGTGAACTTTATCAGCCCTAATTACTTGGTGGATTTTTGTTTCACCATGCCATAGTTATGGTAGGGCTCAACCTGTCATGTCTTTGGTGGCTGCGTTTTGTCAATGGTGTGCGTTTTATCTCCTGTTTACACAGCATCCTGCTATGGTAATTGTCTTTTGTCCGGGAGGAGGGGGGCAGTTTGCCCACCCTGTCCACCTGGTGCACCTGCAGTCTCTGGAGTGTACACAGTTCTTGACTTTGTGTTCCCCTTTCCTGAGGGTCTGGGTGCTCTCAGATGGCAGTGTATTTAGGTCTCCAATCACTGGTCCACCCCGTTCAACAATGGTTCTGTCACACATCACAACAGTTTATTGCCACTACATGTCATGGGTCCAGTGCTCTCACACATCACTCAGACAGTGTAATGGGGGAAGAGGTGGCCCCCACAGCTTTCTCACAGTTTTCCAGACTGGACCCATTGTGCACCTGGTATATAAGTAAGTAAATAATTTGACTCATTAAAAAACTTACAAGAAGAGATAACACCATAAAGAACCAGGGCTTGCCACCATGCCATCAGGTTAAAATCCATAGCTGAATAAAAATATAAATAAAACACATTGCAGATAATTGTTACAACAGTTGTAGCTGATTAACAGACAAAAGATGAATCACAGTGGAAACAGATCAGAAGATGGCTATTCATCATACTAAAACACAGCGTTAAACAATTAAAAAACAGTAAATCCATATGGCTGCATTAGCAGGAATAGAAGATTTTTTTATGTAAGGGGCAGAGGTATTACGTAAAGTGCAGAAAGAAGCCAATCCGGATAAATTAAAAACGTATTTGGCCCGAATTGGCGTTGAAGCAGGTGAAATGACCCGAAAGGGCGTTGGAATAATGGGGGTGGACCCCGCCTAAAGATTTTAAACTTCAAATTGAGCATTAGCTTCAGCAAGTGATGTTCCCATTTGTCAATGGCCATACAAAATGTGGTAAATGGGCAAGTCGGATGCGTGTTTGAGGACTCTATGCTAAGGATCAAGGCCTGGCGGCAGGTCCTTTTTTGCAGCATATTAAATAAGAGCTTTAAGAGGCCGGGTACTTGCTCAATAAGCGCACGGATGTCTCGTGGTGGGAATCACAATAACTGCAACACAGCCCTAGGGATGGCCGTTTCCATGGAGGGTGCTGTCCTTTGACGGCAAACCACCAGATGTACAGCAGCATTCTCCTTTTCAATGTTTACCAAAACGTGGCAGGTAGGTATTGTTGTGGACTTAATCCTTTGTAAGAGTTAATGGTATACCAGGCATGGGAACGACTGCTGTATGCTTATTTTTTCTTCTAGAATTATACTTTTTTGGCCATGGAGTTAGCTGTCTTTTTGAAAAGATTGTGGCTTATCGGTGCTTGCTCAAGGTCCTGCAGCTCTAGGTGGCTAAGTGAACTTGTTCTTCCCCTTTTCTCCGTTATCTTTGGGGGCACTATCATTATTTTTTTAGGTTGATTTCAAGGTGGTTTGTTTTGTGGAATGATCCTAAGATGTCCAGAAGTAAGTGCAAACCTACTGTGATCTTACTCATCAAAAGTGTGTCATCTGCATACTGTAAGATGGGGACGTTAAGTTGGCCAATTTTTGAAGCATCGACAGTCACAGAGTCAAAAGTTTGTATTGGTTGAACAGAATAGGGGCTAGAACGCTACTCTGTTTGAGACCATTTGATTTGGCTATTTTCGTTGAGCTCCTCGATTCCTGATCTTGATACTGACCCAGGTGTTTGAATATAGAAGCTAGATCGCCTTCAAGATGTGCGGTGGATTAAGAGTTTGGAAAGCTTACACCGTACCAGGGCCCAGAGATTTTATCAAAGGCTAATTTGAAATCAGAGAAGCTTGTGTGGAGATGAGCTTCTGCTTTGGCAATTTTAGATGCCAGGATGGTGAGCAGGTTTTGCTTGGTCCCCCTTCCTTGATGGAACCTAGTTTGTCTCAGGGGAAATAGATTCAAGTTGTTAAACAAGCCAACAGATCCTGTAAGACTACCTTTGCAAATTATTTTGATTCAATATCTATTAGAGCTATTAGTCTATAGTTAGAAAGGTCAGATGGATCCTGTTTTTTAAAAATAGATTGCAAAATTAACCCTCACCATGAGTCCGGGTTCAGTTGAAGGTAGCTGCATTCATTAAATAGCAAGTTGAACCACCTAGACCAAAAGGGCATGTTAGACTTAAAGAGAGCAGCAGGAAGATGTTGGTATCAGGGGCTTTTGTGTCCCCTGTGATGAATAGAGGTAGTGTTGATTTAATGTTTTTCATTTCTGTAGTCAATATCCATAGGATTTCTGAAAGCTACACAAATTTATCGATTATGGCCTGGTAGGCCATTGAGGGATCTTAACAGGTTTAGTATCTTTGAGGCGGAATCTGTCAGGCGGACACAAGCTGCACTGTTGATGGTTGAAGTTAGTAAGTCCACTTTCATATAGATGGCAACCATTGCCAAGGCCACCAGTTACAGTAGATCGATATGGATGTCTAGCTTGCAAGACTTAAAGTTTAAGGTTTTTACTGATCCATCCAGCGAGTTAATTAGCCTTGCCCAATACTGAGTCAGACCCCCTTCACTAATGGAAGTCTTTGGGGATGTTGCCAGGTCAGGGTCTGTTTGGGGGCTCATTGGCCTGGAAGTGAATTGGGCGGGAGGCAACAGCTCCATTATAATTTGATTCAAAAGGTCCATTGAGTTGGACCTCCCCTGGTAAATGTATCAAAGGCATAAAAAGTTATCATCCGGGGAGTTAGCTTAGGTTGCCTTGTGTCGACTGTTAGTTTTTGAGACTATTCTTAATTTTTTTTGCAGTGAACAATGGTGACCGACCCACCACACTTCTTACCTCAATTATCCCCCATGGGTCTGGTTGTTGACTGAGAGGAGGCTCATCTTGTTTTTGTTTTTTGTTTCCTCCTGTAGTGGCATAGGGGGTTAGTCGCCATTCTTTTTTGCCCTGACTTAATTTTTGCTGTTATTCCATGAAGGCAGATTAGATATCTAAATGAGCAATTGGCCAATGTTAAAAAGTGATGCCTCGCTGGCTTAACTTTCCTTTTCAGGGTTAAACGTTGCTGACCCATGGCTGAACTAGACTGTCTTGGCCGGTGGCTGAGCTGGACTTTACTGTTTGGAGTTAAATGTTTTGGGTTGGTGGTTGTACCAGCAGCTATTATACATGCGGCAGTGGCAAGGTGATCTTGCAGGGCTGCATCCTATTCCATCAAACACTATCCACAGTGGGGGGAGGCCAGAGGTCCCCACATGTCTGGAACCCCCGGTCAGGTCTCGTCGACTCCGGGCAGGCTGTCAGGCAGGATGATGGTCTGGACCCCGGTCGGCGCCATCTTGCGTCAGACATGGGCAGGCTCCGAATTAGACTGCTCAGCATAATCTGGTGGAATTAGTTGAGCTGCAGCACCATCAACAGGCTATAGCTGCTGCTACCACACCGATGAGTCCTCAAGTAGAGATAAGGATCCTCAGGAGTCATTTTTGGTATCAGGATTGCAGTTGTGGTGGGCCACGTGCCCCTCGCCAACAGCGCCAAGCACAGTCTCGGATGTGTTTGGCACTGTCCATGGAAGATAAGACTGGTGGGTTCAACGTTATTCCTACAGCAACTTTCGGATCTACAGATTAGTATTGACTTGAGTAAGGCGCAAATCTGGGGCAACCTCACAGAAGGTTTAGAAATTGTAACCACCTGCCTACATCCTCACCAGGAGTCTGGTTTAGGTGCATTAATCAAGTGCAGTCATTTAGGCATCCGTTGTCACTGAAATAATTGTTTCAAAGCAATTTTTTCATTAGCCCGCTTGTTTGCATATTAGACTGTGCAGTTGAAATTCCTTTGCTTAGTGCATTCGGTGGTGCAGGTTGTGGGCAGTGGCTGTCCATTTTTTTTATTCAGAAGTTAGTCACAGTGCCCAATTCAGTTGACATTTATAAAATTCTCACACAGTGTGCAATTTCATTATTGTAAGGATTGTTTTAGCTTCATTCAAAATCATGTTTTCTGAGAGTGATTTAAACATTGGGTGCTAGCACATTTATGTGTACAAGTTTATTGTTTCACAGCTTTTGATTACCTAGAAGACATTTTGTTAAAAGTAGTATTGGATGAACATAGAGTCATCATCATTTTTACAGAATCTAGGTGAGCCGGTTTGTAGTGAAGACTGACACGCTGGTATGATGAAGACAACGTAGGTTTATTCCAGTGGTAAATAAACAAGTATAAATCCTCATCAACAGGTATATAACAGCAGTCCTAGATATCCATCAACAGTCCCACCGGGAGCAGCCTGCTAGCTGCTCAGCCCCATTCACCAACTGTCATCCTCATCCAGTCACCCAAGCATTCCACCCACAGCACATACACCAAACATTCCACTCAGAACACTCACACAGGCTGAGCAACTAGGAACAAGTTGTCATAAGAGATAGATAGTAATAGGAGAATACTACATATCCCTTTCCTTATAAACGAAAGACGAAACTTAACATGTTGAAACTATAAACATAAAAGTAGAATATAAGATAAATAATCAAAACGTCTCAAAACTACAAGCATAAATGTATAAGACAAATACATGTACTAAACATCTTAAGGCTGTAATCTAAACAGCAAAAGATTAGTAAAACAGTCAGTAACCCAGGGATGACAGAAACGACATCACGAGAGGGGTAGAGACTAAGCAAGATCAAAGGAGAAAAGAAAAAGGTACCTTACATATGAAATACGAAATACCCATCTCCCCCTCTTAATAAAGGCAATAAATTGATAACAAAAACGTGTACAATCCCATGTAGGGAACACTCCATGTAAAGGTGTGGAAAGAGGGACTGGGACCCAAATTCCTGCCCCCACCCTAAACAGGGGACAACGTGTATGTAAATGTGGACAGAAGGGATGTGACCCAACATCCTGCCCCCACCCTGAACAGGGGACAACGTGAATGTGACTGTGGACAAGAGGGACTGATACCCAAGTCCTGCCCCCACCAACCAAAAAGGGACAACCTGTGATTTGTAAAAATCACACTATGTAAAGAGTATAATGTCATGAGAACAAAGGGACTTGCACCCAATGTCCTGTCCCCACAAACTACAAGGGACAACCTGTGAACAAAATGTGAAAGCTCTCCAATGTGAGGAGGCAAGCAATGTGAAGAGACAGCAACAAAACTCATGCGGCGCAAGGCGTCTTAAGCACGCAGGGACTCACCCCTGCAACAACAACTCGTGCGGCGCAATGCGTCTTAAGCACGCAGGGACTAACCCCTGCAACAAATCAAAGAGACCACCCTCGCGTAAGGGTATAATGAAAATATGGCGTTTCAATTGGGCATAAAAATCCCAAAACTTACTCCGACCTATGGCCAACCCTCATGTTAGGGAACACTCACCTCGTGTAAGGGTTCACCCCTGTGTAGGGGCACGTGTAACGTTTTTTTTAAATGGCCATCCCTCATGTAAGGGTACACAAAAAATAGAGTAAAATGGGACTAGGAACCCATATATGTGCGTAGGAGAAAAACAACCCCCTAACGTCAACCCCCAAATGAGGTCACTGAAATTACCCATGTAGATATGGAAGAACACCCCATACTTTTCAGTAGTTAAATAGACTAACTAGACATGTAAAAATCAAAGCCACCTAGTAAGTACTTAAGCTGTGAAAACAAACACGAACAGTCATTTCCCTAGGGAAGGACACCTGTGAGCGATGTCTCACACGAATGAGTTAGAGTGCTCTGCAGCGTCGAACAGCTGCTCGTCCTAAAAGCCAAAGGAAGAAAAGTACCTTGTGATTCAACCGGTGACATGCTGCAGGCAAACAGAGAAAGAAAGTGTGTAATTCTTGCTCCCATGACGGCGTTCCTGACAGGCTAAAGCGCCAAATTAACTTTATTTAAAACATTTCACTTGACGAAAACGTGGTTGGCAAAACGGGAATAGAGCACTTGCAATTGTATTGATGTCTCGCCAGTCATAAGATGGCGGCACGTTGATCACGTCGCGCCGGGAGGCTCCCGGTATCATCCTGCACCAAAACGTCCAATAGCACCGCCGGAGCTGAAGAAATGATGATCGTCACAGAGGAAATCCGAAAGTTGACGACGACCTCACGCAACCCAAGAACTGCACGCAGGTAAACACGCGCGGTGCTAGTCTCGAGCAGCATATTTTAAATATGAAGATGACGGTTGGGTAATGCTGCAGACAGAGAGGTCTCAGTATTCCCCAACAATCAAAGACCATACAATGTCTCACCTGACAATGACCACAGGCACTCCCAGGCATCGCTGCAGTCTGTCCCCAAATATGTCCTCACACCTGATTCCACTCACGGCCAGCCAAACAAAATGGTGCCAAAAAAACAAAATTGTGTCATGGGCGTCAACTCACAAGTCCCGGAGTGCAGGAACCTGCGCTTCCATGGCATTTTCAATCCGGTTGTAGGCGAAAAGACTCATCAGGTGCAGCACACAAAAACACTGTGCAGTTGGGCACATGCGAAGAGCCTGTCAAGCTTGCAGGTGAGGAGTTTGTCAGATCACCTCCTATGTAGCGCACGGATGTAGACTTCACCAGACGTGTTGGGGATAACTTGATAATGCAAAAAACACCCTGCGCAGCGTCCATGAAATGACAAAAACAGCTTACTGTACTTTCAAGGTCACTCTGCACAACATCCATTCTGTGACTTGTAGTAGTAGCTTGTTTAGACGGTGAACAGCACGCTTGTCTGGGGGCTGTCCGATGTGATGGACACCGGTGGGACTGCACAGCACGCTGGCTTTGTGCTTGTTTCCTTTGTTTCATTTGAAGCTGAATGTCTTTAAAAAGAGATACCTGTGGGGCCTCTTGAGAGTCTTTTCTGTAGCATATTGTTCCTGTTGCTTTAACCAGTCGTCCGTTACTTGTAGTATCTTTACTCCAGCATAATGTAGAAAGCATGATGAGGTTTCTCGTGCCACTTGTACCCACTGTTGAGCAGGGGCGTCTCCAACTCGTCGCCAAAAATAATGTAGTGAAGACTGACACGCTGGTATGATGAAGACAACGTAGGTTTATTCCAGTGGTAAATAAACAAGTATAAATCCTCATCAACAGGTATATAACAGCAGTCCTAGATATCCATCAACAGTCCCACCGGGAGCAGCCTGCTAGCTGCTCAGCCCCATTCACAAACTGTCATCCTCATCCAGTCACCCAAGCATTCCACCCACAGCACATACACCAAACATTCCACTCAGAACACTCACACAGGCTGAGCAGCTAGGAACAAGTTGTCATAAGAGATAGATAGTAATAGGAGAATACTACACGGTTGTGTCACGGATGGAAGGTTTGCATGCTTTCAATGTGTATGTGGGTGCCACTGATGGCTTCTATTTTCATCCAGCAAGAAAACTGCATTCTGGAGCACTGCCAGGGTTTGGGGGGAGAGAACATTTTGAAGCATCTTATGGTGTTTGAGAATGCACTCGAAAAACAATGGGCTGAATACACAGAAGGCACTGCAACACTGGAAAAGCATATTTCGGTACAAAAAAATGTAAGTTGCCTAAGACAAACATTTTGTTCAGGAGAAAATGTTGATTCTTTTGTGCGCAGTGTTCTGGCAGTGAAATGTGAGTTTGAACATTTCACTGAGCAACTAATAAGAGATCAGCTAGTTGTGAGACATTACTCACATGCAAAAATCCTTTTGTAAATGAAGCAGTGGAATTAGCGAGTTGTATTCAGAGCTCAGAGGCTGAGAACTAAGCAAAAATAACAAAGAGGTTGTGGTTGGTACTGTTATAACTATCTTTAAGTTTGCAACCTCAAGGGTAGAACAGTTGGTGAGCTAAAGGATGTCACATGCAGTCATATTCCAGCTCTGTGTTACAGATTCTGGCCACCAAAATGTAGCCAGTCCAAAGGTTTATCCTACTTGGCTAAAAACCTGTAATGACTGTGGCCGTGTTAGACACTTTGCATGAGTGTATCAAAATGGTTATATAACAACTAGAATACAAGCAGTCACCCAGGAAGAAGAGAATTTAATGGAAAATAAACAACTTAGTCACTGGAATTTGTCAGAATCCCATTACACATTTCATAATTGATATAGTTCTCAACTTAATGACTCATTCTGTAGCAAGAATAACAATTTTATTTTAAAAAAAGAGCATCTGAAAGAGTATGGAGAAATAAATAAATCATGGCCCCTGATGCCACACCATCAGCATACAAAGGGTTGAAAATCATCCCTGTTGGTTCTTCTCAAGCATGGATTCAGATCATGCACCGGACATCTTGGTATGATAACATCGGGGTTACTGGGCATAGTTTTGAGACCAGGCAGAGAAGTACAAATTTCTTTGGGGAGATACTGCATAAATAGTTGTGAGAAGAGGGTGTTAAAGGTAGTGGACATCAAAAGTATAGTGTCGCCACCACCTCGGGACGAGTTGGTGGAAAAGCACAAGGACATTTTGAAGATAGGTCAGGAGTGTTGAAAGGATGTGAACATGTAACAAAACTGAAGTAGGGAGGGTACACAATCTGTAAAACTAAGATATAAGGAATATTGTGTTGGATCGTGCAGAGTAGTCAAAAGAGATTGAGAAAATGTGTGCTGATGTAATAGAATCTTCTTTGTGGTATTCCCTATAGTGGGGGCACAAAAGGCACAGAGTATTTAATTGAGTGTGTGTATTCCTTTATGCAGTCTGAAACGAACAATTTGGGAGAATGAATATCCTTTGCCTAAGACTGATGAGATGTTGTCCATGGTTGGCGGAGCAGTATTTTTTCTAAGCTGAATTTAAGAGTTACTTAACATCAAATTGCAAAGGCTCAGTAATTCACGCCGTGTTACAGTATTTGGTGGTTCAGATGGGATATAATAATTTAAAACATGCTTTTTGGATTGGCTTCGTCCACTACAGATTATTAAAAAGAATGCACAATCTATTCAAGGATAAACATGGGATACTGACATTTCGGGATAATATCCTGTTTATTGGTAAGAATGATTCAGAGCACACTGAAAGAGTTGAAGAAGTTCTGTGAGTATTGAAAGAGAATAGACTCAGATTGCAGAAGGATCATTTTCAAGTGGGCATGGCACAAGTTCAATAGTTAGGTCATGTGGTGTCTAAGGATGGCATTAAGTCACAATATTTGTTGAAGGTAGTGGTTAAGGTGGCTGAACCTACCAAATAGGGAGCAAAGTATATCCTTCATTTGACTATATGAGTTCTAATTCAAATTTGTGAGATATTTTGTGGCTATGGTGGAATCGTTCACAAGATTACTTAGGAATAAAGTTGATTCGAGTTGAAACAGACTAAAGCATTCAAAGATAAAAGGGAAGACCTAAGGAAGGCACCCACCTTGCCTGTGTTTGTACCAGGTTTGGCTGTCTGAACTGTAGGGGATGCTAGGGAAAAGAAAGGTTACATGCTATTGTAAGTCAAAAGGAGAAATGTGGAGGCAATACAATTGCATTTTATTCTCGTACACTAAAAACGCCAGAGATAGTATATTCTGTTATTGAAAACGAGATGCTTGCCTGCAAGTGAACTAATCACAAGTTTAGTCTGTCTTTTAGTTATTGTGATTCAACAATGAATGAGTAAAATGGCACATTACCAACCCTTTCACATGAGGAAAGTATAAGTGAGAGTAGTCCTGAACCAATGGTGGTGAAGATATCATGCTTAAACCTAGATGTATTATGAATGCCATATCAGAGCAGCAAATTCAAAAAGAGAGCAGAAGCCAAAAAGTCACAAAGTAAGAAACAAGTTAACATCAACTACAAAACGTTAATTTCCTTTCATGGCAATAATCCTGATGTTTACCTTATCTTCCTGCAGATTCCTCACTTTGCTAATACTCTTCCGGCACCTGAGTGGAAGTGGAAAAACGTTTCCCCCAGCAACAGCTCTCCAGCACCACCAGCTGATGCAAGGCAACTCCAGTTGCAGTATTGGGAACCCCACTTTTCAGGGGCACACCCCGGAGATCCTCTAAGCCCCAAGAAAAATAATATATAGCATACCCTCTGTGGATAAAATGAGAACAGACAGGTGCCTCTCACATTCCACCACAAAGAGTTGTGTTAGGAATCAGACAATGCTGACAGAGTAACTCATCTGCAGGGGGAGTATTGTATATTTCTACAGTTCTTCTCCCTTGTCTTTTGAAATAGTAGACACACAGAGTTGTTGGTATTTTACAATAAAATGTTATCGATCACAATTTATACATAGATCTTATGACTCAAAATGATAGTAATTTCCATGGTTATCTCAGCAGTCATAATATAAAACAAGGTGAATATCAGAAATACCCCAAACATTTTACTTTTCCTTAGATTAGTATAGTCCCTACCTAATATCTACATGCATGTTATTAACCCCATGGTTATTGTATGGGCTGAATGGTTAGAGAATTCCCTAACTATTTATAAGCGAAGCCATATAAGTATCCACACATAACTCAAAAAGCCATCAAGTCTGCAGACGGATAGTGATACTGCAGCATGTCCCTCTAACAATTAATCCTCATGTCTTTTTTTTTTTTTTTTTGCATATTTATATAGCGCGAACTCGACCCGAAGGTATTGGAGCGCTTTACATGAGCACAGTATTTACATTACACATTCAGGCACGGGGAGATTAAGTGATTTGCCCAGAATCACAGGATGTGGACGCGACCCCGAGGCCAGAACCCTGGTTTCCAGCACCAAAGTCGGCAGTCTAGCCGACGGACCACATCCTCTCCCCAACCAAATCATCGGCACTCTTTATACTTTTCTCCTCCAGTAATTTTCTATTCAGAGGGGTACCGCTTCTCATAGCATTGCTCTGGAACACTATCAGTCTTTCTTTAACAGGGAAAGCAGACAAATGTTGCCATTTTATTTTCTCCAAAGCCTAATTTCTGTGAAGCTAGATGGCCGGAATGCATACAGCTGCCTCCATGACCAGTAAAATCTGATTGCTTCCACCAGGGAACCATTCAGAGGGAAGTGTATGGCACAAGGGCAGGGTCACTTCCTCTTCAGGACCATTGTGGAGAGATGCACAAACAGACATCCTAATGTGGAGAACATTATATCCAACACTTCTGGATAAAGCTCTCATTCCTGGTCCTATGAAGAGGTAACTTAGTGCATCCACCCTTAACGTGAGGGTGCCCAATATGTGGGCGGCTACTGGGAACATAGCCTGCTGCAGGGTCAACCACCACAAACGTAATGGATCCCAACACAGGTCCAGGACCCCCACCCCTTGTCTGTTGATATAATGAACAGTGGTTGTGTTGTCCAATAAAGCATCAGTAGTGCTCCTTAAAACCCGCCATCAGATTGGGTTGGCAATGGAGGGGTCCGGGAGAACAGAGTGGATTACCTGTATCAGAGTCCAGAGACTACCTTGAAGCTGGAGCCACTGTTGTCTCAGGCAGCACTGATGGGCTCGCATATGCAATCAGGCGTGTTGCACCAACAGGACACACAAGGCCATCAAGCCAAGCAGGTAAAGGACTCTCAGAACCAAAATCACAGTCTTATTCAGAAACACCAGAATCATATTCCAAAAAGCTGCAACCCTCACAGGTAAATGCTTCATACAGATTGTGTGCAACACTGACCTTAAGAATTTCAGATTCTGCCTGGGGACAAAGTGTGATTTTTGAGCATATATGGAATGGCCCAGTTCATGCAGAAGGGTCATGGTGTGCTGAGGATAGTCCATGACTAGCAAAGGATTCCCAACCTTCATCAGCCAGCCTTCCAAGTATAGAATTACACAGACTCCAGACCTCCTGTGGTAAACCACCTCCATGGCCCACACTTTGGTACAGGCTCACAGTCATCAGGCCAAACTGAAGTACAAAAATCTGGCAGTATTGGGGTCCCATGCTGAAACAAAGGTAAGGACTGAGCAATGAGGATCAGCAGATGGAAGCAGGCATCCTGGAGATTAAACCCACTAATTCCCTTCATTGCAAGTCAGCAATATTTGGCTCAGAGATATCATTTTAACTTGTCCTATCGAATTTAGAGGTTTAAGAGCCTAAGGTCTAAAATGGACCTGAGACCTCTGTCTTTCTTGGGGAGCAAGAGATAATGGGAGTAACATCCCTTGACCCTCTACTCCAAGGGCACCACTTCTAAGGTCACTTTGTTCAAAAGGGCAAGAATCTTTACCTTTAAGATCAAGGCATGCATAAACAGCACGTCTTCCCAGAAAGAGGGCTTTCCAGTGGGAGGGCAGGAAGTGGAGGGGGTAATCCTCGTGGATAAACTGCAGTACCCATAGATTTGTTGTGATCATGTCCCAATTGATAGTCAAGTGCTGGAAGGTGGCGGTGGAGGAAAAAGGAGGTAAGTGGTTTTGAGGTGGCAGACTCAATGGAAGGCAAAGGAAACTAGAGCTGCTGCTGGTGTTCCTAAAGTCCACCCCTGCTCTGAAATGAGTGGAAATGCTGCTTATGGATCTGGACCAAGTGGAAAGGATGCTTTTGCCAGGAGTGTGGTTGCCTGGAAAATCCCCAGAAGCAATTATGCTGTTAAGTGACTATTATTAAAGCATTCAAGAGAGGAATCTGCTTCCTCCCTGAACAGCTGCTCACCATCAAAAGGCATGTCCATGAATACTTCCTGGACATCCCTTGCAAAGCTAGTGGAATGCATCAAGAGCTCCATGCTTGAAACACGAACCGTCTACATAACCCCTACATAGGGTCCACACTTGTCCAGTTTTTCATTGGGGCTGGCGAAGGTCTTACTTGAAAGCCCTCTACTCAGAACACTGGACTGGACTGAGTTGTTCAGAATCTGAAACCTGAGCACATTATGAATACATAACTTCTTCACTGCTCCATTTCACTCCAAGGGCAGCTTTGTTCTGACATATCTGAAGGAAATAACTACTCTGATTAGCCTAATAAAGCCTGGTTCTGCCAACAATATTTGTCCGGTCTCCTCCTTGCAATCATGTACACAGGTCCACAATCACTAGTCTGCCTCTCTTCTAGAGTGGTCCCCTCAAAATGGAATGCAGGTGTAGTTACACAACTACTATAAAAATAAGGAGAAGGTTAAGAAAAGGGAAGAATCTTCATGGGGACCAAGGCCTGCTGGTCCAAGGATATCTGATATCTGATCAATAATCGACCACAATTGATATTGATTCAACGGTACAACGGTTGATTAGAAGATATAAGGGACCAAGAAATTGGAAAGTGGAACAAACAATAAGAGGTGTGTGGAATTCAAGAAAGTAGGTAGACTGAGATGTAGTTATATCCAAATTTTAGTTTTATTCTTTAGTTCAGTCAAGACAGGAACATTTGAGGATATGTTGGTTGTAGTAGTATTGAAAGTAGTATAAGGAAAATCAGCCCCACCAGGAGCAGCATCCCTGCTGCTCAGCCCACATACAGCAACTGACAATTCCACTCAAACATACACACAGGGAACATTCTGTGACATCACTTACACTGGCTGAGCAGCAGAGTACAGAACACAGAGAAAGGACTAGACAGAGAAGAGAGCAGGATATCACACACCTCCCTCTCTAACGGAGACAATGACAAATAAAGAGGCAAGAGGTATGGAAGTGAGAACAAATAAGTAAAGAGAAAGGAAAAATCAAAAAACACAAAACACACACATACCCCCTTTCAACAGTAGAGATATGTGTGCAATAAAGAAAGCAACACAATAAATGTAAAAGCAAGAGGGTTGTAAATGAAGTAGGGTCTTTGTAGGTAATCAATCCAGTAGCCAGTAGTGTAGATTATGTAGGTTTATTCAGTTACAGGTAAGATGGTACATGCCCCACCGGGAGCAGCATCCTGCTGCTCAGCCCCACTCATTCCAACTGACCACTCATCCAAACCATGCACTCATGAACATTCTATTACATCACACTCACACAGGCTGAGCAGCAAGGAACTAGGAGACACAGGATATAACACATCTCCTTCCTTCAGGAAACAAAAGAAACAACAGGCAGCAAAGTGAAAGAACATAAACATTCCATACCGTATGTAAATGTACGTACCCAATCCTAAATCACAAGGAAGGATCACATTACATTACATAAATTACACGTAAATCACATTTCGAGAATAATTACAATACTAAAGTTGAACGATAAGATCACTAAGATTATCTTGCATAAACATCATTACATTCCTTGAATTTGTAAAGGAAGATCAATGCAAAGATAAATCACACATAAATATTACATACTATATATCTTTGTTTCCTACATGAGAACACCAGATATATATGTATAGTAGGATGCAACCTCCACACCCCACAACTGTACGCACTGCAGAATCACTACAGCACACCACATCTCGCTATGCAAAGGAACGCACATGTTCCAGGCAGGATGCAACCTCCACACCCCACCACTGTACGCACTGCAGAATCACTACAGCACACCATTGTATAATACAACCATAGGCATTCCTAATAAAAGGACAATGTCAACTTGGGTATTATCCCGACGATCATGCAATGGGTATCTCCACCCCACTAGTCACACACAGTTACCACATAAGACAAACACAACACTACCATGGACAGGAAACTTCACCGTGCGACATAAAGCATAATACACATGCCAAAACTACATAAGATCACGCACCCAATCAAAAGTTGAACACTCACTAAAATAACAATCATATATTAAGCATCATAACCAATGAATACATAAAAACTTCAAAACGAAATGCATAAGAATCAGCATGGCATTGTGAAGAAAGTAGTGAGACACAATAAAGAATGAATGTGTCGGAGTTCTACTAACTACTGTGTGACAAAAGAAACTTCACTCTGGTTACTGCATAAGCACATGCACTAATACAAAGTCCAACAGTCACTCACATACCGCTCACATGTATCACTCACTACCACAGACAATAGCCTCTATGCTCGGTACACAAAAAAACTGGAACCTTCATGACGGTATGCACAGAACGCAGCATTAAGCATGGCATTAGAAATATACATAATGTGACACTTGACAGTAGCAACTATTAACAGCCAAGAATATGGTGAGCAACTTCTCACTTAACATGGGTGAGACAACAGCTTCCAAAAATTGTCCTGTGTCAATTCTGCGCTCGCCGAAAATCCTAGAGCACCTCCTTGCAGACACATGCAGCAGAGTGACTTTACCTTAGGCTGATTCACCAGCGTTGTAGTCACTTGCGCTGCCTCAAACCAATGTGTAATAATGAATGAACGCGCTGACGCAGCAACCGGTAAGTCAGTACAGGGATCACATCACAAAAATACCTGTCTGGTACGATGCAATGGGGACACACGCTTGAGACAACTTTTCATTGATGACCATGCCTCCAAAACATCCGTATCGTAATTTGTTGCAGGGAAGAAAAAAAATGTATCCGACACAATCAGCATAGCTGAGCTACCACGCCATGACAATCCTACACGGCTTCCATTGCAAACGTGCTGTTTCAAAGGAACGCGCCAACGTCACAGCCAGGTTTCGCCCAAAATGCAACTTCCGGTAAGCGTGCTCTGACGTATGGACTGAATCACGCAGCTGCGACAATGGTCTCACAGTGCTACTTCTAGAATGGTCGCTTCTCACATCAAAGCAGAATCCTGTAACTGTGACGTTGCAGTTGAAGGACCCGCGAGTGCATTGTTCAAATTTTCAAAGGTACACAACTGTTTCACGCACATCGGGATTACTTCAGCAAACTTTTATGTTTACAGACTTCGTTCAGCGTGGCCGAAATTGGTGTCTTGCTGACTCCCCGGCTCCCCTCAGTTGCACTGCCGAATAGCCGAACTGCCAACAGTTCACAGCACACACAAATAAAGTGTACAAAAGCTCCAGCGTTAAAAAAAACCAAAAATGGCAGAAAAGAATTGCCGTGAGCTATGTAAAAGGTGGTCAAAGCAGATCAAAGCAGTTCCAATACTCGGCTGTAGGTTGTCATTGAAATAGATGCTGTGGGTTCTCACCAATGAATGTTATAAATGCGGACAACATCACGCTGCATACACGCCTTTAACTGACCTTCCAGTCGGCTGCTCTAACTTCAAGCTTGTAATATTAAATGCTCCAATACTCCAAATCTGTAAGCTGTTTGTAAGCTGCAGGTTTCAAGCATAAGGCCACACAACAAATATTTTACTGTGTAGGCTGATTGTAGGCTGGCTGTCTTCAAGCCACACAGGTCTGACATAACAACTTCAATTCATAAGGTTGTGTGTAGGCTGTGCAGGTTCCAAGCATCAGATCATTAATTAAGTAGGCTGAATGTAGTTTGGCAGATTACAAGCCACACGAGATCCAACGCCCAAAACATCCAATGTGTAGGCTGTCTGTTGTAGTAGACACCGGTGGGGCATCGAGGGCCTTAGTCATCTTTCTCTTCAGGTTCAGCTAGCTTCTCTTAGGCTCATGTGTAGTTTCTTAGCCTTTTCACGCGTGGTTCTTTTTTTCCAATCGTCGCCACTTTTGTAAATGAAGTAGGGGCTTTGTAGGTAATCAATCCAGTAGCCAGTAGTGTAGATTATGTAGGTTTATTCAGTTACAGGTAAGATGGTACATGCCCCACCGGGAGCAGCATCCTGCTGCTCAGACCCACTCATTCCAACTGACCACTCATCCAAACCATGCACTCATGAACATTCTATTACATCACACTCACACAGGCTGAGCAGCAAGGAACTAGGAGACACAGGATATAACACATCTCCTTCCTTCAGGAAACAAAAGAAACAACAGGCAGCAAAGTGAAAGAACATAAACATTCCATACCGTATGTAAATGTACGTACCCAATCCTAAATCACAAGGAAGGATCACATTACATTACATAAATTACACGTAAATCACATTTCGAGAATAATTACAATACTAAAGTTGAACGATAAGATCACTAAGATTATCTTGCATAAACATCATTACATTCCTTGAATTTGTAAAGGAAGATCAATGCAAAGATAAATCACACATAAATATTACATACTATATATCTTTGTTTCTTACATGAGAACACCAGATATATATATATATAGTAGGATGCAACCTCCACACCCCACAACTGTACGCACTGCAGAATCACTACAGCACACCACATCTCGCTATGCAAAGGAACGCACATGTTCCAGGCAGGATGCAACCTCCACACCCCACCACTGTACGCACTGCAGAATCACTACAGCACACCATTGTATAATACAACCATAGGCATTCCTAATAAAAGGACAATGTCAACTTGGGTATTATCCCGACGATCATGCAATGGGTATCTCCAACCCACTAGTCACACACAGTTACCACATAAGACAAACACAACACTACCATGGACAGGAAACTTCACCGTGCGACATAAAGCATAATACACATGCCAAAAGTACATAAGATCACGCACCCAATCAAAAGTTGAACACTCACTAAAATAACAATCATATATGAAGTATCATAACCAATGAATACATAAAAACTTCAAAACGAAATGCATAAGAATCAGCATGGCATTGTGAAGAAAGTAGTGAGACACAATAAAGAATGAATGTGTCGGAGTTCTACTAACTACTTTGTGACAAAAGAAACTTCACTCTGGTTACTGCATAAGCACATGCACTAATACAAAGTCCAACAGTCACTCACATACCGCTCACATGTATCACTCACTACCACAGACAATAGCCTCTATGCTCGGTACACAAAAAAAACTGGAACCTTCATGACGGTATGCACAGAACGCAGCATTAAGCATGGCATTAGAAATATACATAATGTGACACTTGACAGTAGCAACTATTAACAGCCAAGAATATGGTGAGCAACTTCTCACTTAACATGGGTGAGACAACAGCTTCCAAAAATTGTCCAGTGTCAATTCTGCGCTCGCCGAAAATCCTAGAGCACCTCCTTGCAGACACATGCAGCAGACTGACTTTACCTTAGGCTGATTCACCAGCGTTGTAGTCACTTGCGCTGCCTCAAACCAATGTGTAATAATGAATGAACGCGCTGACGCAGCAACCGGTAAGTCAGTACAGGGATCACATCACAAAAATACCTATCTGGTACGATGCAATGGGGACACGCGCTTTAGACAACTTTTCATTGATGACCATGCCTCCAAAACATCCGTATCGTAATTTGTTGCAGGGAAGAAAAAAAATGTATCCGACACAATCAGCATAGCTGAGCTGACACGCCATGACCATCCTACGCGGCTTCCATTGCAAACGTGCTGTTTCAAAGGAACGCACCGACGTCACAGCCAGGTTTCGCCCAAAATACAACTTCCGGTAAGCGTGCTCTGACGTATGGCCTGAATCACGCAGCTGCGGCAATGGTCTCACAGTGCTACTTCTAGAATGGTCGCTTCTCATGTCAAAGCAGAATCCTGTAACTGTGATGTTGCAGTTGAAGGACCCAGCGAGTGCATTGTTCAAATTTTCAAAGGTACACAACTGTTTCACGCACATGGGGATTACTTCAGCAAACTTTTATGTTTACAGACTTCGTTCAGCGTGGCCGAAATTGGTGTCTTGCTGACTCCCCGGCTCCCCTCAGTTGCACTGCCGAATAGCCGAACTGCCAACAGTTCACAGCACACACAAATAAAGTGTACAAAAGCTCCAGCGTTAAAAAACCCCAAAAATGGCAGAAAATAATTGCCGTGAGCCATGTAAAAGGTGGTCAAAGCAGATCAAAGCAGTTCCAATACTCAGCTGTAGGTTGTCATTGAAATAGATGCTGTGGGTTCTCACCAATGAATGTTAGAAATGCGGACAACATCACGCTGCATACACGCCTTTAACTGACCTTCCAGTCGGCTGCTCTAACTTCAAGCTTGTAATATTAAATGCTCCAATACTCCAAATCTGTAAGCTGTTTGTAAGCTGCAGGTTTCAAGCATAAGGCCACACAACAAATATTTTACTGTGTAGGCTGATTGTAGGCTGGCTGTCTTCAAGCCACACAGGTCTGACATAACAACTTCAATTCATAAGGTTGTGTGTAGGCTGTGCAGGTTCCAAGCATCAGATCATTAATTAAGTAGGCTGAATGTAGTTTGGCAGATTACAAGCCACACGAGATCCAACGCCCAAAACATCCAATGTGTAGGCTGTCTGTTGTAGTAGACACCGGTGGGGCATCGAGGGCGTTAGTCATCTTTCTCTTCAGGTTCAGCTAGCTTCTCTTAGGCTCATGTGTAGTTTCTTAGCCTTTTCACGCGTGGTTCTTTTTTTCCAATCGTCGCCACTTTTGTAAATGAAGTAGGGGCTTTGTAGGTAATCAATCCAGTAGCCAGTAGTGTAGATTATGTAGGTTTATTCAGTTACAGGTAAGATGGTACATGCCCCACCGGGAGCAGCATCCTGCTGCTCAGCCCCACTCATTCCAACTGACCACTCATCCAAACCATGCACTCATGAACATTCTATTACATCACACTCACACAGGCTGAGCAGCAAGGAACTAGGAGACACAGGATATAACAGGGTGTCAGACAACTCAGAGAGCGAGCTCTAGGCTTCCCCTGAGTGGAGAATGGCAAGGTGGTTGCGGAGCGGTTCGCCTACTGCGGATGCAGTTTGGGACCAACTTGTGCTAACTCCCCCATTATCAAGTAGCCACGCATTAAGGAAGCTACGATAAATAGCAACGATACGTGCAACGCGCACTCAATGAAGCGTATATCAAGGGATCCCTCGGCAGCAAAAAAGAAAGACATCACTAGGAGGAGGAGGAAATCTCATTCCAAACAAAATACCGTAGACTCTGATTCACGCTCCTCCAACCATTCCACTCCCTCTCTATCTCCATCTCCCGATCGTGCGAGGCACAGAGCCCTGCGGGTCAGAAAGATCAAAATGGATCTGGTTAAAAACATCAATAAGGATAGCCCTACAATGGATACAACACCCTCAGTAGGAGCTGATTACGGCACTATATCTAAAGAAACAAAGACTTTTGGAACTCCGGGGGCAAAGACAATCAACAGGGCGCACCCCAGAAAACAGAAAATAAGGAAATGGGGAAATCAACGTACCATCTCTTCTCTTTGGGAGGGCAAAAAACGACAGCGAAATCTAATCCCCTCTTTCCGAGCCCCCCTCACTCGATACTCACAGGGGATGGTTTCAACGACGTGACAGCAAAACAAGACATATCCAAGGACCAAACAGTGGCGGCGGCAGCTCCAGCGGATCCGGTACAATCTACCATGCCAGAGGGAGAAACGGCAGCGATAGCAATGCCAGCCTATCCTCCTCCATCCTCGACTATTGAAGTTACCCTAAACCAGATATTATGCGAGCTTCGCGTCATGAAGCTCTCCCAGGAAATAGCCCATCAGAAGACCAATGAATAACTAGGCCTGCTCAATGAAAATTTTCATCAGCTTTCAACTTGTCTGACTCAGGCTGAGCAAAAGGTTTCTTCACTAGAGTCAAAACATAATGATCATGGAAGCAATTTGAGTAAATTGCAGACAGAACTCGAGGACATGGAACTGAAATTAGACGATTTGGAAAATCGAGCCAGGCGTACAAATTTAAGATTCATTGGGATTCCTGAAGACCGAGAAGCGGGCAAATCACCAGTCCAATATAAATGAATTGATATGGAAAGTGGTTCTACCAGAAAGCGCCAGGAAATCGCCCTTCCAACCCCAAGTTTCCAAGAACAATTCTGGTTAACTTTGGCGACTGCCGAATCAAAGAACAGATTCTATCACAAACGTTTCTAAAAAAATAATTCACTTCCCCCGAGGACTCCACTTTCCGAATCTATTCCGATATGTCTATATTAGCTCGCAAAGGCGCAAAGAGTTTGTGGGAATGATTGACGAATTTAAGCACTATAATGCACCGGCAGGGATAATACAGCAATCCAAGCTCAAAGTGTTGTTCAAAGGGAGGTCATATATATTTCAGTCAGTAGAGCGGGCCTGTGATATCCTCCATTCAATTAAAGAAGGGACAGAGAGAGGAAATAGCAAGTAGCACTTGGGTCAGTACTGGGGCCTATAAAAGAGAAATAGAGGGAGGGGAAATTATCCAAGATCATAATTATAATGATGTGTTAGGTATGCCTATCCATCTTGGTATAACCCAGCGATGATATCCTCCATTCCCTGTTATTCTGCTCTTCAGGCTGCCTTCTCCTCCGGGGGCGAAGCTTCTAGTACCATGCCAAGGTACTATGGTAGGGGTAAGGGGGGTCACGGGCGGGAGGGATCCAGGCCACACAGGGGCAAGGGTCTATGGCGGGCAAAGGCCCGACTCGCGAGGAGGGAAAAGGAAGGGTGGTGGGAAAAAATGGAGAAAAACACAATCACAGATTAAAATAGGAGTAATTTTCACATGTATGGGGCTGGAAATAATGGAAATAATGGAATTCACCTTCTAAATAGAATAAGGAATATAATATATATAACGGAGAGAAGTCAGATAAAAATAACCGACATGAATGGCTGAACGAGAGGTGCTACGTATCGCTTCATGTAATTTCAGTGGGGGCAATAATATAACAAAATTAAGAGCTACACTTGAATGGTTAATGGTAAATCAGCCCCATGTCATTCTTCTTCAAGAAATGCATTTTTAAAAAAAGTACGCCTTTACCCAAATGGCCGAAATATATAAAACAGGCTTTTGTGTCTTCAGCTGATTCTGCCGTTAGGGGGGTTGCAATTCTTATCACCCGTCATTATCAAGGGGAAGTCATTGAGAGTATGAGTGATCCCCTAGCCAGATGGGTGATGGGGAATTTAAAATTGGGGGAGTAAATTATTCATATAATCAGCTATTACGGCCCCATACATGATGACACTCTTGCATTAGAAAAAATGGCAGAACTTTTAATCCCTCTACAAGGCGTCATAATCATTGGAGGGGATTTCAATTTCATCCAGAATTTAGGTTCGGACACCTCTCGAAAGAACAAATCCCAAAATAAACCGTCAACTGCCAGATACTTGAACAGTATGATGCGGGACTTCGCGCTAGTCGATCCTTGGCGGCTACAGCATCCCTCTAGTAAGGAATTCACGTGCTTTTCAAAAAAATTTAATACCGCATCTAAAATTGACTTTTACTTAATTTCCCATCAGTGCGAAAAAGGAAAATCTTGGATTATTCCAAATCCCTTTTCGGACCATTCGGTCCCAGTAGTCGAGATCATGACAAAAATCAGTCCAAGGAAGCGACCCAGATAGACACTGGATAAAACCCTGTTAACTGACGAGTCACTGCTTGCTGAGTTTGCCATCAGAAATTTAGGATCTGCCTCACCCTTTGTAGTATGGGATTCTTGCAAGGCTTATATCAGAGGGGAGGCAATTTCATATAAAGCCAGAATCATCAAGGAAAAAAAATAATTAGCCAGACATCTTCAATACAATTTCAATGAGACAAGTCGAATCAATCTGTTATTTCATTCCGAAAAAACAGCATTTAATCTATAACAGGCTAGAATAAATATTAGAAACTTCTATGAACAGCAGGAAATAGCAAATCAAAAGACTTGCCTTCAAAATTGGTATGAGGAAAGTGAGCATGCAAGGAAGTTTTTAGCATGGTCAGCTAGAAAAAAACATAACAATGCCATGGTTAAATCCATCTTTGATGATGCAAAAGGTCAAAATGTCCACCGGCCGACGAAATCAATAAGGTCTTTCTCACACATTATGAAAGACTATATACAGCTCCGACATCTAAGCCATTAGAAGAAATTGATAATTTCCTGAATACAATCACATTACGATATGTAAGTCCCTCTCAGAAAACACAACTGGTAACACGAATATCTGAAATGGAGATTAATGCGACCATAAAAAATATGCCTAGCGGCAAAGCCTGTGGCATCGATGGAATACCCATCGAATTCTATAAAATCTTCTTTCAACAACTAAATAGTCTATTCCTTTCGCTATACAATGCAGTCTTGAAAGGTTGCAGTATTCCCAAGACTTTTACCGAAGCAGTGGTAGTTAGCTTTGTAAAGAAGGGAAAGCCACCGGATATACAAGGATCTTATCGGCCCATCAGTCTTTTAAACAATGACTATAAAATCTTCACGAAAATAATGGCAACGAGAATTACCACAGTCGCCCAAAGTTTGGTCCACATAGACCAACGTGGCTTCTTACCAGAAAGATTTATCACTAACAATACAAATTTCTTAACTCAGGCCATCAACTTTTTCTCAAATAATAATACGAAAGCGGCAATCATCATGATTGCAGCTGAAAAGCTTTTGATATGGTCAACTGGAATATTCTCTTTGCAGTTTTAAAATAATTCGATTTTCCCCAACTTTTAGTGGACCTACTCATGAAATTATAAAACAAGGCTCAGGCGAAAATAGTTATTAATGCATATACTGCTGGTACATTGGAGATTCAGAGGGGAACCCGGCAAGGTTGTCCTATGTCGCCGGTCCTATTTGCCTTGTACATTGAGCCTTTAGCAAATTTGATACGTCAGAACCCCTTAATTACATATCCAATAATAGGGGCACCTAAATTGAAATTCTTCGCTGATGATTTAATCCTTTATCTTGAGGCAGAAACGGAAAACATTAAACAAACTTTTGATACGATTGAAGCATTCTCGAAGCTGGGGGGGGTATAAAACTAATGATATTAAATCGGAGATTCTACTATTCAATTGTCACAACCAGATTCTGCCTCAGGCCCTTCAAAGTCGGGTGGCAACACATAATCCTATTCGCTATCTAGGTATTTGGGTCTCAAATGATTTTACACAACTCTTCACACTTAACTATATTACACATTTAATAAAGTTGCCAAGATTTCAATAATTGGCACAATTTACCTCTATCTATAATTGGAAGGGTGGCACTGATAAAAATGATGGTACTTCCATTATTTATTTTCTCATCAAAATTCCTCCCGCCTATTTTTCCGGAATAGATCAATTAGTTCAAAAATTTATTTGGAGAGGGAAGAAACCGTGAACGAAATTAACAACACTGCAATTGCGACCGGAAGAAGGTGGTCTAGGGTTACCACATATACAAAAATATTTCCAACCCGCTCTTTTGGACTGGTGTGGACACGCATTATCAACACAAGGTTATGGCCCTAACTTCTATCTATATCAAATGTTATCTGAAAAAAATATAGATTTAAGATCTTTTATTAAAATCCCTAAACTACCCAAACATTACCGATACAAGACTCCCTGCATAATCCATGATAGACTCAATCGACTAAAAAAGGAGTATCAATTTACACCACTACATCCAGAAACTAAATTGGTACATTGTAGGGAACTTGGAGTTGCAATCGATACACAGACATTGAAGAACTGGGAAAGGCTGGACATTTATCAAATTAAAGATTTAGTACTACAAGGAGAGATTCAATCTTGGGGACAAATTAGACAAGATAAAATAGAAGAACTCCCTACCTTAATATTCTCATATCTACAAATCTCAAGTCTAGTTAAGAAATTGCGACCCCCGGCGGATCGTCTTTCCGAAGCTGTCACGTATGCGTTGCACATCAAACAAATGGCAGGAATCAGAAACTGGTACCATATCTTGCAGCAAAATATATATGACTTTATAGTCCCGAGAACACTGCTAAAAATACAGGAGACTATGGGATGTCGCATAGACACAAACCAATGGCGAGACTATAATAAATAGTCCACCAAGGCCATTCGAGGGGCCAATTATAAACGAATGGCATTTTTTCTAAATGGCAATTATATTTTACCCCCGCCAAGTTGCACAAATTGTTCCCAGAAATATCATCGGATTGCCCTAGATGTACTCATTCAAAAGGGGACTGGCTGCATATGTGCTGCTCCTGCCTGAAATTAACTGTCTACTGGACTAGGGTCCTTCAGTCGATTAGTCAACAACTCAAATGCAGCATTGACCCCAATCCTATGGTAATTCTATTTTGGATCTCTAACACTACTTTAACGGTGTAACAAAAACAATTCAACTAATAGCTAGATCATTGATCTTACGAAATTGGAAATCATCGGATCCACCAAAACATGCACAATGGGCAATCAAAATGAGAAACGCGAAAGAAAGAAAAAACTTTATTCCCTCAGGATAGGGGCTATCCGGAAATTTACACAAATATGGGGAGCAGAATAAACCAATAGCCACAGGTACTGTAATATAGCATAAATAAAGAAACAGATGTTGACAATGGGTCGCAACTATATGAATTCACACCTACTCAGTACGGTCTTATGGTCCATTATTTTTTTGTTGCAGTGTATTTATATTAAAATGCAGGTATATATGTCCACCCCCAAATACTAATGAATTACATTTTAAATGGTGACTATTAATGGCATTTGAATTATGAACTATCATGATATTACTCTCTTCTTGTAATGCCTTTTTTCTTTTTCTTTCTCTCTTTTTTCTTTTCTTTCTCTTCTCTTTCTGCCCGCAAATATTAATAAATTATGTTCTAAATTATGATTATTAATGGCATTTGAATTATGAACTATCATGATATTACTCTCTTTCTTGTAATGCTATTTTCTCTCTTTCTTTCTTTTTTCTTTTCTTTTCTTTCTCTTCTCTTTCTGCCTCCAGAAAAAGGTTTTGTGATTGTATAGAATGATCTATGATTGATATAATAAATAAAGATTTTTTTTTTTAAAAAGACTATAAAAAAAATAATTTGGACAGGACGGCAACAGAAGACTACAGTGCCATCATGCCATTGCCTTGCCTCAGAAAACTTACTGAGCAAGTTGTAGGAAAGCAGCTAACAAAGAATCTAGAAAACTATTACTTGGATATGTCGCCGTGGGATTGTACCCCAGTCATGGAACAAGAATTGTGTTAGCTCTTGCCCATGATTAATTAAGTTTCATTTGGGATCCAGGGTACTTTCCCACACAGATTCTGCTGGATCTCTCAGTGGCCTTTGACATGTCGAGCACTCCATACAGAAATTGCCATAAAAAGAGCAGTGGCTGCTTGGTTCTGCTTTTTCAAAGACTGCACTCAATTGGTAACTCTTCAGCCTTATCCTCCACCACTCAACCCATTGTCTGTGGGGAACTCTGCCCCATGTTATTCATTACTTAAATACGCTTTCTGATCAGACTATTTGGCTGCATGGCTCTTTGTTACTTTCATTACGCCAATGAAAGGTGCTGGAACTCTGTCTTTTTGTGTGGTCACCCTGGATTTTGCGCCTTTTGCTGAACCCTGTATTTTTGCTGGCTGTAAACCTCTGTGCACTTTACTCCTGCTAACCAGGAATAAAGTACCAGTGCTCCCACTTTTTAGGCATGGTCCAATTGGCATACTCCTAATTGGTACAGTTGGCTTTCCTATAAGGCCCTAGTATATGGTATAAACTGTGCCCTGGACCTGAAAGTTAAATACCACTAGTGGCATTTTTTAGGGTGAAAGCGGTCCTGGGTTGCTTCTGTTCCAGTTCAGGGAGGACCTGGCCTGGCAGTTTGTGCTGGACTGTTCCCATTGGAGCAGGGTCAAGACTGATTTGCATGTGGCTGGGCCAAACTGAGGTGGCATGGTGCGCAAAATAACAATGGATTGGGATGCAGCCCGAATAATTACCAGAGGCTATGATTATTTCAAGAATTCCATCCCTCACTTTTTTGTATATATGAGTGGGCTGCAGCACCTATTGACCATCTACTATAGTCGCAGTGCTAACATAGGGCCAGGTCAACCACTTTAGCCTGACTGTAACAATGCAAAACATGCAGTGCAACCTATCAAAATAAACCCTTTTTAACAGGTAAAAACCTTTCTTTTAAATATTAATAAGCAACCCCTATGTAGGCTTTGTAGCATAGAAGGCAGGGAGCGTGGTATTTAAAAGTAGGACATGTAGAAATTTAATGTTAACATGTCCTTGCAGTTACTAGCGCACAAAAGCAGTTTTCACTGGGACAGACCTAGCTGTCCTTTGAAGAAAGCCAGAGTACAGATGAAAATGTTCATACTGCATCTTGGGAAAGGGACCAGCTAGAAAAACATTTAAACAACTATTTTTAACAGTTACTAAAATTCCATGTCAAAAGTGCAGTTGAGTTTTAATAAATATTAAGGAAATGTAACTTTTAGAGATACCCTTTACCAGCCTGCACTGTCAGAAGCCTCTGCCAGCCAGTAATTAGCCTTCAATAGGTGTCAAATGCCCCCCAGAGCAAATAATAGGCCAACCTAAAGGGAGACAGATGACTCCTCTGAACTCTGCAGAATATGCAGGGTGGGGGCTGCGGCATCCTTATTTGACTACATTGGCAATCACAATAAATGGGTTTTGTGAGCGTGCATCCTTTTTTACTACAGTGTCAAATCCTGCTCAACAGGTTTGGTAGATTTCCATAGAACCCTTGGGGCTCACTTGAAAGGGGAGAGAACAGGATGCTAAGACAATTCTTGTGGATCCACTGTCTCGTAGGACAAAAGCAGTCCTTCAGCAACCAGACTTCTCTTTTGGGGTTATTGTGGGCACAGTGACGATTCACCAAAATGCCAGGGGTACCAGAAGTGACATCACATGTGCTTTCATTCCCTGATGACATTACCAGAAGCGACACCACATGGTTCACCCCCCCCCCTTTATATCACAGGAAGTGCTGTCACATGACTCTGCACTTGTGAGCACTCAAGTAAAATAAATTACTAGGGCAAGATCAGTAAAATAACTAGCAATATATGAAACCTCCTAAAAGTGTACTTTAGTTGGCGACCATATATCAACTAGTGTGATGCCAGAATATGCTCCGGATTCAGCCATCATATACATCATTACAGAAATTCTATACACAAGTACAACTATATATACACACACAATTATATTCTGTAATGCCTCGGCACAGTCATGATATATTAATGTATTGATCCAAATGTCCAAACAGTCTCAAATGCCCATGCCCATGCCCAACCCAGTGTGTTGCAGTCAGAGAATCAAGCATATTTATAAGGTTAAGCAGACTATAGAGACTGCAGAGAGCCTTGCTATCCATTAGGTTAAACAGATGTGAGCTTTGGGCAGCAGAGTAGATGCTAGGGTTACCAAATCATAATGTCTCAGGATTAAGATAGTAAATATAACCTTAAAGTAAAACAGATCTTATGTGCTCAGTCGTAGATTGAAGTGGTTTCGGTCCGGTAACACAGATTTTAAATACTCTCAGAGGTGATGAAGGGTTAAGTTTCAGACAGCAGTACAGTTTTCCAAGTCACATGCATTTTGCCTGTTCAGTATTTTGCCAGCAGAGCTATCTCTCAGTTTACATATGTCTTGAAGGCTCAAATTTCAGATATATTAAAATCAGTCAAATCTGTGCAGCCACTTAACAGATGTGAATTGTGTCAACGTTTTAGGAACTATGCAATAATGTTTGGAGATAGGAAAAATCTTCACAATTAAAATATGCACAAAATACACAGCTATGAAGTGGCCTCGTGGTATGCATGACATATTTAGCAAGCACTTGTTTTTATCCCATACATTTTGTACTATGCGACTGTTAAACATATGCTTATAAACAGAGAACATGAAACTGTAAGACTCAGAATGCAAGTTGCAGTTGACTATTAAGACACTACTGTCCTGATGTTTCAGACTTCTCCAACTTGCACGCATTTGGTGCATTATGGCGAACAGTGAACTTATTTTTTAATTTCCCAGCAGCACTAGAGAAAATATTAAATAATGCATCTTCCTGATAATAGTTTTTCTTTTAACTCAATAGCCTACAGTAGTTTTGCATTGCATTTTGCTGACACTGTTCTCAGCTGTCCTGAGTGTCTTATAACTAAGGGATCTAGCCTTCCCTGCATGTGAACCATGAGGAACCACTGAAATGAACCTCTGTTTAGGCTTTAACAGGAGTGAGGGTGGGTAAGGGGGAGGTGGTGAGACTCCCAACAACATTAGCTCTACTTCCTGAGTATTCAGCCTCACCTACCACAGAGTTTAGTAACTGGGCTGAGGAGGGTGCATGTCTTCATAGCAAGAGAATAGATGCATTACGTTTTGTTCATATGTCTGTATTGTAGTGGCTCTATAGCATATTTGTTTCTAGAGATAAATTTGTGATTTAATCCAGGATCACCTATATTCAATTAATTTATTGAACTAGAGGATTATGCATGCTTGATTGACTTCCGGAATAGGGAAATCATGTTTGCTCCTTTCCATTAAATAGTGTGTGTTAAGCTTTATTATAATGAATGGCTCATCCATGCAGCTTGGCCTGATTCCTCCTTATCCACGCTCTATGTAACGCTGACAGGCTTGGTGTAAAACCTGTTTGGTTCTCCTCTCCTGCTACCAGTCCATGCTCAGGGACCCACGGATGGTGCTGCAGAATGCACCAGTTGACACAGAGGGTGTCAATGTCTGGATCCGGTACCATGCCACAGTGGTGAGGTAAGTAGAGAGAGATGGAGGCCGTCCCCTTTGCCATCTTAATCCCAACACCTGACCTGATTGCCCACACCATCCAGCCCTGGCAAACTGACTTGCTGGACACTCTGGGTCTGATTCACAAAGATACACTTACACTTTTGTGTAAGTTCACCATTTTTTGCTATTCACAAACTATGAGTTAATAGTAAGTTTACGACCGAGGAGACTCGGTAGTCGGGGTGGAGAACTCCGCACGTAAAAAGATAGGACAGGTCTCTGCAGTGGTAAACTTACTATTAACTTGTAGTTTGTGAATAGCAAAAGTGTAAGTTTACCTTTGTGAATCAGGCCCTAAGTGGGGCAGCATGGCCATTAAAAACAGACCACCAGACCTATATTTATGTCCATAAGCAACAAGACTGATCGATTTCTCAACAATGACTGTCAAAGCCCTCAGGGTATTCTACGTTACTGGTGTTGATCCAGCGCTAACAATAAAAATTCTTCTCCTATATAACTCGGTCATCCAGGTACAACTATCTCTCCAATACACAGACTATATCCATATGACGGTGGGGCCCATTGACACCGCATATACATTCACTTACTCATTTATTCCCTGGATTACCTCCGTCCTTAACCTAGGAGAAAAAACAGTATAACGATTTGCTGGAAGGAGACGGGATACCTCTTTTTAACACGACATAATGTTTCTCATTGCTTTTAAGGTATTCCGCTCATTGGTCGATGGACCAACTAGTAGGAATCAGTTGATGGTGATTAAGACCAGCTCAATCACAATAAACTCTTTAACATTTTACCTTAATTATTGAGCTAAAGAATCACTGAGTCATTTGTTTAAAGATAATAAAGTTTATATAAAGTTTTTAGAAACAATGCATAAGTTTAAGTTTATCACTCAGATTATTACATTTATCATCATTATAAGAATAAATTGAAATTACAATGCATACCTATTGGATGGAAGATAAAGTTTGTCACAGCAAGAACTTCAAAAAGATCTATCTATCTGTCTTGGAAAATCTAATAGCTCTAAATGAAAAATCTATCAGGAGTAAAAAGGTTCTTAAAAAGCAGCAGCAGCTTCGATCATCCGCAACAGCAACTCCGCACCCGCAACTCATCTATCAGCAATATCAGCTCTCTCTTCTCCTAACAGTACGCTCGCTCATCATCATCAAGAAAAATAATAATACTACTAACTAACCCCTCCCGGAGTAGGTCTTCTTATACCCTAATTCTCGCTTACTAAATAAAATGTTGCCTCTTTATGGCGTGATTCTCTCTCATTGGTTCATTCAAGTCCATATACATTTTTATCAAACTTCCTTGTCTTAACCAGTTCTTTGTGGAATGTCCATGCTTGCATCGTTTCCCACAGTTCATGACATTACTCATCAGTTTCGATCAGTCCAATTTGTATCATTTTCTGATACTTTTTAGGTTCAACAGTTCCGTTTGTCCATTTATTCATTTTGACTTCTCACGCTTCTTGCTGATCATCTTGGCACACATTTGCTCAGTAAGGTCACAATAGCCTTGACCATACTTCCATCTTAGGCTCTCAGCACGAACACGTGGTCATTCTTTTTCACAGCCTTTCTCCTTTTCCACACGGCTTCTTGCACATGCGTACTCTAGCTCATGGCGGCCATTTTATATCGCTGCTCAACAGGCCTAAGCGCACTATTTTCAAAGATAAACAAAATATTGTTAAAATAAAGAATATAAACCCTTTCGTTTCCCTCCCGTCTTTCTACGTACCCCAATTAGGTATTACCTAGCAAAAAGCAACATATAAAGCCGTCCCTTACTTACCATCGCTTTATTTTGCCACCACACGTTTTATCTTCAAAGCACAAATCATGCGTTTATTATTTTATTAGTACGCAAATATTACGTTTATGTTAACCACGTCAACAATTATAAGTAGATTAATTTGCACACAAAATAGCGTGTTACCTTTAACCCTTCACATGTAACATACATTGTTGGTTATTTACTTAAACGAACATGTTTATTAATTATTTTACGAAAATTATTAGGAGGTTAAAATTTTTTCATTTATCCTGCTCCATCAACTCCCCCCTTTGGTGATTTTTAATATCACCACAAAACCCAAGTTATACAATTCTCTCAGACAGCATATTTCTTTTATCCGTTTTCTTTTGTTAGTTTACACAACTGTATCCCTTTCAACTTGTCTCTTGGTCTTCTTGTACATGTTCTCTTTTATCTCTTCTAGCTCTATTTCACCCATTTCTCTCTCTCTCTCCTTGTTTATCATGTTTTCTTTTTCTATTTTATTCTGTCTTCTTCTTTTCTTTATACATGTAATTACAAGCTTCAGCACTAAAATTATTATGATTATCATGGTTGCTATTATTATAACTTTCCCTATTATTAATCCACTCATTCTTGTTAACCAATTTATTACTGAAGAAAACCCTTTACCAAGTTTTCCAAATGCACTTTCAACCTCCAGTGGAACAAGTTCTTTGTGCAAACTTGTAATATTCTTTATATACTTTTGTATATTTTCACTTTTATCTGGAATGTAAGTGCAACAATGTTGGACTTTCAGCATTCCACAGACTCCACCCTCTTTTGCCAAAAGAATGTCAAGGGCAAGTCGATTTTGCATCACCATAGCTCTCATGGCAACCATCTCGGTATTTACCATCAAGAACCCTCCAGCAGTATCTGTAGATAAACGATCTACCACTGTGGATAATTTCCGAATTTTAAATGCATTCAAAGATATTCCCACTGCTGGTATCAATGCTCCAAAAATATCACCTACTATTTCTGAAAAACTTTCCCTTTTTCTACGTGTAAAGGTATTTATCATTTTGTGTGTTCCTTTTTCTTTTCTATCCATATGAAAAATCTTTGGAAAGACCAGGCCTAAATAACATGACCCATACCAATGGTCCGGCAACCTGTAATAAGCCCTATTACCGCAAACATAATAGATCCCTGGAAATATTGGATCTTTTCCCCCTTTGAATCCCCATCCGCCTAAAATTTGATAATTGTCATGGCAAATACTGGAACCCACAAAATAATTGTCATATCTTGTTTTATTTCTTCTAATGCACAACCTTCCCTGTTGGGGCCAATCCAGAGTCATAGCTGCATTTGTCTTTTTCTTGTCATGATTGTCTTCCTCAAACGCCCAAAGAGGTGTTTTTGTCTCTTCTATCACTTTTCTTTGAAATTTCACTCTTCTTTCTTCAACCATCTCTAAAAATACTTTTTCTTCCTTCTTTAACTCACAGGTAAGGTTGTTTTTAACTATATTATCTAATGTTAAAATCTTATCTTCTATGAAAAATTCACCAAACGTTTTTCCCTCTTTTATTTTGTTTAGTTCGGGAACTACAGAAACTTTCGCAAAAATCTTATCTATGTCAGTGTAATAATATTCTAATCTACCTGTTTTATAAAATAAACTTGCTAAAACACTACATGTTATTCCATACGTCAAAGGAAGGTGATGATAAGTCACACCCTCTGCTACAGACGCAGGCAATTGCATACAAACATAGCAATCTCTTACATCCATTGTTTCTACATACTCATATAATAATTTAGTAAAAACATTCTTTGAAAAATCTGTTATTGATTTGTCCTTATGTAATTCTGCACTACTTTTTAATATAACTGTTTCTTGAGTGTTAGCTCCTTTTTCTTTCTCTGTGTGATTAGACGTTTCTACTACAGCTAAACTAATTGGAATAGTGATTGCTAAAACCACCCATACTGTCATTAATAATCCTGTACAAAAGAAGCACATCTTACACCATCTACTTAAAAACTCACATCTACATTTTCTATCTCTAGTATCCTCCATTTTGTTTTATAACCTTATTTATTTATTTTCAAGAAAATTGTGTCACTACACCTCAGAAATGACTTATTAGCCACTCTGCACTCCAATGTTTTTGTCTTTGCTTGGTACTTTCTTTTAATTCTTTTCAGAATTCTTTCTTTGTCAAATCCAGTATTTTGTCAAATCCGGTAGAAATTCGTCAGATCCAGTATTTTGTCAAGTCCGGTAGAAATTTGTTTAAATTTCTTCAAGTTTGTTGCACTTCACCTTCACCCATTAGGTTTCTTTGTTCTGGGTTCTCGTGAGTGTTCTTTTCTTCTTTGATATCAGTTAAAGCAAGATACAACCATTCAGGCGATCTATACTTCGGATTTACCTTCTTTACTCTTTTCGTTTTCTGCAAGTGTTTTCCACCTTGTTTTTCTTGCTCTTTCTGACTTGTTATTTCATTCACTTGTTCAGCACTTTTTCCATCTAACCTTATGATCCTGTATCTTAATTTTCTTACTTCGTTGGGCCAATTGTCTCCTTTTCTTGGCCTTTTTGCCTCACTTCCTTTTTCCTCTCTTTCTGTTTTCCAATTCCTTTTTCTTGACTCTAGTTTTTGGTTTCTTTCCTCTCCACTTTCTTCAGACTCTGTTTCTGTTTTCTCTTTATTGTCTCTTATTTTGAATCTTATAATTTCATTTTCTTCCTCTACTTGTGGTTCTTTTCTTATCTTCCTTCGTTCACCTATTTCTGTCCCTCCTCGAGGTTCTTCCGAATTTGTGTCAATCTCTCTATCTGCTTTTAAATTTCCCTGTTCTTTTGTTTGGCTATCTGTCCCTATTGCTCCTCGGGGATCTTCCGATTTTTCTAACTTTCTGTTTGAAACTCTCCCTTCTTCATCTATTAATATTATCTCCGAAGGATTTTTACCACAACTTGTACTTGGTTGCTCACTGTTACTGTCTTCGTGCTCAGTTTCTTCTCTTATGCTTTCAAATTTCCAATTTCTTTTCAGAATTTCTTCACAATCCGAATGATCTGTATCAGATTCTGAACTGGTATCTGATATTTCCAGATGTCGACTCACATGTCGATCTTCAAGTTCTGGAACTTCAGCTATTTCCTCTACTTCTTCTGTCGTTGCACTTGTAGTTGGGTCTTCCAGATGTCGACTTACAGGTCGATCTTCAGATTCTGGCACCCTGTTTGTTTCTTCTTCTGCTTCTGATGCTGAACTGTTATCCAACACTTCCAGATGTCGACTCACATGTCGATCTTCAGGTTCTGGAACTCTGATGGTGTGACTGGCATGCACCCAGTGTTTCACTCCTGCACATTTGACTGCAGTGGTTGTCACCAGGATCACCTGTCGTGGTTCGTCCCAGCGAGGAACCAAACAGTTTCTTCTCCTGTGGACTTTTATGCGGACCCAATCTCCTGGATTCAAGTCGTGAGCTGGTTTTCTTTCAAGAGTGGTCGCATCCGGTCCAACCTGATGAAACACAGAACGCACCACATCAGCCAATCCTTTGCAATAATCCAGCACCAGATCATCAGTTATAGTCAGTAGTTTGTTGACAGGTACATGTGCTTGTCTCATTGCTCGTCCCATAATTATCTCATGGGGACTGAGTCCAGTTTTCCTTTCCGGAATACTTCTGATTGTCATTAAAACTAATGGCAAGGCATCTGGCCATTTGAGTCCTGTGGCTTGACACATTTTTCCTAACCTGTTCTTAATTGTTCCATTCACTTGCTCTACTATTCCAGAAGCCTCTGGTCTGTATGCACAATGCAGTTTCTGTTTAATACTAAGTGCTTCACAAATCAGTTTAATTAATTCGTTTTGGAAATGTGTTCCTCTATCTGTTTCAATCGTGACTGGAAAACCATACCTCGGAATGAATTCTCGCAGCATAAGTTTTGCTACCGTGATTCCATCATTCCTTCTGGTCGGGTATGCTTCCACCCAACGGGAAAACAAACAGACGACTACGAGGACATACCTTAGTCTGTTGCTCGGGGCATTTCTATAAAGTCCATTTGCATTCTAGTGAACGGACCTCCTTCTCGTCCTATTGTTCCTAGACTCACTACTGTCTTCCTTCCTGGATTTAATTGTTGACAAATAAGACATCTTTGACAAAGACTCTCAGCTATGGCTCTGAATTTTGGATTATACCATGTTTGTCTAAAAAGTCTGATCATTGAATCTCTCCCAATATGGGCTTGTCCATGGTACATCCGTGCCATGTCAGAAATCATGCTATCAGGCATAACTGGTCTTTCATCTCTGTAAACCCAAACATCATTTTCCTCACGTTTTCTACATCCTGCTTTTATCCATGTATCTTTTTCCTCATCATCTGCTGCTTCCTGTAACTGTCTCACCTCATCCCATGTCTCAACAGGGTTAGTAAAAAGCAAAGGACAAGAAATATGCTCTCTTTCTCGGCTCCTGTTCAAAGAGACCACATTCTTTGCACAGTACTGTGCAATCTCGTCAGCATACTTATTGCCGACAGTTATGTAGTCTTCCCCATTTTTATGTGCATTGCACTTCACAACAGCAATCTGTTTAGGCAGCTGTATCGCCTCTAGCAACTTTTTCACAAAATCTCCATTTCTAATTGGCGTTCCTGCAGACGTCAAGAAACCTCTTTGTGACCAAATCTGACCAAAATCATGCACCACTCCAAAACCGTATTGGCTATCTGTCACAATCGTAACCCGTACATTTCTTCCCAACTTGCAAGCTTGAATCAGAGCTACTAGTTCTGCGACTTGGGCAGACCGTATCCCTTTCAGACAAGATGCTTCCATTACAGTTGCTACTGTGCAAACTGCATACGCTGCACTTAGAACTCCATCATTTGTTCTCAAACATGAGCCATCCACGAACAGAATATAATCTGATTCCTTTAAGGGCTCATCCCGTATATCTGGCCTTGGTTTTGTACAATATTCAAGCACATTCAGACAATCGTGATCTACTTCATCCATTTCAATTACACTCTCTTCATCTGGCAATGATGTCGAAGGATTCACATTCATACATCTGTCAATGGTCACATTATCTGCACTCAAAATTACTTTTTCATACCTAGTCAGCCGACTATGTGTCATGTATTGTGTTTTCGTTCTTGTCAAGAGAATTTCCACAGAATGGGGAACATATACTCTCAGTGGATATCCCATCACTATGCCTTCGCTCTGTTCCAGACTCACACAAGTAGCAGCAACTGCTTTCAAACATCCAGGCAACGCTTTTGCTACAGGGTCTAAAACAGCTGAAAAATATGCAATGGGTCTTTTCATGGTTCCATGTCTCTGTACCAAGACTGAAAATGCACATCCATCTCTTTCACTGCAATACAACTCAAAGTCTTTCTCATAGTCAGGCATTCCCAATGCTGGAGCTTCACACAATTTCTTTTTCAGCTCTCTGAATGCTTTCATTTCCTCATCATTCATTTCAAAAGGATCTTTAACATCCTTCTTTGTCAGTTTTTGCAACGGTTTGGCGATCAACGAAAATCCGCTTATCCATTGTCGACAATATCCAACCATTCCCAAAAACATTCTTACCTCTCTTTGCGTCATTGGAGCTCTCATTCCTTGAATCATTTTTATTCTTTCAGTCGTTACCTTTCGCACTCCTTTCTCAATTTTATGCCCTAAATATTGGACTTCTTGTTGACAAAACTGCAATTTTGATGGGGACACTTTATGTCCTCTTTTGGCTAAATGATTCAGCAAAGCAATTGTATCATTGACACATGCTTCCTTCGTTTTTGATGCCACCAGTAGGTCATCAATATACTGAACCATCACTGACTTTTCTGGCATTTTTAAATCTTCCAAGGATTTCTTTAGAATCTGATTAAAGATCGAAGGGCTTTCTGTGTACCCTTGAGGAATTCGGCACCATGCCAAAATACGCTCTCCAAACCTGAACGCAAATAATGGCTGGCTATCTGGATGCAATGGAATAGAGAAAAATGCATGACATAAATCAATTACTGTGTACCATTCTGCTTCACGTGGAATCTGGTATAGAATCACAGCAGGGTTCGGTACTATTGGGCAACAAGGCACTACAATTTTGTTTACCTTCCTCAAATCCTGTACAATTCTATATGTTCCGTTTGGCTTTTTCAGTCCCATTATTGGCGAATTACATGGACTGCTCATGATTTCTTTTAGAATCCCTTGTTCAACCATTTTATTTATTACTGGCGTTATTCCTTCAATTATTTCTGGTGTCAATTTATACTGGGGCGTATTTGGGTAACTCGTTCCCTCTTTTACGGAGATTTTAACGGGATCTACTTCTTTCATTAATCCTATATCTTCTCCTGTAAAGTCCCACACTTCCTCTTTCACTGTCTTTTTCAGTTCAATTGGGATTTTCTCTGCATCAAATACAGGAAACAAATCATTTACTTCTGGTTCTAAATTCACCAGTGTCATTTTATACAATACATCTTCATCTGGGGTCTGAAATGCAATTCCATCTGGAGTACAATAGATAGTGCAATTCATTTTGCACAATAGATCGCGTCCTAATAGGTTCACAGGACTACAATCGCATACCACAAATCGGTGCATTTCACTAAATGGACCAATCTTTACCTCCACTAATTTAGTAAGAGGCGTCTTAATTTGCTGATTCGAGACTCCGACTACTTGGATATGTTCACCTGAGAGAGGAAGGTTTGGAATTTCCACTGACCTAACAGTAGAACGGGTAGCTCCAGTGTCCACAAGGAATGTTACATTTGCACCATTCACTTCTCCATCCACAAATGGACCAGACTGATCTACCTCTAGAGTTGCGCCAAGCACGCACTCTTCCCCCTCTCCTAGGCACCGTCAGAAGCTTTCATCCGTTTCATCCTCATCCTGTCGTAACCAATATTGAGAAATGGCAGCTGCACGCGGCAACTGTGTTACCTGCTCTCCTCCGTAGAATCCTGTTTCTGCACTGAATTTCTGTTGGTTAACACTCTTGGGAAGTGGTGGTTGTGGCACCTGACTCTGTTGAGTAACTACCTCACTCTGCACCTGTGAATTTAATGATTGATTTTCCACATTAAGTTTTGGAGGAAATTTACACTCGTTTCTCCAATGCCCTAGCTTTCCGCAGTTGTGGCATGGCCACTTTTTCTTTGCCTCATCTATGCTCATTTGTCCTTTTCCTTTACCTATATTTGGTCGAAATCTAGCCTGTCCTGCTTCATTACCTGTATTACTCAATTGAGCTTCTTGTTTCTCTGCAACTTTCACCTGTGCCCACATGGCTTTTTCTTTCAATTTACGCTGTCTACTCTCAATATCATCACTGCAATACTTAGCATATCTCAAAACTTCATCGACTGTGCTATTCTGCCAACAAATCATATGCTGTTTAATCATCTCACTTATCTCTGGTTTCAACCCATATACAAATCTATATATACAAAATGACTCATATCCTTCTCATTTAGTGTCTCATAACCACTATACTGTTTGAAAACTAACAACAGTCTTTCATAGTAAGCATGCACTGATTCTTTACTTTCCTGCGTGGTTCTGTCTATTTTTACCCAATCTGTTTCTTTAGGTGGAATCTTATTCTTCAAAAAGGTAATTACTTGATCGTACTTTCTCATCACTTCTGGTCCTGGCGCTCCTGTTTTAGCATCTCTTGGATATTCTACAGTTGGCCAATCAATAGTAATCTTACATTCTGTCCACAAATCAGCTGGCACTACTATATCAAACAATCCATCCAAGTCTATCCACAATACCTTTGAAACTTTAACAAATCTCTCCACTTGTCTGTACCATTCTACTGGCTTCTCTCTCAACTTTGGGAAATCATTTGTAAATGACAGTATATCCTGTCTAGACCATGGAACATGCACATAACTACCTCCTGGAGTTTCTCTCATCGGGTACTCCCTTACAACTGGTTCCTTATCTGTCACTGCAAAAGCCAAAGATGCTTTATCTGTTACTTTCTCATTCTTTTTTATCCATCTACTTCTCCATCTATCCACATCACCCCATTTTCTCAGTAAAACAATTAATTCTTTTATTTGGGTCAATCTTCCTGATGTGTTCAGATTCTCTATATCTTTCTCACAAAAATCTACTCTATATGGTTTCTGCAACGTTCTCACTTTTGCAAATTCTACTCCCAGTTCACTTGCTGTCTCTTCTAATTTGTCATGTAAATTTCTAGCTCTCCATGTAAGACTTTTGCACAAAAACATAATCTCATCATCCTGATAATTTTTTAATTTTTCTGTACCAATCGTTCCTAAAATCAATTCTTCCATGTCTATTTTTAACCTAATTACATCTAATGGTTTTACTTCTGTCTCTTTCGTTTTTAGCGTTTTCATCCATTCATTTAACTCATCTGGAGTCGGACCTACAGGCGTACTATTTAATTCTATCCAATTGTTACTTCTTTCTGGTGTCCCTGATGCAGACTCCGTTACCATAGGTATTCTCCTGAACTCATTCTCATTTATCGTCAAATTAGTAGGTGGGCTTGGTCTATAGGTACTAACCAAATGGTGTGCACCTTCATTATCTAGTTCCATCCCTTCTCTTTTTCTTTGCAAATGTGAATTCATGGGAATCACTAAAGAACGTTCATCAATTTTCTGATTCTCAAAAATTGGCATTACTGGACCTATCGTTACTGGTACAGTTACAGCTTCCATATTCTTTGTCAATTCTCTTATTTTCTCAGTCAATTCTCTTGTGGTTTTTGCTAATTCAGTTGCATTGTCACTTTCTATCTCTTCACTTTGTGAAGTTTTTAATTGATCTTGTGACCTATTTATCTCATCTCTTCGTTCGGGAATTTTATTCCTCCCAGTTTCCATTGGCGGTGCATTAGGTGTCACCACCGCAGAAGTCTGTTGGTATGGAGGTGGGTTTCTGTTTAAAATATCTTCCAGCAATTCATCTTCCGTTTCACTACCACCATACCCATACTTTTCCATAACCACATGTTTCTTTTTCTCTGTACACTTTTTCTTTGCTTCTTCCTCAACTGTAAAAGCTGGAAACAAACCTCCTGTCATATTAGCACATCTCCAACGCTTTATTCTGTCCTCATGATTTACTCCCCATAACCTTCCAGGCACAAACTCATGATTCTTTAATCCTCTGAATCTCTCTCGTTCATACATCTCATCTTCCCATTCAGTTAAAGCTTCAAACTGTGTCGGTCTAGGTCTAGGTTCTAACATTGCCATCTTCTCTCTCAAATTCCGTAGTACAGCTACATTAAATGAACCATTCTCAGGGAAAGCCAATGCTCCATCATTCTTGGTATATTTTGTCCAATTTTCTAACCATATGCATGTATGATATCCATATTTCAGCATCATGTGCGAAGCTGGTGATTTCGGCGGAGGAATTACTTGTCCCTCTCTAGTCACTACCTTTTTGTCTTTCTTAAAGAAGTTCTTAACTTTCGACATCCACGACGTTTTCTCTCTACCATATTCATAATACGACATGATTCACAATCGCTTTCTCTCCTCAAACGATCCGTAATTCAACACTATTCTCTATGCGTTATTCCAACCAATACTAGCGCGACTCACACCAACACTCCAATCATAAACTTCCACGTCACTATTCTATCCGTCCAATCTTAGCGCGACTCACACCAACACTCCAATCAGAGCGGTTTCTGTCTACAGCGCACTGTCCAATCCCAGCGCGGCTTTTGTCTACGTCAGTTCTGCTCCTGTTTCTGTATGACTAGCGCACTGTCCAATCCCAGCGCGGCTTTTGTCTACGTCAGTTCTGCTCTTGACCCCTCCTTTACAAAATTTATCGGCAATTTCTTTTTCAACAATTCTTCGTTAGTTACAACATTTAAAACACATTTCCATTGTCTGATTCGCTAAACCAAAGAGATAGCTTTGTCCATTTACACAAGAATTCTGTATTTCCAGTAGGCAGCGCTTACCTCTACCCTACCACAGAATTTTCCCGTTTCGCCGATAAAGTAGCACTTCCCTCTACCTTACCCTTCTTTCAAGCAAGCGGTAAACCCGTTTCTCTGGGGATAAAACACATGTGGAGACTATACTGCTTCTGAGAATTAAGGCCAAAGTTTCACAAGAAAACCGGTCACTATTTCTCTTACACACCTTTTATGCGGAAAATGTCCCTATCATAACACAACCTGTGTTATCACCAATATGAACTCAGACAATGCACTATTCCATGTGACTTCTCTTGCCACACGTGTTCCACTTCCTACTTCCCGGAAGCGTGAAAACTTACATATAACATAACGCGACTCAACATAAAGTGTTAGACATGAACTTATCAATAATCAATAATCAATAATCACCAAACTAATCTATAGTAACCATAACTCTGCTACCAAGAAATCTGATCCAGCGCTAACAATAAAAATTCTTCTCCTATATAACTCGGTCATCCAGGTACAACTATCTCTCCAATACACAGACTATATCCATATGACGGTGGGGCCCATTGACACCGCATATACATTCACTTACTCATTTATTCCCTGGATTACCTCCGTCCTTAACCTAGGAGAAAAATCAGTATAACGATTTGCTGGAAGGAGACGGGATACCTCTTTTTAACACGACATAATGTTTCTCATTGCTTTTAAGGTATTCCGCTCATTGGTCGATGGACCAACTAGTAGGAATCAGTTGATGGTGATTAAGACCAGCTCAATCACAATAAACTCTTTAACATTTTACCTTAATTATTGAGCTAAAGAATCACTGAGTCATTTGTTTAAAGATAATAAAGTTTATATAAAGTTTTTAGAAACAATGCATAAGTTTAAGTTTATCACTCAGATTATTACATTTATCATCATTATAAGAATAAATTGAAATTACATTGCATACCTATTGGATGGAAGATAAAGTTTGTCACAGCAAGAACTTCAAAAAGATCTATCTATCTGTCTTGGAAAATCTAATAGCTCTAAATGAAAAATCTATCAGGAGTAAAAAGGTTCTTAAAAAGCAGCATCTTATACCTAAGGAAAATAGCAGCAGCAGCTTCGATCATCCGCAACAGCAACTCCGCACCCGCAACTCATCTATCAGCAATCTCAGCTCTCTCTTCTCCTAACAGTACGCTCGCTCATCATCATCAAGAAAAATAATAATACTACTAACTAACCCCTCCCGGAGTAGGTCTTCTTATACCCTAATTCTCGCTTACTAAATAAAATGTTGCCTCTTTATGGCGTGATTCTCTCTCATTGGTTCATTCAAGTCCATATACATTTTTATCAAACTTCCTTGTCTTAACCAGTTCTTTGTGGAATGTCCATGCTTGCATCGTTTCCCACAGTTCATGACATTACTCATCAGTTTCGATCAGTCCAATTTGTATCATTTTCTGATACTTTTTAGGTTCAACAGTTCCGTTTGTCCATTTATTCATTTTGACTTCTCACGCTTCTTGCTGATCATCTTGGCACACATTTGCTCAGTAAGGTCACAATAGCCTTGACCATACTTCCATCTTAGGCTCTCAGCACTAACACGTGGTCATTCTTTTTCACAGCCTTTCTCCTTTTCCACACGGCTTCTTGCACATGCGTACTCTAGCTCATGGCGGCCATTTTATATCGCTGCTCAACAGGCCTAAGCGCACTATTTTCAAAGATAAACAAAATATTGTTAAAATAAAGAATATAAACCCTTTCGTTTCCCTCCCGTCTTTCTACGTACCCCAATTAGGTATTACCTAGCAAAAAGCAACATATAAAGCCGTCCCTTACTTACCATCGCTTTATTTTGCCACCACACGTTTTATCTTCAAAGCACAAATCATGCGTTTATTATTTTATTAGTACGCAAATATTACGTTTATGTTAACCACGTCAACAATTATAAGTAGATTAATTTGCACACAAAATAGCGTGTTACCTTTAACCCTTCACATGTAACATACATTGTTGGTTATTTACTTAAACGAACATGTTTATTAATTATTTTATGAAAATTATTAGGAGGTTAAAAAAATTTCATTTATCCTGCTCCATCAGTGTAGTCCTTGTTTGGATTTCACATCTTCATTATTTTACTTCTTCTTGCATTCCTTAAGAGTGTTTTTTTTTTTTTTTTTACAGATATGCTTTTTTTTTTTTAATGCAAAATATGACCCTTGTATAAGATACACTATTAACCGTTCGGTGCCTGGTGAGGTCAGGGTGTGAACAAGTGATTTCAGGTTGTGGGTGGGTGTTCATGATGGGGCACAATTCAGAGAGTCCAGGAGTTTTGGCTGAAGGCAGTGCGAGTTTCGGACAGTGCTTGAAGTTGGCTTATAACACTATTCAGTCTACATTCTCATACAGTCTTTGGCCTCGCTACAGAGCGATGGTCACCAATTGTAATTACCAGTTTGTGTCCGAAGACAAGAAACTGCAGTAATAACTGTGTACTCTCCATGGGGCTTCTGGGGCCCAGGATATGACTGAAAGCCATATGTGAGATGGAGGGGACCCTCAGAAGCTCTACTGTGACCTGGCACAGGGTGCCAGGTCACAGTAGGACTAGGGTCTTTGAATGTAGGTACAAAGGGTTGGATTCAAATCTGACAACAGTAGCCTTTAAGACAAACAGTAGTTTTCAAGCAGCCTTGTGCCACAATGAGGAATTGAGTGAATGCTGGAAGCTCAGCTCGGGGAATGAACTTCAGGGGAAATCTCTAATTTGAAGTCATGTCCTCTGTCCCTCATCCCTCATCCCACAGGAGAGCATCTGCCACGTGAAGTGTCAGGTTAGATCTAGATCACTTTTTCAAGATGACCACAGACTTAGTAAATTAGCTCCATTTACATTAATTGTGTGGATTTTTATGATGTGGCTATTCGAAATGAGGCTAGGGTCAAGCCCTCGTGAACCTATGTAAGAAATGAAGCAAAAAAGCTTAATTTTAATGGAATGGTGTTTTCACTGCCATGTGTACACAATAAATCTGCAATAGGACTTTTGTGTAACACATGCTGTGAACTGAGTCACCTTTAGATATCTTTGTGATATCAGAGTGTGAGAGGGCATTAAAGATGGGGCATGATTGAAAGGGATGGAACTAAAGCTGTAGAAGGCACAAGCTTCTCACCGTGCCTGTCAGAAGTTATGTGCTCAGAATCCATGCTCATCCAATCCTTGGCCTCTCTGCTAACTGAACAGAGCGAAGGTTACATATGTGCCACTTTCAAATACCATTTTATGTGAAAGTGTGTAAAGGAGTATACACTGCGTAAAATATTCGCAGCACGAAAGGGAAAGGAAAATGCTGTGTTTTCAGGTGAAGCTCAGTTTTCTGAATGGGCGAAAAGCTCACTGAACTATCTTCTCGGATTAAACAGCCCAGGCTGAGCAATGGTGCAAGATTATACCTTCCTGCACAGACTCTGGGTTGCCCCTCCTGCCCCATTCGAACAATTGACCAAAGGCTTTAGGCAGCCTCAACACAGGCTGTAGGCAGTGCAAGTGGTGGAAGTGGTTGCGCCTCTCAGGGATGTGGTCAGTGCCACTGGTAGATGCCAGCTGCCCCAGGGCTCAAGTGAACTGCAGCTTCTCAAACAAAATTTTTATTTTTGGGCACCTGCACTTTTTTTCTTTTCTTTTAACAACCTAAGCACTGGTCATTGCAGCAGCTTGCACATAGACAAGCAGGCATTTTGGAAGCACTGGAACACTTAATGACACAACTCCTCCTGTGCAAATCAAAGCAAAATACCACACAATACCGAAAGCCTTCAGGTCTGTGTTGCTAGGAGACACCTTTGCTAGGCAATATGCGTTGCAACAATTGTAAATTGTAACTGTTACAATGTTAAACAGTGCTGTAGGAGCAACAGCTGTTTTCTGAAACTCAGGATCATGTTGTACAGCAAAAAGCCCTGGTGTCTGATGCTGTGTTTGCCCCTCTGAGGCCAGGGGTCACAAAGACAGTGCCAGGGGTCACATGGGAAGGTCCAGGGGTTGCATTTGTGATCCCTGGCGAGCCCCAAATGAGGTCTATGCCGAAGACTTTCGCCATCTTAAAAATGCGCAAAGCGGGTAGGGTTGACCCTTGGAACGTTTAGCCCATTGGTTAGGGTGTGTCAAGGAGTCATTCCCACCCATGAGCTAATGCTGGGTATAAATCTGGCATTCAAGAACTATGGATGGGTGGTTCAGCACATGGCCTCCCTTCTAAATGAACAATCATTAATTAAGTTTTGTTGTTTTGGTATAAGTTTAGCACTTCACTGGTGTGTTTTTTGTTTTATATCAAAGTCAGACAGAGGAGCATTCCTTTTAGGGATCCCTTTTTTTTTAGGATGCAGGAGGCCTCACCCACCTAGGTGGCATGATTCATCATTGGAAAAAACGGTAGTAGTGGTAGCTGAATCGCACCTCTAAAAGATACACAAAGTCACTAGTGGGTACAAGTAGAATATCTCTTATACATTTTGGTGCTCATGGGTTTGACAACACCCTACTACCAAAGGTGTTAGTCACAGTCATGGGCCAGAAGACCACAACCGCTTACAAAATTACAAAAACTGGCCAACCCAAGCATTCAGGTTGTATTAAAACAGTTCAGAAGTTCAAACACAGAGGTATTTGCAGTGGTAACACTTCTGTATACGCAGGATAAGACCGTACCTGATGGGAGCTTATCATGGACTCCGTCCACCGAGTATTGTACGTGGGGAAATAGTCTACACTAATACTTTGGAGACATTGGACCTGGAATCATTTCTACTGTTTACGATTCACCACAACCATTTGGAATACGTTACTTCTTTTTATGATTCCGGCCACACTCAACAACATATTCTTACCGCATACTTGCTGGTTTATTATATAGACTGAGGAGGACATCATTCTATCGTGTACATTTGAGTTATTCTCAACAACTTTGTGGAAAAAGATCGTTGAGGAGAGTACCCTATACCTGGTTAGCCTTGAAAAGGTCACGTTGGTGACGAAACACGTGTCAGCTGTTTTTCTGAAGCAAGAACCTATTAAGGAATGGATTGTACAGATGAACATCGTTTGACTTCATTTATTGAACACATTTTGTTTCCACTGCAATTACCTATGTGTTCGAACTTCTAAACTGTTTTAATACAGCCTGAGTGCTTGGATTGACCAGTTTTTGTAATGATTCATCATTGGGCTGGTGGGTGCAGCAATGCCCAGCGGGCCATTCAAATGTGGGTTCTAAGCCAGAGATCTTTTGACTCACACTGCTGGGAGTAAGGTGGTGGAGGGACACCATGAGCCTAGCTTGTGAGGGGATAAGGTAGATTGAGAAAAGGGAGACTAATATTGGCTATAGTCAGGGCCACTGGATCTATGTGGCAGGAGAGAGACAAATTATGCGGCAGGGTTGAGTAAATTATGTGGCAAGAAAGAGAAAATTATGCGGCATAATGCAGCACATTTTGTAATAGTATTACTTCAATATTTCATCATTTTTAAACTTGGAAACACTGTCTGGGCATTGGTTGCACCTCATTAGTACCAGTTTAACATGCAAATATAGCAATATGCAACAGCACTGCAAAGGTCCTTCTACTGCGCGGCAACATGTGCTGCTGTATTTTTAGTAACTTTTGATCCGTTTGAGCTGGAAACAAATTTGTTTTTGCTAAAATCTGTAGATTAAGATGTGGTGTGACCAAGGGTTCCTTTCTGCACACGGCGTGGGAATGAACAGTGCTGTCAGGCTTTCGGCGGGGTTAGTGATGTGCCTGGAGCGGGTCCACTCCTGGGAGATCCCACTTCACCCGAAATGGATTCTACTCCACAGTACGGAAGGGATTGGAGGTAATAGATACAAAAGACACCTACTGATCCTCAGCTTAACTTTGGCAAAATGGGATATTGCAAAGCTGTGGAAAGATGTATCGCCACCAACGGTGGGCACTTGGAAGAATGGAATGGATCATTGTATGGGTATGGAAATCACTGTCTATCGAACTAGGGGGTGCCTGCAAAAACACATTAAGATATGGCAGCGGTTGGCGAATCATAGAGGCATAGTCTTGGCCCCGGTCTCCACGGTGGATTCTCTCATTAATGACTGAAATACAACAATACAATGGTGGATTGTGAGGCCCCTGGGTTTCCACGTCGGACTGGTGTACTTGATGAAGGGACATTTGGCATGGCGATTGTGGGTGGGGTGGTTTAATTGCTTAATACATTTTCCATCATTGTCACTGGGAATGGGCAATGGGTTATTACTGCACTGCATGATTTGCAGGGCCATGTTGGTCGGAATGTAATGTCAAAACAAAAATCAATAACATTTGTTATGGGGGAAAAAAAATCTGCAGATTATGCAGCAGATGATGGATTATATGGCAAATGCGGCAAATCTATAATTATGCTAAAATGGCCACAGCCACACAATCGCTTAATTCCAGTGTCCCTGGCTATAGGTTGCCAGGTGTTAGTAAGTTTTACTGTAACAGGAAACTTATGCCAAGGTTAAAACACTTAGAACCCGTAAGGAAACCAATGAACTCTAGGTTCTCATGAGGTCAATGTGCTTCTTGCATGGTATGCTAAAAAAAAGTCAATGGCAATTCTTCAGGACCGTATCTATATGCCTTAATCTACTTTTGATTTAGAAATGCTAGTCAGGTGCGTGTGTGTGAGCCTTGCAGAGTTCTTGCGAGCAGGGTAGGTTATCAATGACGCCTCCCAGACCACAACTTGCGAGCATGAGAAGCAGCTCCATGACACTCTAAAGGGCCGTTTACAACCAGAGGATCCCACAGATTTGATATTTCCTTTGTAATAATAATTTCCACTACTACATGGGATGCCTCTAAGGGCATTACTTTCAGAATCACACACACCCGACTAGGATGTCTAACCGCATTGCTAAAAATAAGTAAAAGGTGATTTTCAACTTGTTTCATAACCACAACCATTTTGTTTTTTTATTTCTAAACAGCTATGGGTGCCATTCCTTTTTTGGGGGTGGGGAGAGGAGATGTTGATAACTAATATTTTTATGTGAACAGATGGTATTCCGAATCTGTTTTGTAAGTCACATTGGTTTGCGAGCCATAAGAGTTTTTTTTTTAGTTTTTTTTATTTATTTTAATGGGTGCTCTCAATCCGTCTGGAAAGTCTGCTCATTTGCCTTGGTTCTGGAATGCGGTTCGATTACCCTGCTCGCTACACTGATTCTGTGATTTAGTTTTGCTGGATTCAGATCTAAATTGTATCAGAGAAAAGTTTCAGGAGCAATATTTTCAATTAGTTTTATCAGATATGACTGCAGTAACTCCCCAAAGGTTGGAGAACCTAATGCACACCACGGAAAATACCTTCATCAAAAAGCTAAAAATACATACAACATTATTATTATTTTTTTAATAATAAAAAAAGCAAACTTCTTATAGTGGATTTGGGTCCACCCAAAATTTGCCAGGTGGTCAGGCGATGCTTTCCTAGTTCCCTTTTGCCTCTTCTAAAATTAGTTATTTTTAAATAGGACACAGGCCTGAGCTTTCTATGCTATAAAGGCGATTATAATAAAATTCTGTGGCGGCTATCTTATCTGAGCTTTCTAGTCTTTGAACCCAACTTTGAATGCCAATACTGGTATGTGGACAGCCTGTGAACCGGGGTTCAGGGAATGTGTTGATTAACATTCCGTACCTTTTAGCCCTTTCAAGCCACCAGACATTTCCAACTCTGCTTTCTTAAAAGGTTTAGGACGCGCCCACATCAAACCAAGCAGAGGCACTTACTTAATTAAAGTTCTAGTTCCATAATGAGATTTGTGTATTTCTGGACGTGTTTTTTCCCTGTAGTCGAGCAAAGATTCTCCTCGGACATAAAAAGGTAAATGTTGCTTTTATGAACCCACACTTTAATATTAATCCTCCTCTCTTGGCAAATGAGCAGGGCACAAGTCCTGAAAAATAAAGTGAGGGGACTAATTAGCATAAGCTATGCGAAGTGGTGTCACTGGTCATCACACAAAATGATGGCACCACCCTGTGAGATCCTTCTTTTTTAAAGCGAGCGCGCTATGTCGGCCTTCCTTGGTTCCTATGGCCATTTCCTTTGACAGTTACCCAAGTTTTATCAAGATGAAGCCTTCGATCTGAATGGTAATGCTCAACACTTCGAGAAGGTACCACAACAAGGGTGGGACTGAGCAGTACACGTCCATTTAAAATGTTTATGAAGAGGTTGCCAGGTATTTGGCCGACTTGAGGGTGATTACTTAGGAGGTGGCTGGGCTGGTCCAAATAACACTATCCCAAAATGGCTTCAGCTGCAGAAGTAAAACCCGTTAACACCTCAACATAGAAGAGTACACACAAGTCTAGCAGTTTCAAAATGGCATGAATCGTTTTTTTGCTTAATTTATTTACAAGTAAGTAGCCATTTTTTACTGTTAAATCAGCAATGCATTGACTTACAGATACAGACATGTGCTTGATTTGGTCAACTGACATCAAAAGCAAGGCTACTGGGTCAGTTTTATTAATTGTGTAGCAGATGCTTTACCTGTGTACATTTGTAAACAGATCATTCAATACGTGCCCTGGTGATAGACAGCATGAGAAGTGGAGCTTTTGTAGGAAAGTGTGTGTCTGATAAACCGAAAGCGTGATAGTCCCCATGAGAAACAGGGGCTGACCAAAACTAATAGAGGATGCATGAAACAGGGAAGGCAGAGTTTGAGGGAGGTTATGGCCCCAGAGAGTCAGGAGGAACAGGGTGTATCAGAAGGCTGGATTTAAGAGATGGTAGGATGTGTGAGAGAGGGGAAGATTTAGTGAGAGGCAGGTGGGAGAACGTCATCGTCTGAGTGTGTGTGAGACAGACAGGAAGTTGATAAGAGAACATGTGGTGATAGGAGAAACATAGAAGAGAGTGAAAAGCAGTATTAGATAATGTGGAAATTTAATTTTAAGAAAAATTTGAGAGCGGTCTGAAAGTGACGAGAGTGAGGAACAGAGTGAGGCATGTGTTTGCAGTAAGGTGGAGGAAGGACGATCAGGGCTATCAGATGATGGAAGATTGAAAAAGATGAAGTGTGAGAAAAAAATTAGATATAAGGATAAGTGGAGAATATGCGAGACAGAGAAAGGGGATGAGGAGGGTGAGAACGGTGAGAGTGTGGTGAGGCTGTGTGAGGAGGAGAGTGAATCAATGCTGATTGGTGAGGAGATGCGAGAAAAGAGAGGATTATTTGTGAGAAAGAGGAGAGTGGATGGGCATTTTTTGGGGGGAGCGGAAGAGGATAACAGGTGGGTGCCTAGGAGTCATCCTTCAGGGGATATTATATTACCAACGAAATCAGCAAGTGCAGCACCTTTACTAGAGGTGGTGGTACTGTGGCATGGAGCCAGATAGAATGAACTCTGAATCTCAGAATGTAGTGAAGTCAGAGGAAATTGTTGAGGGTGAGAACTTTGAGCGAGTGGCAACAGTTGGTGTGTCGTCGTTGGTGAAGGTGCATGAATAAAGCCTCACTTACCCTTCATCTGTCTCCTGTGCATCCTTTATGGGGGACATCACAATTTTGGTGACAATCGTTGGGATCCGAAATCGGGAACTGGAAATGCACTTTAACGAGGCGACACCGATGACGGGAAACAGTTCCTGGTTCTGAGCAACCAGCGTGGGGTGACCGGTGCTTCGTTGGCAGGGACGTTGCTCATTTGAGCGAACTGACAGTCCGGACAGCTCTCAGTGGACTAAGACACTCAGCCAGGTCGGTTAACGTTGGCGCTCTGGCTGTGTTTTTTTCATGTGGCTCGCACTGTCACGCTCAGTTGTTGCACGACGGAGGAGGCTGTAGTGTTTCTGGTTTGGCGCCTGAGAAGTGAGGCCAGGATAATTGCTGAGTGGTACCGGCGCATGAGGAAGCGGCTGGGGAACTGTGTGGTGTGGCGTTAAGTGGAGTTAAGCTGAGGCACTGCGCAGCATGAGTTGGAGGCGGAACTACACTCGTCATTATCGGAAGAGGAGTGGAAGAGTCTGCGCATGCGCTCTGCCAGCAGGAGACACTAATTGGATTCAATGCTAGCCTTCGTTGTGGAGGCAGCGCCCGCCGGCTCTGGAGGAGAGCTTGCGCGTACGCGCTACAATTTTCCTTGTTTATCCAACAATCTGCAGACATTTTGCTTTGGGAATGTGCCATTGAGACAGGTTTTCTTTGTGTTGTTCACGTCAACTTTGTTGTCACTGGATCAATCTGGGGAGTTCTAATTGGCAAGGCACGCCTGCTGCACGTCATACGATGATGTGCACATCTGGAGTATTGTGCCAATAAGTTAACTCTGAAAATACATAATAATCCTTGTAGTTTTTACAGGTGTACTAAGAATTGGACCTTGTTAAAAAAAAAAATTAAATTGTTTGCATATAGGTATTTTTTTTTCACTAACTCAATTAACGGGGAAGGTCAGACAATATGCAGAATGTCACAACACCTCCGTTTTTTTTTTACCCTCTCCTGGAGAACCATTGATTCGGTGGGCTAAGTGGAAAAAGTTTTCAGTAACTATGCACGTGTGTGTGGCACAAATTTGAGTGAGTAGAGGAAACATGCCTTATTATTACATTGTTTGGGGGCAGAATGTATTAGAAAATTTACATGAACTTCCACAAGCAGAGGCGCGTGATCTGAATGAATTTGAGATAGCCATAGCCAGGTTAGACCGTCATTACTTACCACAAGTGAGTACTATTTTGGAGAGATATCATTTTGGGTTAAGATGTCAAGGTCAGAATGAATCAGTGGAAGAATTCTTTCTTTATTCAACCAAATAATGATCATTCACAACATTTATGAACAGCAAACTTCCTTATTAAAATACATTCATACAATGATAAAATACATAGTCGTAGCTTAAAAAGAATACAAGAGTGAAATTGAAATAGTAAAAGTATTTTAAAATATAATACCATCGACATTAAAAAAAGAATGTTACTGATAAAAATAAAGGTGTTGATTTGCATGGGTAACCCTTATCCTGTGTCGTCCTATATTTTAACCTTATGGATAGTAACTTAGTCCTAATGAGCTAGGTGTAAAGCAAGTACCGTGATAGAGCAAATACTAGCCATTTTGTTGTATCTGATCTAGGTACTCGCAAAGCATCTGCTGGTCGCCTGAACGATAATAGCCGACATGCGGATATTAGCCGTTTTTTCCTAGCCTGTACTTAGCAGGGTCAGAAGAACATATAATGATCCAATGATTCAGCACTGAGAGTACATGCAGGTCACGTCTGTGTAATATTAGCCTGCTTCCATTTACTTCTATTGTAATTCAAGGGCAAGGTTCCGAACCTGAATTGTAAATAAAGTGCACGTGCATGTGGGGGTTCAATTTTATGCATGATCGCCTCAAATGAAAATGTGCATTTAAAATCTAGAAACCTTCCAGTTAGGGTGCCCTGTACTGCAGCTACATAACAAGAGTCCTGAATGCGGGCCCAGAACTTTGCCTTTAAAAGAGGAAAAGCATCTTTCGTCAGGGACTTGGAGTCTTCCCACATAACCTTCAGCCCCAATCTCGAGAAACATTGCCTCACCTCTCTAAATCACTTCACCCGTCCTACTGCTCTATCAAGGTTTTGTACTTCCTCTACAGCTTCTTTTACAGGGATCTGGGTTTTGCAGGTCCATATTCTAATCCAAAACACTAGGGCTTTCAGTTCCGCTATGTGCCTAACAATTTTTAGGCCAAGCTCAAACCGAGTCTAACCGAGTCGGTAATAATGGAGTGCTAATATGGAGTTTTAATAGTGACCATATAAATTTATTTTCTGCCAGCACCAGGCTCTTTTTCTGTTCCAGGCCCCACAGTACTGCACCATAGAGAGCTGTCCCCAGACCTCTAGCTCGATGTATTTCTAAAGCTGGAAAAACGGGGCGATAGACAGATTGATTGAGTTTTGTTTTACCACTGCCATATCAACATGCTGTAGTGTGAGAGAATTTGGTCAGACCAACTCAAGTTACTATTCAGTCTGACCCCTAGGTAGTCAAAAACCTTGACTTGTTCAAGGATATTTGAGCCCAACCTGATTTTCCCTTTGAAGCAATGGTGGGGGTTGAAGGCCATTAATTTAGTCTTGGAGCAATTTATCTCTAGGCCAAAGTCAGTACAGGCTGTGGCAAACCTGTTAAGTATGTTTTGCATTCCCATTGGCGTTTTTGCAATCAATAGCGTGTCATCTGCGAACAGGAGTGATGGAATTTGTCTGCCCGCAAGTTTGGGAGAGTCACCCCCACAGTTAAACAAAGCTTTAATTAGCCCGCTCATATATTTAGAGTAAATAAGGTTGGAGGTAGAACGCATCCTTGGCGTACTCCTTTTTGCACCCTTAACTTTTCAGTGAGTTTGCCCCCTTGATTCTATCGAACCTGAGCATAGTTATCTTGGTGCATGCGCACTATGAGTTGCAACAGCCCATTGGTCAGTCCAAGATCCCTCAAAGTGACCCATAATTTAGTGCAGTTTATGGAGTGGATATAACGCTTGCTTGAGATCTACGAACACGACATAGAGGTGGCCCTTTCTGATGGTGACTTCCTTCCAGATGAGCAATAAGAAGCGGAACACCTGATCCAAGGTACTAGTGGACTCCCTAAAAGCTGCTTGCAGGTGAGACAGTATATCGTTTTCCTCGATCCAAGTATTTAGGTGCATCAGGATCAATTTTCAAAACTTTCTGAGCCGTATCTATGAGGCTGATCGGTCTGTAATTGGACGTGTCCCCTTTTTTAAATATCGGGATAATTTCAGCACCCTTCCAACTGCTTGGGATGTCCCCTCCTTGCGCTATTGCATTAAATGTTCAGTGTAGTACAGGTCCCCATTCGTGGGTTTTGAGCGATAGAGATCCCCAGGTATCTTGTCTAGTCCTGGAGCTTTGCCCTTTCCCAAGCTGCTAATTGCAGACGCAGTTTTTTCTAGTGTGAAAGAGACTACTTCAGCTGCTTCGGTCTCTATTGGCAGATTTGGGCCGGCCCTTGAAGTCTCAGAGGCTTTGTCCCTGTCCTCCCTGGCATACAACTGAACTGAGTGAAGTGCTCCTCCCAGATGTGAGGTTGGATAAAGAAATCCTCTGTTACCACCATATGAACCGTTCCTCTGGCCAATAAGTGCCAAAATAATTTGCAGTTTTTCATTCTTGATGCTTCTACTAGAGTGCACCAATTTTCTTCCTCCCAACTTTTCTTGGCCTAAGACTGTGTCTTGTTATAGGCTCTTCTTCTCTCGGCTAAAGGAGTACTGCTCCCACCCTTTACTGCAGTAATTAGGGTGGACTTAGCCTGTTTACAGTTCCTGTTAAACCAGGGCATGTCTCTCCGTCTGGAGGTAATGCTTTTTGATCGTCTGGAGAAGTGACTCAATTGCCTTGAGAAGATGGGAGAAGGTAAGCATGGTACTTAGGTCATTACAGCCCGGGTTGCTCAGGTTAAGGAGGGCAGATGCTACATCGACATATACGGTAGCTAGGGAGTTCTCATCTGAAGCTACATAGCTCCATTTAATCTGTCTGTCATTATTCGTGGTGACAATGGGCGGAACCACTCTAGTGGAGCTATTTGACAAATAAGGAATATCAACTAATCCCATAACCAATGCATTGTGATCACTATCAAGTCTGGGTATGATGGACATGCCATGTACTTTGTGCCACATATCTAGATCGACCATTATATAGTCAATCCTATTTCTAGCATTCGACCTCTTAAAAGTAAAATTTGCTTCTGGGTCAGATTGCATCTACCCGTTGTATGCACATACTCCCTGGGTTAGGGTAAAAGATAAGACTTGCTGCCCCACCTTTGTGCATCTCTTAAGCGGGTGTCCCTGCAATTTTTATGCCCCTTGCTGATTCTTCCTCTTGTACGAGGTCCTGAACATAATCCACAGGCTCGTATGTTACATTGAAATCTCCTGCTACAATTAAAAGTTCCCTCTCTCTGAGCTATCTAAAAATTGGTCAGAGCTGTTATTGTGGGAGATTCCTGGTTTTTGTTGTTAAAGCGATTATATATATATTCATTAACCTTAAAGCAAGCTCCCCTTTTAGGGACTTGAGGTCAATGCCTAGTATGTCAGCTGACTCAATATTTAGTCTACTAACTTTGCAGGCCAGACTTGTCTTAACCCAAGTAAGTAAGCTTGAATGCTAAAGTTGGTGAACCCTACTCTGAAGATAGGTTCAGTAGAACAAGTTTCCTGGAACATGCATATATGGCATTCATCTATTAGGTTAGCCCAATTGGAATCCAGCAGTTTGGACCTTAGCCCTGCAACGTTCCAAGAGATTACTTTTAATTGATTTTTTGGGGTTAATAACTCCTGTGTCATAGGGCCCTCTATTGGCTTTTCTCCACCTGGGTTTGGATCTTGTTCTGTGTGAGCCTGGCATTGGGGCGGAGTGGTTTGCGTGTTAATTAAGGTGTTAACTCTTTTTGATCTAGCCCTTTGTGAATGGCTTGTTAATTCTTTGGCTGTATTCTTTTTACATGCAGTGAGACCCCTTGTGAGTCAATCTAGATTATCAAGGCTGGATAAAGGCTGGAACCTATTATTAGTTGTTAGTGCATAAGTGTGTTGGCCCCGATACTGGGTCTGGGTTGGGCAACTGTCGTCTGGTGTAATTACACAGGTATGCATAATGGTCTATAAAAATACCCCAGGGGCAGAATACTGATCAGATAATCTGTGCCCCACCATGATAACATCTCCCCATACTTAATCAATTGTTTAGCTAAGTCAGGGGACCTACAATTTACCACAATGCAATCCCCCTGTATATGTTTTCTCGATGGAACTATCCAACCCAATATTCTTACAAATAAAATGTCTTGGTAGCTGGAATTAGTGAAGTCTGTGCTACATGATAACCAATGCCAGACTATTTTTCAGTTGGCTCGAGGACTCAAATTTGTTAGTGAGTAGGTGGGGAACATTGGTTAAGATTGCCACATAGGGGCAGCACTCTGGTGGGAGATCCAGTTTCTCCCGATTAGGAGTGCCACGTATTCTATATTCCACTTGAGGGGATTCTTCTAGGTTGGGTCTTACGTTGCGTCTGCTACTACTTTGCTTTGCACAGACCTCAGATTCCCGGGGGGGCACTGTGTGGTGGGCATCAGCCCTGGGAACACTGTCGTTTGTGGGACTATCACCCCCACCCATGAGACCAGGACCCTTATGCATTTAGTGGCATAGCAGGTGGTTGAGGCAAATTCACGTTGCTGAAATTGAGACTGTATATTAGATCTAATCGCCTCACAATCACCTGCGTCAGGTCTGCAACTCCGCATTGCCGGACTCATTGTGTTGTCACGCTTTCTAATACTATCTATTGCGTTTTGTAGCTTTGTCACAGAGGCCTCCAGATTGCTAAGTCTCTCCAAAAGAGGCGAGAGATTAGCAATCAGACCTGACTCGAGTTTCGTAAAAACTGTATCCAGATTCACCCTAAGTGCAGAGTAAGAGTCAGAGTTGGAACCAGAGGGCTGAGTCTTATCTGTGCAGTTTAGCGGGGGAGAGTTTGCCTTGTTCCCCCCCCCACACATTGACATACATGTGTGATCTTCTTTGCTCTAGTGCATGCCGTTTGGATTGGGCCAGTATGTTTAGTTTTTCTCTTCGTTGGAGGTCCACTAACAGTTGTTAGGGAGAGGTTGGGGGGAAGTTAGAGCAGTTTGGGCTGTTGTTAGATCCCCAATAACGGTTTCAACCTGATGTGTCGATTCACTATGCTCAGTTGCGGAGTCGTAGCAAGAGTTATTGTCTGCATGTAATAGATGGTGTTCTCCCCTGTCCATTGATGAACGTCTTTGGGCAAGTGTGATATCATTGTCAAGAACCCTTGCGGCACACACCAAGAAAGAATCAAGAGTGGTGCCTTGAGGTCTCTTGGGGGAGCCCTCTTTCTCCCCTAGGTCTTCCTTTTCACCATCTTTTAGGTAGACAATGATTGGGTGACAATAAAGTAAAATGAAATGCACCTACCGCACTGTCAGAGAGCAGCGGTGGTGGCCCAAACCAGATACGTCCAATCATAGGAGCTCTAGCAATGGAATTATGTGCCTTCGCCTACAGGCGAGATACAAACAGCGAAATTGTGTCTCCTGCGAGAGTTTCTGGTGGTGGTGGCCCTCTACTCCCCCTCTTATATTGGTGTATTACATTCAGGGCTGAAGAACCCTTGATGGGCTGCTTTTTCTGCGGTGGCGCAATGGGTGACTCTGGGCAGCTTCCACCCGAATCAGAAGACCAAGAGATGTCCCCTGTGACGTCAGCGGTGGTTGCACCCTGGGACTGGAAGTCCCACCAGGGTGTGCAGGGCACAGGAAAACAAAGTCGGTGGCCCCCAACAGCAGCAAAAGCATCCCACGCCGCGGGGGAAGAGGCAGAGCTTTATGCGCGTTGGTCATGCCTCCCCGTGACGTCAGCGGTGGTTGCACCCTGGGTCTGAAGTCCCACCAGGGTGTGTAGGGCACAAAAAAACAAGGTCAGTAGCCCCCAGCAGCAGCAAGAGCTTGTATTAAAAGAACAGTGTTTTCATGTGGGGAATGGCGGCCATAGCATGTGGGAGTTTTGGTACTCAAGCACGGGCTTATCAGGTCCCACACAAGCTGCACCCAGACCTAGCTGGACCGCTTCTGCGGGGGCCTGGGCTCACTCTCTGCTGCAGCAGACTACCGCTGCAGTGCACAAGCACAATGATCTTACTCACCCCCACCCGCTCACCACATATCACCGGTTACAGCCTTTTTGTTGCAGCCTCTCTCAAATATTTCAATCCTCTCTCCACACTGGCCAATAATAACCCAACTTCAATGAATAATGGAAAGGGCTTAAGGATCGGGCCTAGGCTCGTTTTCAACTGCAGCTGCACTCCAAGCGGGCTCTGTGCTCCGGCTGTTAGCCGTCAGCGTACGAAACCCTGGATCTGCCCTCGATTAGCTGTCTTGTGTTAGCTCAGTCGGTTCAGCCTCTCCCAAAGCTACTCTTCCCTCAGCTTGGTCCCTCGATCAGTGGAAAAGTTTGTGACGAGTTTGAGAAAATTAGCTTCAGATTTTAAATTTGATGGTGATGTTAAAGAGAGGATTAGAGATCAGTTTGTCTTGCGGTGCAACAGTGATAAGATACGTGAGGAGCTATGGATGAAAGACGAGCCACGGCTTGAGGAGGTACTTATCGTTGCTAAACGGGTAGAGCACATGATGAAGTGTGTGGGAGAACTCAAGGCTGGGAATGAGGTGAAAATGACAGACAAAGAAAATGTGACAGAAGTAAATCTAGTTAAGACACACTTAGAAAAAAGAAAGTGCATAAGTTAAAGGTCCTAAGAAAGTGGAGCTAAACTTCAAATGTACACGTTACAGATGTGGACTTGAGGGTCATCAGGCCAATGATAGGACTTGTCCCGCATGGTCTCAGATGTGCAACTCCTGTGGGATCAGGGGACACTTTAGTAAATGTTGCAGGAACAAAAATAAAAAAACCTTATAGGAACAAGAGTCAAGAGACATGTCAAGAAGTGGTATTGCAGATTGGGGAATGAACAAGCTGTTCCCATCAGAGATGGTAACCATTGAAGGAAGTCCAATACAGATGGAATTTGATTCGTGTTCATAAATCACAATATTATCTAGGCAAACATTCGTAGAGTTGTTTGCTAACACGAAAACACTCAATGAAATGGATATACAACCTGGTGGTTATGGTGGTGCAAAGATTGATATGTTGGGATATTTTGAAGCTCATATAGGTGTGAATGGGAAGAGCACTTGTGGTAAAATATATGTTTCATGTCATGGTGATGACTTGTTGGGGTGAAATCATCAGAAGGAGCTGCGGGGTAAGTCTGCATCCAAATAAACTACCCCAGGTTCAGACAGATGAAGTTGAATGCAAACGCAAATTTGTGAAGGAATTTAAGAATTTGTTTCAAAACAAATTAGGTAAATTAATTTGTTACCAGCTCAAAATAAGGTTAAGGATGGATGCAAGCCGGGTAGTGGCCAAGGTGAGGAGGATTCCCATACATTTACAAACAGCAGTTGCAAATAAGTTAGAGAGATGAGTTGAGTGTGGAGTCATCGAGGCGGTAGAGGAGACTGAATGGTTGGCTCCCATAGTGGCTGCATGCAAAGGTAATGGGGACATTCGACTTTGTGAGAATTTGAGAGCTTTAAACAGAGAGGTGGTGGTCGACAGGTTTACCTAACATTGAGGAAATGGTCACTGCTTTTTCTGGTGCCAAAATTTTCAGCACACTGGCCCTACTGTCTGCATACCATCAGGTCGAATTAGATGTAAGTTCTCAAGATCTTACAGCATTCATAACCACTTTTGGAGTTTTTTGCTTCTAAAGGATGGCATTTGGTTTAATTTCGGCTGCATCAGTTTTTCAAAGGATCATGTCAAGGATTTTAAAAGGTCAACCGGGTGTAAGATGCTATCAGGATGACATTCTCATATTTGATGCCACAAATGAGGAACATGACCAGCGTGTGAGGGGAGTTTTAGAGAAATTAAATGAAGCTGGTCTGACTCTCAAGGCTGACAAGAGCAGGTTTGGTGTTAGTGAGGTCAGGTACCTAGGATACAAGATTGCAGCAACAGGTATCAGATCCCGTACTGAACTAGTTGATACAATCAAAGTGCTGGAGGATCCCAAATCCAAGGAAGAGTTTATCATTCCTAGGAATGGGAGACTATTAAAGCAGATTCAGCAAAACATTCAACATGAGGAAATTGCTAAGAAAGAGAGCAGAATTTTTGTGGGATGTTGGATGTAGTGATGAATTTGTCAAAGTGAAACAAGAATTGAACAATGTTCCTTTCCTTCAAGCTTTTGACCCATTGTGTGATACCAAGATTGTGTGTGATGCTAGTGCAAAGGGGTTGGGAGCTCTCCTTATTCAAATGAAGGATGGCAAGGAAAATTTGATAGAATGTATTTCATGAACCCTCAGAGATGCCGAACACAACTACTCTGTTATTGAGAGAGAGTCCCTAGCTGTATTTTGGTTTGTTAGGAGGTTTAAGCAGTTTCTGTGGGGCATCAAATTTGGTGTTCAGACTGATCACAAACCTCTAGTAGAGGTATTTACCAGGAAAGGTCTAGATTCAATTTCGTCACGAATTAGAACCTAGGTAGTAGGCTTGCAAGAATTTTGCTTTTCTGTTCCATACGTCCAGGTGCAAGCAACTTCTCTCCAGATTGTTTGTCAAGATTGGTGAATGTGATGGAGGTGGATTCTGTTGGTAGTGATGACTTGGATGAAGAAGTCGTAGTGAGTGTGTGTGAAGTAACGGATGGTACCATAAGCAGAGGTGAATGGTTGGAAGAGCTACAGAAAGATGAGATTTTAAGTCATGTAATGAGAATTGTGAGTTCAGGTAGATCAAATGCAAGGGAGCTTAGAGAGTACAAAGGAGGATGGGAGAAAATCTTGGTTGAGCTTGCAGTGGACAAAGGATTCTTGTTGAGAGGAACGAGGTTGATTCCACCCAGCAAGTTAAGACTAACAATTTTGCAGTTAACCCACGAGGGACATGTGGGAATTGTGAAAACCAAAGGGAGGCTTTGCAGAGATTTTTGGTGGCCAGGACTTGATCATGATGTTGAGGGCACGTTTAGAGAATGTACAGTGTGTTAAGGCTGTGACAAAGGTTTGAAAACTAGTAAAATGCCCATGGTATGTAGGACACTTCTCAGATATCCGAGGAAGGAAGTAACAATGGATATTTTGGGTCCAGTGAGAGGTGAGCATGCCACCCCCTATGTCCTGGTACTAATGGATTTATACTCTAGATGGGTGGAGGTGTTGTGTGTTCAAGACATCTCCTCCTCTGTTGTGATAAACTTTTTGTTGAATATTTTCAAACGAGAATGTTTTCCACAGTACTTATTGACAGACAACAGTGTACAGTTTTGCTCACACGAGACAGAATTGTTTTTGAGGGAGTGTGGCATTGAGCACAAGACTTCTTTGTATCACCCTGAGACCAACGGAGCCATAGAGAGAGTGGTGAAGACATTGAAAGAAGGAATACAATTGGCAAAGGCCAATGGGGTTGAGTTGGAAGAAAGAATTGTCCAATAAGTTGTCTGGCTATCGTATGTCACCACACACAACCAGTGGAAAATCCCCATTTGAATTGTTCAAAGGGAGGGCTCCATCAACTAAAGCCAGTCCTGGTTGGATGTATTGGAACAAAGGCTGTGTGGACAATACTGTTGGTGTGTGGAGGTGTAAAGACATTGATGCTCATATGAAGAGGAAAGAGATGTTTGACAATTCTAAGAAAGTGAGGAACGTGTCAGTCAGTGTTGGTGACTTTGTGAAAATAAGAGCGCCCAAAGGGTGTGCAGAGTGGTCCAAGTTCACTAGGAGATTTGAAGTAGTCAAATGTTTTAAAAATGCTTTAAAAACACATGCTGGCCGCATTTGGAACAAAAGCAGAGTGGTAGTTGTTCCCAAACCTATTATATCTTCCTCTGCCCAACCGGCTTGTAAACAAACTAAGAGAAACATGCCCAGTTGTAGTGCTCAGAAGGGACATGATGAAGGTTTGGTGGTGCAGAGGAGAAGTATTAGGGTTATCAAGAGACCTATGTACCTCAGAGATTTTGTGGAGTGAATTCATTACTCAATAATTGTTATTCCTTGTGTTTGCTTTCGATTTTGTTTTCTATGGTGTATCCTTTAGTATTAGGTTACCTTGGTCTCTTTCTACAAGACAGCTCGGTTTATTCTTATTCTTTGTTTCTTACTTGTTAGGGGGTGGGTATGGGTCATTGTTAAAGCAACCTTACTATTACTTTGCAGTGTTGTGTTGGGGGGGAGAAGTGTGGCATGGAGCCAGATAGAATGAGCTTTGACTCTCAGAATGTAGTGAGGTCAGAGGAGATTGTTGAGGGTGAGAACTTTGAGCGAGTGGCAACAGTTGGTGTGTCGTGGTTGGTGAAGGTGCATGAATAAAGCCTCACTTGCCCTTCATCTGTCTCCTGTGCATCCTTTATGGGGGACATCACAGGTACCTTCTTGAAACATGGCAACAATGCTTGCACTTGCCCTAGGAGCTGAAGAGGGTGATAGCAGTAAGTAGGAGCAAGTAGGAAAATATATGTTTGAGATAAAGACGAGGGTGAGGAAGATTAGAGAATACAAAAAAAGTAATAGTATTGTGGATTTGTGGAAGTGGAGAGGGGGAGATGCAAGAAAGACAATTCTGTGGAGAGGATAGAAAAGAAGAGAGTCAAAATCTAAATGAAGGTGAAAGAAGAGCAGAGGAATGACAGATGAGAGAAATAAAGAAATGAGAAAAGAAGGGGACAAAAGAGGAGTAATAGGGAGAAGGAGGTAAAGAGAGAGATAAAGACATGTATTTTGACCTGAAATGGTCCTGTGAGACACTGGTGTCTCCGTCTAGCCCCTTTCAAACACCGACTATGGAATGTCTCTGTAAAGGGCATTCTGTAAAAAGTATGGCGAAGACTTCATCCTGTCAAAGGTTCATTGTAAAATGTTCAGTTGTGAGCATCTCTAGCACCAGAATCGTTGGGGCTCAGTACTGTTGACTGATGGTTTCACCATAGAACAGGGCTGAGGTACGAGACAAAACTGACTAACACTTTCTACTGGCATTCCATTCTAGGTGAGTACCCTAGTCAATATACCTCTATTCTTACCCCCAACATGAACTGATACCCCTGTAGTGAGCCATCCACAGGCTTGACCCGTATCCCAGTGGTACTGTGAACCTCACCAGTGTATGAGCTAAAGTTGGGGTTGCCAGTGGGCCTGATGTGCTGCAAGGCTGAATCACACCAAAATGTCTGCACAGAAATGTCAGAGCTTAGGGTGGGAGGCCAAGAGCTGCCAAGTGCAGCACCTGCAAAAGGATGAATATGGAGAAAAAAAGGGCATGGGGAGAGAGGCAATTAGAATGAACAGTTGGGGTAGCAATAGGAAAAGAAGAAAAATAAGCAATTGCGAAACAAAGGAAGAAATAATGGGTGAAAAAAAAGGAAGGTATGGCAGCGAGAGGAAACAATGAAGGGTGGAAGGTATGGCAGAGAGAGGATAGAAGAAAGGGTGGTGGAAGGAGGAAAGGATGGATGGAACACTGAATAAACTTTTCTAGGAGGGGCCAGGATTCACTCTCATGTGACATGCGAAGTATGGCTCTAAGTGCAGGCTGTTTTAATTCTGGCTACTCCCCTGCTGCTTTATGAAATGATAACCAGGTACAGACACATGCACAGGGCTCATTTCACACCTCTCATTGAGCTACAAAATGCACCATTGTGCAAAGCTGGTTATTTATTTTATTAAAGTAGAAAATAGGCAGATAGGTTCCTTACTTTTGCCATATTCCATGGCAGATAGGTTCCTTACTTTTGCCATATTCCATTCTTCTGCCACTCTTGATTATTCTCTCTCTTCTGGCTGCTGTTTCTTTCTCTTGGGCACTCTCTCCCTATCACATTTTCCTCTGTTACTGGGTTGATCTCCTAACACTGTGACAATTGCCAAATTGTTTTTCCTCTCTCTCACCTGTGATAGTTCTATCTTCATACCTGTCAGTATGTCTCCATTGCAGACAGCAGTCCACTTATAAATGACATGACAACAGTGTCATATGTGCGTCTTTTGAGTGTGGTTAGAAGACACACGCAAATACTAAAAAGCTCAGTCTTCTGGTGCAAGTGAATGCTTATTATGTTTTACACTTTTTCTCACTAAGGGAAAACTACTGAACTGGTGCAGTATTAGACAACAGCTGCATCAAGGATTTATTTTGGTTTGCCCAAAGAATGCTTTGCATTGTCCCGGTCATAAGCAAGGCAGAGAACCACAGTATATGCAGATGCAGCTGTCAGTGAAAGTAGAATTACAGCTATGCTGGTAAAGAGAGGCACAAGCAGTCGAAAAATATATATATGTACACTTGTTTTGTTGAATGTCTATTGTGCAAGACAATGCTGCAGAATCAGACTGCGGCAGAAGTGAAGTCAGACGGAGACCAGGGGGGATACATGCATGCACAAAGAAACCTGCGTAACTGCCTAACAACCTTCAGCATTCCCACTTCTGGGGTCTTATAGCACAAGCAATGCATACTTTGTTCATGCCCAGCCTATATGAATCTCTTGCTCCCACAGATGAACAGACACAAGGGTTGGTCCTATGCAGTATGATGAGAGGTTCTAAAGACAGAGGGAGGGTACAGGCCCTCTCACTTCTGACACTGTCAGTCATATTCTAATGATTGTGACATATGCATTAACCTAAACTGCTTAGATGTTTATGTGTCCTTGAAGTTACGATGTCCTCTTGACCTTTACATAGCACACCGCCATCAACACACTTTAGAGTATGTCCACTCCAACCAAGCCTGTGGAGGTGACATCAGTAAGATTGACAGCAGGAATGACATAAAATGACTTGTGTGTGACAATCATAGGCAGCAGTAGGACTTGAGAGAGTCATATGAAGTGACAGCAGAACTCGAGTGACAATGGTAGGATTGGCTCAATATGATAGCAGCAGGAGTTGCATGAAGTGAAAACAGTAGGACCGACAGGATATGAAAACAGAAGGAGTTATAGACATTGACAGCAGGGATAGGAGTAGACTCAGCAGGATATCATAAATATGGGTACTAGACCTTGGTTTGGTGGTAGAATGTATTACGTTCCTATATGTGCCTCAACCTGCAATACAATGGGTTCCTATAAGGATGAAGAAATGGTATTAATCTGATCCAAGCATTTCTCATGCAAAGAAATTGTCCCACAATATAATGAAAACAAATGTATACCACGTGTATCATCATACATGTCATGCCTTATCCACAGATGAACTGCACATGCAAAATATCAAGCGTTCAGAAGCAACTGTTTGCGAAACACGTTGGCTATGTAAACAAGATGTAAATGGAATGCTGTAAATTGGAAGTTAAATGAGGACAATTAAACACTGAAATTTCCAACAATAATAAAAGTTCTTACATTTTGTAAGAGCTATGGATTCATGATTAGCAAGTGATCTTATAAGATGGATAAAATATTGAATTGATCAGTTTGAGAGCAGATAAACTATTTCAGTAGGCACGTTTGGAAGAAGTTACTGCATTCAAAGTAATTTCTGAGGACTGGTGCAATCCTCCCTCAGTTGATGATTCCAACAAAACGCCCACATTATAAATATGCAAAACAGAGTGGGAGAAGCACTCTGTAAATTAAATCACAACAATTAAGAACGTCTTAGAAAAGGAAATATAATAACATTCATTAGTCCGTTAGGTCTTCAAAATACACAACTCCTCTTGTCCAATAAAAACTTGTATCTTTACTTTCATCTTGGCAGGTTCAAATAAACCATGAACACAGCCAACGTGTTTCGTCCCAAAGATAATAGGACTTCTTCAGGGCACACATTTGGAGTACAGAAAAATGCAATATGTGTAAGGGTAATGTGGTCATCCTTTTGAAAACACGACCATATCGGGCGCTGCTATTTGAAGATATGAGGGGACTCTTTACTGCAACATAATTTTACACAAGCACATTACCCTTACTTTTCTGGACTCAAAATATGTGCTCTGAAGAAGTCCTAGTATCTTTGGGTGTTTCCATGTTTTATTTGAACCAGTCAAGATGAAAATAAAGAATACAAGTTTTTATCAGAAAAGAGGAGTTGTCTATTTTGATGACCTAACTGACTAATGAATACTAATATATTTCCTTTGTTGATACATTTTTAATTGTTGTGAACTAATTTACAGAGGGCTTCTCCCACTCTGTTTTGTCAATTTGAGAGCAGATGACGCTTGATACAACGTATAGAAGTATTAAGAGCTGACCTTTTGATGGTTTAACAACATATGAGAAGTGTGATCAGTATTATCTATAAAAACCCAACACACTACTTTAGGGAATACTATTTGTAGGAACAGTTGTAAGGTTCTCCACAATCTAGCTCTTTTAGACAGCTGGGTTAGAGAGGATTAAAATGTGCATGTCTGGCTGGCCGTTGCAAGACAGCCGACTAAAAAGACATGGGCACTTTAAACTTAAAGTGCCCTGCCTATCAGTACTTTCTGCTACTGTCGGATTGGCATCAGCAGAAATCAGAAAGCCCCGCCCCCCACCGTGATGCTCAGGACAGGGTTTTGAAAAATAAAATTGTAATAAATTAACTTTATTACCATTTTATTTTTCCATCTCTGGGGGCAATATTTTAGTGGGGCTACACTCCTCTGCCTTAACGGAGGAGCCGCCCCTGCTTTTGATATGTATGTGAATGCATCTCACTGCTCATGCACGCACATTAACAGTTACCTAAAACAAAGGAAGATGTTGCGGAAGACCTATTTCCTCAGACAATCGGAGCCTGCAGGGGGTTTTGGCCAGGGGCAGCTCCTCCCTTAAGGCGGAGGAGCATCGCCTCACTAAAATATTTACCCCCAGAGATTGATGGTGGCTGCAGATCCTGGCTTGCATCTAGACCCTGCACTTAACCTGTAGAAGGTCACCCTTCACTGTCCACAGCCTGCAGCCACACAGTGGTGATTGACTGCAAAGCCTTTTTTGGGTATACCGGTGTTTGTCTGGTGGCAAACAAACTTATACATTATTGAACTAATATTTTTCTTTACTCATGGACATTTCAATGATGTTTCTCCATCTTATTCTCAAGCCTGGAATTCTTATTCCTCATACCAGAAATGTATTTAGCACTCCATACAGAAGACTGCATTGATGCCAATGACATTTTATTTGTTCCACTTCCTGAAGCACCTCTTGTGGAACATGGTGGGATCGCTTAGATTCCTACTTTACTCTTCCATCTTCTGCATCTGCCGGATGTTCCCATACTACTTGTCACGCTGCAACTTTGTCCTCTGCCCCCTCATATTTTTTTATCACTTATCTTGCATTCAGCTTCTTCTGCCCTCACCCAAAGTCTTTCGTGTAGTTCTCTACCTCTTCCACAATGCAAAAACCTTCCTCTTCCTGATCCTGGGAAGTTTAAAACCTACTAAGCTGCTACCTCCGCCAATCTTTTTGTAATTGCATCTGTTTGCAATTTGCACCAGTGTCCATCCTACTCTTCAGATAATGGTGAATGTGCCTCCTGTTGCTATGGAACGGGCTCTTTTTCATATGGTTCCAAATTTACCTGAAGTCGTAACCAAAAAGACTCAAAATGGGTTTTAAACTCAACCAGAAAATCAGGGTAATAGAGGTAGTATTGCCTACATTGTTTTTAAAAAAAAAATATCTTTTTACTAGCATTCTTTCGATATTACATCCAAAAACGTGTTACAAGGCAAAGCATAATGAAATGTTGTAACCAATGCAATGGGGTAGAAATAAAGAAAGTTGCAAGCATTGTACAGTACAGTTATAACTCATGTTTGCACAACAGTAAACTCAACAGCTGTTTTCACCAATGCTTTGTTCCACTTAGAAACATCTCTTCTGGGGAGTCCTCCAGGTTTGCTAATGACCTATCATTTATTTTATAATAAGCAAAACTTATTATTTTAACATATTAAACCCAAAACAACTAATTCCTCCTGGGGTCCTGTTCTGTGGCAGTCTTCCATCGTCTATGTGGCCTATCAGATATTGTGCTATAGTGAGCTGTGGGGTCGTAAAGCTAAGGATGTCTCGGGGAACCCAGTCTTATTATGTGGCTCATATTGTGGGGTTCCCTATAATTGTCTCTCACGTGTGGTGCTGGGCTTTTCCCTCTCTATTATTCTTCAGTATTGCCCACATTGTTAGTCATGCACAGTCTACAATCTCATGATACCTGCAGACCAGGAGACTTAATAATATTAGTTGAATGAACAGAGTGGCCCATTAAATATGGCAAAATTTGTATTTTTTTTTATGTTATACAGCCCCCGAATATGTTGTGGGGGTCCACACACTTTTTTTTTTTTTTACTTACACACTATTTTTAGAGGCCAAGGTTTATGCACCCAAAATGCACTCCAAAGTCAGCAGGCTCATTACAGAGACCACAGACTATGAAAGGAATACAATGTGTGACATTTTGCAGTGTGTTGAGTATGCAGATTTGAAATATAGTCCGTGGGTCCTATGTCACAATTTTTTGATCTTCCTTTGGTGATGCCTCACTCAGGTCTCTTCGGTCATGGTGTGATAACCCTGCCCACATTCAAAGTGGCCTTTGAAATTTTTTTCTTAAGGGAGAAGCCATGCCCAAAGTCCTGCCGTGATGACTGCAAGAGAAAAGTTTTCCATAATGCTCTAGTCCAAAAACACAGCTTTTGATTTGCAGACTTGTAATTGAGGACAGGGACAGAAAGCGCTCATCTTATTTTGATTCACCAATAACTTTGCAGCGGTTTAATGAATCTGCATAAAATGTGGCAGGCAAGTTACACTTAGTGCAGGCATTTCCAGTTTTGTGCAGATCCAATATGTTATGTTAAAATATTTGTAGAGCGCATGGCTGCCCCAGCAACGGGGTGTCCCAGCGCTAACTGTCTAGTATAGTGGGAAGCACAGGCAAATTAGCGATTGGAGAAGAGCCAGGTCTTCACCATCCTTCTAAAAATCCAGTGATCAGTGATGCTACTGATAGATGGTAGGGAGTTCCACAGGGCAGGTGCCAGTACTCTGAACGAGCAGCCACCCGCTCTAGCCCTTCGTTTCCGAGGCACTCGTGCCAGATGCAGATCTGCTGAGCGCAAAGCGCGGGTGGGAACATAAGGGGAGCACATAGCACTCCGAATCCCAGGGCAAAGGCCTGAACAGATCTTATGGATGATACAAAGAGATTTGAAGTGAATTCTTTGTTCCATGGGTAGCCAGCGGAGGCGATCGGAGATGTGACAATGTTTAGGAAGTGCAAACACAGCGCGGGCTGCCGCATAAGGGCACGTTGGAGCCTTTGGATCACAGCTTTGTTGGATCCTAGGAGTAGCACATTGCAATAGTCCAACCTAGCCATGAGGGTGGATTGGATAATCAACTGCTGAGTATGAGAATCGAAAAGACCTTAGATAGGCTTTAGGCCCCGTAACAGTCCGAAACAGGTGCCAGCCACTGATTTAGCATGAGCCTCAAAGGAGAGCTCATTGTCCACCCAAACGCCCAAGTTCTTGACCACAGGTTTAGGTAAGGTGGGTGCACCAAGGGCAGGAGGCCACCACTGGTTGCCCCAGAGATGTGAGTCCCTGCCCACCAAGAGGATTTCAGATTTGGTGGAGTTCAACTGCAAATAGTTGTTAGCCATCCAGTCAGAGATGGCAGTTAAATCTTCCTGAAATTTCGTCGAGTCCTGGCTAGGGTTATTAGAGAAGGTGAACACCAGCTGAGTGTTGTCCGCGTATGACACCAGAGAGATGCCCCAGGCTTTAGCCATCAGAGCCAACGGTCTGATGTAGACATTGAGTAAAGTAGGGCTCAATGCTGATCCCGGGGGGGGGCGCGGACACCACAGCATAACGGGTGGGTGCAGGAGGAGAAAGGAGGGGGCGAGGACTTGAAAGGTCCGGTCAGCCAGAAAAGACGAGAACCAGGAGAGGGCCTTGCCATCAACACCGATCTCCATCAGCCAGTGGAGCAGGATCTTATGTGAGACCGTGTTGAAGGCTGCACTAAGATCAAGCAGTATCAGTGCTGTGGTTCTGCCCTCATCCAAAGAGGACCGTAGCTGTTCTGTAACTGCCAGCAAAGCGGACCAGGTGCTATGTCGTGGCAGGAAACCATTTTGAGATGGATCCAGTATTGAATTGACTTCCAGGTATTGGGTTAAAATAGTGTTGACATATGATTTTGGATAGAAACGGGAGCAGAGAAATCAGTCGAAAGTTTTCAGGCTTGGACGCCTCCAAAGTTGGCTTTTTCAGCAGAGGAATAACTTTGGTGTGTTTCCACGACTTGGGGATTGACACCGAGGATAGGGACAGATTGATCAACTCCAGGCACTCAGGTAGACGACATTGTTGGAACTTTATGAAAAAAGTCATGTTTCAGAGGATCATCTGGATACCCTGATTTTACCTTGACAAACAGTTTCCAGGGCTTTGGGGGAGATAGGAGAAAACAAGGAAAGGGTGTGGGTCTCAGAGCCCAAGGGCAGACTCTTCCCGGGGCAGGGAGAAGTAGCCCCAGGGTAGAAACTGCTGTAGATACGCTTGACCTTATTAATAAAACAATTTAGCCAGTACTTTGCACTGCAAATTGGAGAATATGGTACAATCAGGGGCAGGAGGGGATTTTACCATATCTTTCAAGAGTGTAAAAATGGTTTTGGTGCGGTTGCCACTAGTAGTGATCATGTTGGCATAATGTGCGGCCCTAGTCTTGCGGACCAGTTTATGGTATGCTTTGATCGCAGTTCTATACCGTGCTTTCGCCAAAAGGTCGTGTGACCGTCTCCATGCCCGTTCTAGGACCTTACTGTTCTTCCTAGCTGTAGTTAGTGGCTCATCAAACCAGGCATTAGCCCGTGCACATTTGGGGTGGGTTAATTTGACCAGGATGCAGTTATCCAGTGCTTGAGTGACCCACCCCAGGAAAGATTTATTAGCTGCTTCAATATTAGTGGGCCGTTCTGGGAGCTGGGTACTTAGGGCAGCTCTGAAGGCAACAGGGTCCAGTTTGTGCCAAGAGCGTTTGAGTAAGGGGTTGCGGTGAGGTTGCATTTTGGGGCCAGCTAGCGATATCCGTAGGGAAATGAGGTAATGATCGGTCCAGGACATAGGAAGGGGGGCCTGCACCTCTAAGGACTGAAGATTTGAAAAGATAGGGTGCAGGAGGTGACCAGCTAAATGGGTCGGCCCTTGGACCAGTTGACAAGCTGCCATGTCACCAAGGAAAGTGAGAATATCAACAGCCTTCTGTGACTCCAGGTGAAGGTTCAGATCACCTATGACATTAAAGTTGGCTGTCTGAAGAGCTAGTGTAGTGACGGCATTAGCTAGGGCTTCTCTGAAGATTTCTGATGGGCCAGGCGGGCAGTAAATGAGTAGCCCAGAAAGGGTAATATTGTCTATCAGCGCAATTTTAAATAGTCCACTTTCACAATCGGGGATGTCTTTAGGGGGTAAGGCTACAGGTATAGGCAGCTTTGTATATAATTGCGATGCCCCCTCCCTCTCTTCAAGTTGTTCATGGCATAACCAATGGGAAGGGCTGGTATGGCAACGGAATCCTCAGAGCCACGTCTCCGTGAGAAATAGGACATCAGGAGATCCCTCATGTAGGAGGTCAAACACCTCAGCATAGTGATTAGCCAAAGAGCAGCACTTTATGGCTGGGGAGGAGGGGTGCAAACCTAAAAGGGAAGGGCAAACATTTTTGATTTCATAATAAGTTTGGTAGTTTGATGGATCTGCACATAATTTGGCAGTGATTTTATGTTTACATTACTCTTGTTATTCCATTTTCATGCAGGTCTGCAAGGGCACACTGAAGGGAGTGGGAGAGTCCAAAGGATTGTTCCTTTCCCAGTAAACTGAGCATTTGATAAATCCACACAAAGATCTGTGAGGTGAGAGATAAGTGGTGGCACAATAAAAATTTCAATTCCCGAATAAATTTGCCAAATTCCATAAAGATTCAAACAGCATCACAAAGTTAGTCGTTTAAGCTCTGGTTTCATGGTAATCGGATTGCCGGGGTGCGAAGGGAAAGTGGAGAGTCAAAAACACATGGTCCTGTGGCCAACCCACACTGCACATGGCCTAACACCGTGCATAACTGGGATAATCGTCCTGGAGCAGTGTGGCGCAGGGCGTGGTCAAAGGCTAGGCTCTGTTCTAATATCCTCTATGCAAAACAAAGACTATGGACCGTGCAGAATATGTACATGGTAGGTAAATGCAATAAATCATTAAAAAAAAACATGAAATTTTGTGAAACAAAACAGTTTAAGGCTAGTTGTGGTTCAGCCTACTCAAAAGGGAAAAAGCCTTGAAGCACAAGTTACTAACTTGTGTAACGATATATCTGTAAGAGACAGTAGTTAGTGACAGATTCCTTACCTTAGAATATCCCCAGGCGTCAGGCTGGATACAGAAAGTTTTGCGTAGCAGTACCCCTGCACGTCAGTAGGCGGTGTGAGGCTCCGCATCCGTTGTCGCCGGGATGACGTCGCGGCCAGTACTTAGACGCCGCCCATGCGCGCTGGCGTCAGTTCTGCACACGACTTTCCGTGCCAGAAACGCAGAACCATGCAAGAAACTGACACTGGTGTCTGAAAACAATGCCCTGAAAGGGATGACCTTAACCCTAGAAATCAGTTCGCAGAACGGGGAGGACAGGTGGGGCGGTAAGGAATCTGTCACTAACTACTGAATCTTACAGATATATCGTTACACAAGTTAGTAACTTGTGCATCTAAAAGAGACACGTTAGTGACAGATTCCTTACCTTAGAATAGATACCCCAGCAATACCAACCCCAGTGGGGGGTCTGCGAACAAAGATCAGACGAGGAAGTCTCGGAGAACAGAACGGCCAAAGAAGCCGTCGCTCCGGACTTGGCTGTCAAGGCAGTAATGCTTGGTAAACATGTGCAGGGAGGCCCACGTAGCTGCCTGACAAATGTCCTGCAATGGGACACCACGTCCCAAAGCCTTGGTGGCGGCTGTCGCCCTGGTGGAATGGGCACGTAGCCCAACAGGGGGCTCCTTCTTAGCCAAAGAATAGCAGGCTATGATACACAAGACGACCCAGCGGGAAATGGTCCGCTTGTGTACCGCCCGACCTTTTTTGGCGCCCACGTAGCCAACAAAGAGCTTGTCGTCCACCTGGAACTGTCGTGTGCGGTTCAGATAGAAAGAAATCGCACGTTTTGGGTCCAGACGGTGGAGCCTCTCTTCCTCTCTGGAAGGATGCGGAGGCGGAAAGAAGGTGGGCAAAGTGATGGTCTACCCAATGTGGAAGGCAGTAACCACCTTTGGCAAGAAGGACAGACACGTCCTAAGAACAACCTTGTCTGGATGAACAGACAGAAAGGGGGGCTTGCAAGAAAGAGCCTGGAGCTCACTCACCCGCCGAGCGGAGGTGATAGCCACCAGAAAGGCTGTCTTCAGAGTGAGAAGACGAAGAGGACAGTTATGGAGAGGCTCAAAGGGAGCGCACATTAAAAAGGTAAGAATCAAGTCCCACTGAGGCATTACAAATGGAACAGGAGGGGAAAAGGTGTGTAATGCCTTTAAGAAACCTGTTAACAACAGGGGACTTGAAAAGGGAGGGCTGATCAGGAAGCCTGAGAAAGGCCGAGATAGCACAAAGGTAGCCCTTGATGGTGCCCAGGGCAGAACCCTGTTGGGACAGAGAAAGCAGGAACAGTAGAACCTCAGAAAGAGGGGCAGAAAGGGGATTCACAGCCTTTGCTGTGCACCATGCCACAAACTTGTTCCACCTGCAGGCATATACCACCTTAGTGGAGGGACGCCTGGCTGCCAGAATCACATCACAAACTTCGGGAGGCAAGTCGAAAGGAATCAACTGCCGCCGCTCAATCTCCACGCAAGGAGGTGGAGACTGGACAGGTTCGGGTGGAGGACCGTCCCCTGCTGCTGCGACAGAAGATCCTCCCGAAGAGGCAGTCGGATCGGAGGATCGATGCTCATACTGAGTAGCTCGGGATACCAAACTCTTCGAGCCCAGTCCAGAGCCACAAGAATGACTTGGGCCCGGTCACGCCGAATCTTCTTCAACACTCTGGGCAGAAGTGGTATAGGCGGAAAGGCGTACAACAGACCGCAACTCCACTCGCGACGAAAAGCGTCGCCGAGCGAGTGCCGCCGTGGAAATTCCAATGCGCAGAACAGACGACATTGCGCGTTCTCTTCGGTGGCGAATAGATCTAACCAAGGCTCTCCCCACTGTAGAAAGAGTCCTTGCGCCACCTCCGAGTGAAGACGCCATTCGTGATCCATCATGCACCTGCGGCTGAGTTCGTCCGCCCTGGCGTTCAGGGAACCTGCCAGGTGTTGAACCATCAGGGATATGCCCTGATGTTCCAGCCATGTCCAGAGACGCAGAGCCTCTTGACAGAGTCCACGACCCCACCCCGCCTTGTTTGTTGCAGTACCACACGGCGGTGGTGTTGTCTGTGAACACCTGCACTACCTTCCCCTTGACAGAGGGAAGGAATGCCTTGAGTGCAAGTCGGACCGCCCGGAGCTCCAGAAGGTTGATATGGAGCCGGGACTCCGCCGGAGACCAGAGGCCTCTGATCTCCACCTCTCCCATGTGACCGCCCCATCCCAGAAGGGACGCGTCCGTCACAACTGTGTGCTCTGGCTGGGGAAGGGAGGGGGATCTGCCCGTGACCCATTGCCGGTTCGAGAGCCACCACTGCAACTGCCTTGCAGTTCCCTCCGAGTTCTGGACGTAATCGGACAGGTTCCCCTGATGCTGCACCCACTGGAACTTCAGGTCCCACTGCAGAGCCCGCATATGCCATCTGGCATGATCGACCAGCAGGAGGCCCAGCAGCCTCAGGGTCATCCGTACCGAAACCCAGGATAGAGGCTGGAAGATCGGAATCATAGCCTGAATATCCTGGACTCGCCATTCGGGAGGATAGGCCCGAAACTGCGTTGTGTCCAGAACTGCTCCGATGAAAAGGAGCTGTGAAGAAGGAAGCAGGTGCGACTTCGGCACGTTGGAGAATCCCAGCGAGTGCAGGAGTTCGGCCATAGTCTGGAGGTGGGAGACGATTGCCAGGGACGAGCCCGCCTTCAACAACCAGTGGTCAAGGTAGGGGAAGACTGGAACCCCTGCCCGGCGCAGATGAGCTGCGACCACCGCCATCACTTTCGTGAACACCCGAGGAGCGCTGGTAAGGCCAAAGGGGAGCACGGTGAACTGAAAGTGCTCGAGGCCTACCGTGAACCGCAGGTAACGCCAGTGGGCCGGCAGGACGGGGATGTGAAAATACGCGTCCTACAAGTCCAACGCTACCATCCAGTCTCCAGGGCAGCCAAGACCTGAGCTAGGGTGAGCATCTTGAACTTCTCCTTCCGGAGGAAGCGATTGACGTTCCGGAGGTCCAAGATAGGACGCATGTCCTACTTGTCCTTTTTGGGCACCAGAAAGTAGTGGGAATAACAACCACGCCCTACTTCTGGGGTCGGAACGCACTCGATGGCCCCCTTGGCCAAGAGGGCCGCAACTTCCTTTTGAAGAAGCACCAAATGATCCCCCGACATGCGGTGGCATGGCTGGGGGGGGTAGTCGGGGAGGGAGTAGCCCCTTCGGACAATGTCCAAGACCCACCTGTCCGATGTGATGGTACGCCAGTGGTGAAGGTGATGGCGGACCCTGCCCCCCACTGGCGTGCTGTGGACCTGAAAAGATGGACTAGGAGGGCTTGGAGGCCGCAGACGGGGCGGAGGTGGTGGCCTGACCCGCACGCTGGTTACCCGACGCGCCTCGGCGGGGGCCACGCGAAGGCACTTGCTGCGCGGGCCGGTGGCTGGGTAATGGACGTGACTGGGCGCCCCTTCCGTGGCCACGAAAAGGGCGAAAAGCAGACTGCTGCGGAGGGCGCGAGGCGGAGAGGCCCAAGGACTTGGCCGTAGCCCGCGAGTCCTTAAATCCTTAAAGCGCTCCAGCGCGCGGTCTGCCTTATTGCCAAAAAGGCGGATACCATCGAAGGGCATGTCCATAAGGGTGTTTTGGACATCGCCCGAGAAACCAGTGGTCCTCAGCCAGGCGTGACGGCACAGCGCCACTGTCGTAGCAAGCGATCTGCCCAGCGAGTCAGCGGTGTCTAGGCCACATCGGATTGTGAACTTCGCCGCGTCTCTCCCGTCTGCAATAACACGGGTGAGTAGTGTCTTGACCTCCTCAGGACACTTAGGCAGCACTTGCACCACCGAATCCCACAGAGAGTGGGAATAACGGCCCAAAAGGCAAGCGGTGTTGACGGAACGCAAGCCAGCACTGGAGGAAGAAAAAAAATCTTCTTCCCAAATTGTTCCAGCTTTTTGGATTCCCTGTCCGGCGGAGCTGTAGGGAAGGCGCTCTGAGAGGTAGAGGATTGAACAACCAAGCTCTCGGGGGTGGGGTGTTGGGAGAGGAACAAGGGGTCGCCCGGGGCCGGGCGATGGCGGCGGGCTACGTTCCTGTCCACAGGAGCCCCTGTGGTGGGCCTGGACTAGGTGCCCAAAAGAACGTCAGAAAGTGCGTCGTTGAACGGCAGCAGTGGCTCCGAAGAGGTAGCCGCCGGCTGAAGCACTTCCGTCAGGAGGTTAGTCCTGACAGCCACTGTAGGGAGCTCGAGGCGCAAGGCCGCGGCCGCCCTACGCAACACCGTTGCATAACTTGCTCCCTCCTCCGTAGCCACGGAAGGAGGAGACAGCATGCCAAGGTCTGGAGAGGTGTCCAGGCCACTGGCATCATCCAGTTCCTCTGCCCAGTCCTGATAAGGCTCACATTGGGCTGTGAGAGGGTCTTCCGACCCCTCCCAGTCCTCCTCGTCCTCCAAAACAGGTGAAAAGTATGGAGGGCGGACATGAGGGAAGAAAAGTCCCATCGGCATCGGCCGACGTTGGATCCGGCGCCGTGTCCGGTTCAGGGGAGAACATGGGGACGGCGTCGCCCGGGACCTCGGACGGCGCCGTGAACGGTACCGGGTAGGTCGGCGCCGGTGGAGGTGTCGTCAGGTCAACTGGCGTCGACCGGGATCGAGGCCTGGATCCGAGGGGGTCCTGCGGCGCTGGGGCCGCCGGTGGTGCCGAAGGAGGACCCGGGGTAACCCTTAGGCCCGAAGATGCGAGCCATGGCCGACAAGAAGTTCTGGATGTCGGCTGGAGTCGACGTCTGACCCGGAACAGGCCGGCGTCGGCTCATCGGGTACTCCCGGAGCCGCAGGGGCGGTACCGACAGGACCCTCCGCCGAGTCGTGAGACCGGCGAGGGGAGGTCTTAGAGCGACGCTTCTTAGACCTCTTGTGCTTCGCCTTACCTGAAGACGAAGACTTCGACTCAGAGGAATGACGGCTCCGCGACCGGCCCCTCGACCTCTCCCGGGACCTCGAGCGGCACGGAGCCGAGTGCCGGGCCTCGAGAAGCTTTCGAGACCGCTCTCGCAAAGCCTTCGGGGCGAGGGACCGACACTCGGGGCACGACGTGGGGTCACGGCCGCGCCCCAGGCAGGAGAGAGAGTCTCGGTGCGGATCCGTAATCGACATCATGCGATTACAGACCTCGCATGGCTTGAAGCCGGGCATCCCTACTGACACCTTGGAGTCGAAACGACTCGAAAACTTGGACAAAAGTCTCAAAAAATACTCAGTCAAAAATGATTGGGGCACTGCTCAATCTGGATCTGCGCTTACTGGCGCAGAAAAAGAAAGAACTGATGCCAGCGCGCATGGGCGGCGTCTAAGTACTGGCCGCAACGTCATCCCGGCAATCACGACACCAACGACGGACGCGGAGCCGCACAACGCCGCCTACCGACGCGCAGGGGTACTGCTACGCAAAACTTTCCGGATCCAGCCTGACGCCTGGGGATATTCTAAGGTAAGGAATCGGTCACTAACGTGTCTCTTTCAGATATGTGTCGGTTGTGGAATGCAATGCACAGGTTAGTTAGTGCATGTCCCTACCATCACTCTGTATATAACTTTACCAATGGCATGTACAAAAAAAGCCAGCCAAAGTGAAAATAGGGGGTAGCTGGGCAGTACTACGCGGAGGTATTAAAAATTAGGTTCCTCGTTGACTGGGGTGTGAGCCTTAGTCAAGCAGTAACCACAACCCTAGTCCAGGTAAGGCATCTACAATCTCCAAATTAACCTGTGTTCACCCTCTGGTAGCTTGTCACAGAGCAGTCAGGGTTAACTCACAAGCAATGTGTAAAGGTTTTGTGCAACACTTCCAACAATAACAGGGAAAACTCCACAAAATCGATCCAAATTGTGGACCATGATGGCTCAGATGGGAGTAGAATCTGCACCAATTAACTTTTTGTACGATCTACATGAGGACCTTTCAGCCAGTGTAAGATATGGGCCCAATGGGGAATGCACACAGCACTTTAAACTGCAGCGTGGGATCAGTCAAGGTTGTGTTTTAGCACCTTTTTTATTTATTTTTTATATTAATCATTTAGAACAAGCACTGACTGACCCATGTTTGGATGTTCTCAAAGTGGGAGGCCATTCAATTCCGGCTCTGTTCTATGCAGATGATAGAGTTTTAATTGCCCGGACAGCCAAGGGATTACAAAGACTTCTTATCCTTTTTATTGCTTATATGAACAGCCTTGACCTCTCCATTAACTTCTCGAAATCACGTGATGAAGTTTGGCCCGTGTAAAACGAAAACCATGAAATTCATATTAGATGGACACCATATCAGTGAGGTAGAGGAGTTTAGATATCTAGGGGTTCATCTGGATTCTGGCCTTAATTGGCATCCACTTATAAGTCATAAGGTGATGTCTTTTAATAGAGCTATGCTCAGCATAGGTGACTTCTCACACCAGCTTGGGCACACCCACATAAAATCTATCCTGGAAATTTTCAAGGCTAAGTGCGTCCCAATAGCCAGTTATAGCAATGGAATATGGGGGCTATGGCCCAGTCGCCCCAATTCAAATAGTGGAAAATAAATTCCTAAGGGGCCTTTTGGGAGTCCCACAAAGTGTACCGTATGAAATTGTTCACGAAGAATTGGGATTAGGTTAGATCAATGACCAGCTCCGACTCTGCCCTTTAAAACTCTGGCTTTCAAGTTGGATGAAGGAGGAACTTGGTCTCAATAGATTAATTATACAAGACTGTTTGAACATGGACAAGCCCACCTCGATCCCGTGGTTGGCTTATATCTCCCAAAACATGATATCCCTAGGGTGGCCCGACTTATATGCCAGTCCTAGCAGCATAGTTCGATCTGATCACAAAAAAGTTGCATAAGCGTTTCGGGACAAGATGGCAGCAGATCGAGAGGACACTATTATCGAAACTCTCAGTGAGACACGCAATATTAGTAAAAACCGCGAGCAATCTGGAACCCTACTTGACCTGGAACTCGCTTATTCATATATTTCAGGTTACTTATTCCAGTGATTAATTATTTTTAATCATAGTAGTTAAGGACTTGAAGCTGCCCCTATGTGATTGTAACGTTTCAGTTAATGAGACATTACATATTGTCATGCTCTGTAGGAAATTTAATAACTTGCGACAAGTTTTTACGACCACTTTTAAAGCCAATGAATTTTACCCAAGTTAGGCCTGCATTATTGCATTTACAGTTTTTAAATACACCTACAGTATGTTTTTTTCTTTTACGTTATCTTACTGGGGTCTTAAAGCAAGCATAAAATTATGCTGATGTTAATCTTTGTGCTCCGTTTTAAATTGATCTGTCTTTTATGGTTTTATTTTTTAAGTCTAATAAAGAAATTGATGATGAATACACCACACAAAAAGGTCGTATACCAGTTTAGAAAACTAGAAAATGTTTTAATAAATAAAACAAGACCAAAACGTCAAAAATCCAATAAGCGGAACTTGAGAGATTGAATTTCAATGTTTTTAGGTGTAAATAGCACCTAGAAGCAAAAAGCGCTATTTGGGATATCTGGTCACGCTGGACTGGGACAAAGTCAAATGTAAAGGCTGACCACGATGGAGCATGGGCAAGCTACAGGGACCCAGTTAGGCCCGATGAACAAAAGCACCTTAATTCTGGATGCGTGGAAGTCGAGGGTGCATGGTGCAGTCGAGGCGATGCGTCAGTGCGTGCCAATATACGCAGCAGCAGCTATACGCTGGTCCTGAGCCGCGCGCACGATGGTGGTTCCGAAGGCAATGGGTCGGGTCCAATCCATGATGCAGCAGTGATGCGCTGGTACCGATCCATGCAGCAGAGGCGATGCACCGGTTCTGTTCCGTGCAGCAGAGGCAATGCATCGGTTCGACAGAGTATGCATTGGTTCTGCTGGAGCAAACACGAGGCCGACTTCCAAGGGTCCAGGACTAGGGTGGCACCACTTGGCAGGGCAGACTTACTGATTGCAGAGTATAGGTGCAGAAGCAAGGTTGTTGGAAGTCAGTTATGCCCGCTGCTTCAGATCAGGAGGCCTGACAACCAGATCTTAGAGTCGTTCTGGGGTCAAAGATGCAGATTCAGTCCTTCTCACCCAGGCAAGAGGGCAGCAGGCCAGTAGAGTGGCAGTCCTTTCAGCTGAGTGCCAGGAAGAACTGCTATGCTGTTGAAAGAATTGCCAGAGTATCCACAGATCTATTTCTTATACCCATTGGTGACTTTGAAGTGGAGAGACCTCAAAGAAATGCATTTGAAGTGCATAGACGCCCTCCGTTCCTGTCCTGGCTCCAGACTCACTACAGAGAGGGGAGGCGGGGGTGAGCAGAAATTTTTGTGGGGATAGGACACTGCCTATGCAGGTGAAAGTGAGGCTGGGTCCAGCTCCTCCCTCCCATCCTGTCAGAATGGCCCATCAAGTCACACCTAAGCTCACATTGTGTTTGGCAGTTTAGGAGGAAGACAATGCCCAGCTGTCACCCAGCCCAGATGTGATCAGAGACAGGCAGCAGGCACCAAATGACTAAAGCAAGAAAATGAAACTTTCTACAAGTGGCATTTTTATAATTGAAATTTAAATTCTGACCACCATAAGTTGGGATTTTAAATTGTGATTCCAGAGACACCAAACCTGGGGGTCTTCTCTTCCCAATTGGAAATGACACTCCTAAAATGTAATCCCAATGTTACCCAATGGAAAAATGAGTTTTTCACTACCAGGACATGTAATACTTAAAAGTACATGTCCTACTTTTTAAATACACTGCACCCTACCCTTAAGTTCTCCAGGGCCTACCTTAGGGGTGACTTGTATGTATTAAAAAGGAAGGTTTGGGCCTGGCAAAATGTTTATTTTCCCAGGTCGACATTGCAGTTTAAAAACTGCACACAGGCTATGCAATGACAGGCCTGAGACATGTTTAAAGGGCTACTTAATTGGGTGGCACAATCAATCAACCATGATTTGTAGAACGTGGCTCATCACCCATGAGGGTATCCAGAAGCTAGGCTGTTGCTAGATTCAGTCGAAAGGCCAGGTCTTTAGTCCCTTTCTGAATACCAGGATATCGGATAATGTTCGGAGGGGAAGGTTGTTACAGGAATTGGTGGCAAGATCGGAGAAGGATTATCCTCCACTGCAGCTTCGGTGGATGCAGGAGTGTGGGCGACAGAGGCAAAGCGCAGGTGTCTGGAGGATTGGTGGAAGTTCAGGCTGAGGTTGATGTATGCTGGCCCTAGGTCGTGTAGGGCCTTGTAGGAGTGTCAGTCTCTTGAATTTGCATCTTTTCTGGATGAGGAGCCAGTGGAGGTTCCTGAGGGGGGGGGTCCATTTGGGGAGGATAAGTCTGGCAGCTGAGTTCTCTATCATCTGGCGTCTCTTCAGGAGTTGTATATAGATTCCTGCATAGAGCACATTGCCGTAGTCCAGTCGGCTGATGACTAGGGCTTGAGTGACGTTTTTTTCTGGCGTTGACTGGGAGCCATCTGAAGATCTTTCAGCGCATGCGAAGGGTGTGGCAGCAGGCAGAGGCGATTGCGTTTATCTGGCGTTTCAAGGTTGGCTTGTTGTCCAGGATGATGCCAAGTTTGCGGACGGGGTGGGTGGGTGCGGGTCCGAGTTCGGGGGCCCACCAAGTGTCATTCCACAGGGAGGTGGTATTCCCAAAAATCAGCACTTCCATCTGGTCTGTGTTGAGCTTCAGGCAGTTGGTCTTCAGTCGGTGACACTCATCATGCAGTTGTGAAAGTTGGTTTTAGGGGTGGAGGAGTATTCTGAGAGTGGTAGGATGTGTTGGGTGTCGTCCGTGTAGGATATGATGTTGAGGCCGTGGGTTCTGACAATCAGTGCTGCAGACCCACTGGTAGCATTTTATTTACAGGTCCTGGGCACATGTAGTGCACATTACTAGGGACTTAAGTAAATTCAATATGCCAATTGTGTATAAGCCAATGTTACCATGTTTTAGGGAAAGAGCAAAAGCACTGGTTAGCAGCTGTAAAGTGCGTAGAATCCTAAAGCCAGCAAAAACAAAGTTAGCAAAACAAGAGGTATGAAGGCAAAACGTTAGGGAAACCACGCAAAGGAAGTCAGGTCCAACAGGTGTTCATCACCCTTCTTACCCCATTTAAATCCCCCCCCGCCCTCCCCTGGATGAAAGTAGGGCAAGCGACCCAACCACTTATTTCAATCAATCAATCAGGGGTTTATAAAGCACGCTACTCACCTGTGAGGGTCACAATGCGCTTGGACCTGGAAAGACCATCAGCATTTGCATGGCCTGTTCCAGGACAGTGTTCCACTGTAAAATATATTCCCTGTAGAGAGATGGACCACCTCAACAGTTTAGGATTCTCCCCCCTAATCTGCATTAACCATCTGAGTGGTCTGTCTGAACCCGGAAGTGAGCACCAAACAGATACAGTCTAAGCTTCTTCAGTGCCCAGACAACAATAAAGGGTTCCCCATTTATTTCACTCCACCTCTCTTCCCTGGGAAGTAACCTACTGGTGAAGGTTACAGGCTGATCCAGGCCCTCTTGGTTTAGCTGTGAAAGCACGGGCCCTACGGCATGCTTTGGGGCGTCTGTGTGCACAATAAATCCTTGGGAGAGTCAGGGGCCTAAAGCACTGGTGCTGTGCCCATGGCCTCCTTCAGGGTGTCTAAAGACTTCTGGCATCCCTCTGTCCAAATAACCTGATGTGGCTGCTTCTTGGAAGTCCGCTCTAGTAAGGGGGCAACAATAGTGCCATACACCTTGACAAATCTGTTGTACCCAGAGAGGCATAAGAAGGCTCTCACCTCTGTCTGGGTCTTGGTAGGTTCCTAAGCCAGATTGTTTCAATTGTGGCCTGGATGGGCTACACCTTGCCATCTCCCACTTGGTGAGCCAAGTAGACCACTGAACACTGCCCAATCTGGCACTTACTGGCATTGTCAGGCTTGCCCTCTGCAGAGCCTGGAACTTTCTTAAGGTGGCACAGGTGGTCCTCCCAGCTAGAACTGAAGATGCAAAGTCGTCTAGGTAGGTGACACTGAAGTTCTCCAACCCAGCCAGTACCTGGTTGACCAACCTCAGGGAGGTGGCTGGGCACGTTCTTCAACCCGAAGGGTTTCACCCGGAACTGGAAGTTCCTGTCTGGTGTAGAGAAGCAGACCACTCTTTGGCCCCATTGTCAATGCACTCTACCAGTACCCAGACATTAAGTTAAACGTGCTGAGGAACTTGGCAGCTCCTAGACGATCTAGGAGCTCATCAATTCGGGGGATGGGGAGTGCATCAATCTTGATAACCACATTGAGCCCACGGTAGCCCACACAGAACCTAAGTTCGGGTGAGACACCTTGAGGGACAGCCTTTGGGACCAAAACCACTGGGCTGGACCAGGGGCTGTTTAAGACCTCAATAACCCCCGTCAGTATCATGGAGACCTACTCCTTAATGCTGGCTCTCACCTTGTCATCAACCTGTAAATTGTGTTCTTCACAGGCATGCTATCCCCAGTATCAATAGCATGGGTGCACCATGTAGTGAGTCTGGGGGTAAGGGAGAGCAGAGGCAAACTGACCCAGCAAGTGGTGGCAGGCTCTGTTGGTCTAGGGCAGAGATCTTCAATCTGTGGGGCGCAACCCCCAGGGGGGCCATGGAATCCTGGGAAGGGGGTTGTGCATTCCCCAGCCTCACTTGTGCCTGGAATCCAAAACGTTTGCTTCCATTTTGGAAAAAGACAGCCGTCTTGCGACGGCTAATTTAGATCGTTAAAATGCTTCAGTGGAGTCTCCTGTGAAAAGCTTTCGTGCCAGGGTGCCTGAAAGAAATGCAAATGTGACCTATTAATTAATCTGCAAGTGTAAAGGGTGCTTGAGACCCGGTGCATCACTCCAAGCTTTGGGATTACAAAGATTTAGTTTTTTTGAGTGGTAGTGCAAAGAATTAACAACTGGGCTGTGAAGTGCTTGCTTTCAAACCTAACTATTTACACAGCCCTTAGTACCCATAAGGAAGTGTTGAAGGGGCAGTTATGTAAAAAAAAAACAACAAAAAAAAACAATGCATTACATAGGCCCTGGTATTACTAAAATCTACATTTTGAAAGCACCATTTTATTGTAAAACTATTTACACATTTTGCATCAGTCTATCTAATCCTGTGTGTACTACAATGCAAGTATAAAAGAATGACTTGCATATTCACAGTGCTTTCTGTCACAGGATGTGACCTTGTAGCACTAAAAATACACAAGTCACTATTCTCCACTGCACCAACCAAGATTGAATTCTGTGGCTCTCTGGTTACACACAGACCTCTGCAGTGCATCAACTAATAGTGGTTTCATAATGTACTACAGGGGAACAATTTCATTTATTTTTCATTTACACTGCCCATTATTTTATATGTAGATACCTGATGGACAGAATATTTTGGGGCTTATTTATGAGAGGCTTGCACCGCCAGAGCATCACTTGACGCTCTGGCGGCACAAGCACCTCAATCATACCTATGAGGAAGCGTAAAGTCACCCTGCATGGCTTTGCATGGCCTCAGAGTACAAAAGCAGCACATGTAACTGCATTGTCATTCTGCATCAAGGAGGTGTTCCATGGGATTTGCGTGGGGGTTCCCACGCAACACCCATGGATTTTGATGCTGCCCCATATTTACAAAATCACAAAAACCTAGGGCAGTGCCCCAGCAGAGGCGTAACGAGAAGGAATGTTTTCATTTCTCCTAGTTTTTTCCTATTTCCATGTGTGCTGCATTCTGCAACTCACATCGAAAGAGGAAAACACCTTTGCGATTGTTTTTTTGTGAAGGAAGGTGCCCCTTCCTGCACAAAACAAATTCCTGCCTATTTTGGTGCTGGCAGCAATTTGTGCGCCAACGCAAGGGGAAAGGACAGGAATGCACCGTATTTCATAAAAATGGTACATTCCTGCTCTTGACTTGCATCGCTGCCTTATGCCAATTCCTCATAAATGAGGCCCTTTGTTTTTAGCTACACGTTTGACCATGCCCCCATGCTCACCGACTTTTGGTTTGCTAAACCCGGTTTAATATGATTTCCCCACCGTAAAAAAGATTTGCTGTGGGAATTGGGGGAGTTTATAGTTGTCGATGAGGAGTAGCAGGTTCTAGAAATGTTTGTCAGGAGAGGGTCCTTACGCCTAAATCTTTTCGACACGGGGGTCTCTGCATCAAAAAGTTTGAAGACCGCTGGTCTAGGGTCACTGTTGTGGGAGTGGCTGCCCCCTTCCACTGACCTATCCTGCTCCTTGAAAGAAAGGAGGTCTGGAGAGGTTCACTCTCCTCTTACACCCAATCATCAGTGGCCAGGAACATGGTAAATTCAGACTTTTCAAAGTGAGGCTTGAGGCAATTGACATGAAGGACCCATAAAGGGTTCCTGGGAGTCTTGCAGTCCAGCAAGTAGGTGACATCACTTGCGCTCCTTCACCTGGTAAGGCCTACACTAATGGCCTTGCAGGGTTCAGGGCTCCACAGGCTACATCACCCACACTTTTTGGCCAGGCTGAAACTAAACCACAGTAGCATTCCAGTCATACCATCATATCATGCCCTCCTGTCTGGCTTCCAGATTCTCCTGGGCGATCTTCCTGAAGCGCGCTGTTTCGTTGTGGAGTGCCAGCATGTAGCTGACCACATCCGGGGGGGGGAGGGGTATGGAGCTTGCACCCAGCCCTCCTTCACCAAACTCAGAGGTCCTCTCACAGGGTTCCCATACAGAAGTTCAGGGGGGCTATAGACAACCCCCTTCTGCGGTACCTCCCTGTAGGCAAACCTACAGCATCGCAACCGGGGATCTGTTAAGGCCCCCCCTACCACAGTTTGAAGACCCCTGCCTTAGAGTTATAGTCTCTGGAGACCAGGTGGCATGGTCCACCAAGACCAGGATGAACCTGTTGCCCATGGCTGTCTTGGGGTCCAGAGGCCCAAAGATGTCAATGCCCACGCTTTCAAAGGGGGTGCCAAACAGAGGAAAAGGTTGCAGGGCGGGCTTGCACTTGTTGCATCTTGCCCCTGGTCGGTCAGGTAGGGCAGGAGCTGCCGAACTCATTTGAGGCCAGAAATAGTGGGCGACAACCTCTCAAATGTCTTGTCCTGCCTCAAATGACCAGCCAGGGGTACACAATGAACCAGCCTCAGTAGGAAGATCCTGTAGCATTGAGGAGACCACCAACACACAGGTTGCACCTCACTCCATAGCATTTAGCTCACTATACAGGAGACCATTCTCCCAGTAGATCAGTTGTTTACCAGAGGTGTCACGTTGCCTGGCCCTCGGCCTGCTGCTGTAGACCCACAAGAGTAGGGCATTCTCTCTGCGTCTTGCAGAACTCCATTATGGGAGCCCCCTTACTGCTGCCAGTTGCCCAGCTTAGTGAGATTCCACAGTTCGGCTACATCCTCCCCCTCAGGATCAGCTTCCTCCCGCACCGTGGGAGTCTCAGGAGCAGGTTTCCCGCACACCTTGCACTTCCTCTTCTTGGCAGGTACCTGGGCTATTCTTACAGGCTCCAGGTACTCCTGACTACCCTCTCGGTCTGCCATGGACAATGTGGTCAGCACACCCACTCAGGCAACCCCAACATCTCCAAGTGAGACCTGAGCTACACATCCTTCCAGGCAGTATGCTCCAGGTCATCGCCAAGCAGACAATCCACAGGCAGGATGGACTCAGTGCTACCCTCAAGGAACCAGAGACCCTCACCTCCCCAATCAAAGGGAACGAGAACCACTGGGTGGCTACTCTGTTGTCAGCTGCAACAACTAGGTGGACTGCATTAGGGACTACATGCTCTGAGGTCGCCAGATGACATCTGACAGTTGTCATGCTGGCTACAGTGTCTGAGCCTCCACCCTCTGATGGTGACACACTGTCTGCATTTCCTATTATCACTAGGCATGCAAGCTCTCTGCACCACCTCAGTCACCCACGGACATTAGGGTAACATCTACTCTGTCCCCACACTATCTGGGACAATCTCCCCCCAAAGCGCTACACTAGCCAACCCTAGTGACGGCTCTTTGGAGGTGGGCTTTGCTGTCTTGGGACACTTGGCATCCCCCTTGAAGTGCCCTTCCTGTTGGCACTCATAGCACTTAGAGGGTGCCTTCCCGGAAGACTTACTATCAAGGAACCATCTTTCTTTTCAGTTGGGGGATGGACGTCCTGACACGAGGAACTAGTTTGGGGCCCTTTAGAGAACTCCTTGCTTTTGTTTTTATCCTGTTCTCCTTCAGATGGGGACCCTGCCCACTCTTTTGGCTATGTTCACCTCCTCACCCACCCCCCTCCCAGATGCTTTCTTATGGACCCTGGTGCTGACCCAACAGTCCGGCTCAGCAGCAAGCCCTCGGTGGTCAACGAGCTAACCATCAAGCAAGTGTTGGCATAGATCTGCAAAACAAAGACTGAACATGTGCTCCTTTGCAATCAAATTAATATTTTACTTCACTGCCCTTCACCCAACCATCCTCTGTCTTGTAAAAAGTATCAACATAAACCACCTAGATCTGTTGGGCCAACTTCGGACTGTGCCTGAACGTCTGCCTATACCTCTCTGGGGTTAAACCATGCTTCCTGATAAGGGCCTCTTTCATGTGGGATAACTCATCCCATCCTTTTCTGCAGGGCCAGTACAGTGTCCCTCCCCTTGCTAGGGTCTAGCTCCACAATCCTCCTCGGGGATTATTTGCATCAATAAGGCAATCTCATAAGCCTCACGCCACTTATCAATATCGCCTCCCACAACAAAGTCAGGCACCAGATCTTTAGGAACATGGACAGTCTTGTCAGAGGTCACTGAATAATTGCTGCCACCATTACCAATTGATTCCACTTGCTTCGCTTGTCTTGGGTTTCTCACATGGCCCATTGTCAGTTTCCCTATGTTAGCCTAATCGTGCACGTTGTAGGCTGCATTTCTTTTGCACACATTACTACATAGCAGGCTTGCCTTTGTGCAACGTTATATTTTCACAGAGCCTGTGCATGTTTTTTATGTTTTGTTATTTTCCCGACTTAGTCTGGGCACCATGGACAAGGTCAAACAATTCCCGTTATTTTCTCTGGTCAGACACTATCACCTAGACAGAACAAGAGAAGGGAGCTGCTGTTTGTGAGCACACGTCTTGTCATAACTGAGGAAAGAGCTTCTGAAAAAAACACATTGAGCGAAGGTCCGAAAGCAAGACTACGGTGTCAGCTGAGATGTAGAACATCCACCTATGTATGCTAAGATATGGGGTCCGCCACTAATCCCAGACATCTCTGGAATATAATCATTTAGCTTCAATAGGTTAGGCTAACCGGTCTTATGACTGGGCTCTTTATGGTATATGGTTTGTTAACCATGCCAATTATATTTTTGATATGCATTGGTCTAATCGTGGCACATACTGCATCTTAGAGCACAATAGTTTAATAAATATTAACTTGCTTCGTATCTCTTATCTTACTGTGGACAAGTACAATTGAGAGAGCGAAAGGGTGTGTACTGTTATTGCGATCCCTGAGAGGGTGGGGTTCTGGGGTGCCAATTCACTTGTTTCTCTGGCAAGGTTAGGAGGGCAACTGAAGCACTATAGGTAGTTGGACTCTGGCTCAGGCACTGAGGTAATATGGTGTCCCTACATGCTGTTATATGGTCCCAAGCATAGTTCTGTTCCTGAGCAGAATCCCAAGCTCTGATGTCCAGTTCTTTAAGACTTAGCTCATGGGCCATACTGCTCTCCTACATGGCCAATTTCTTCTTCATGGCTCTCAGCCTTTTCCTACTCCAATTTTAATTTGGCCAGCTCTCTCCCATCCGTCCTGTCCTCTGGAAGATACACTGCTCCCCGCCCGGGGAGGGATGTCCAATCCTGGGAGTCGGTTACACCCAACAGACTGCCTTCCTAAATTCGCCTGTTGGTCCTGCTCCAATTGCTGATCATCCAACTCTTCCTCATCATCTGTTGGGGCCTGGTGGGCCTCTACCCAAGGCCTTTTGGAGCTCTGCCTTTGTGTTCCTCTTAGCAGGCAGTCCCCCTCTCCTGACAAAACTCCTTGAGCTGGGCGACAGTGTAGCTCCCCAGGTCAGCCAGCTCGAATTCCATCTTTGCAGGTGAGGTCACAGACACAGCCAGGTAAAGAGGATACATTTGGAAAAAAACAAAAAACGCCAATCAGGGAGACTTTACTCTAATTGGTTGTAGGTATGGGATGGTAGTATACACCAAATTACTGTATGGCACTGCACACAAACAAGTTCAATCCTCACCGCTGATCACAACTGTTAGAAATTGGGTTCCTGTTGACTTGGGTGTGAGCCCTGGTCAAGCAGTAGCCACAATCCTAGTACGGGTAAGGCATCAGAAAACCCCAAATTAAGCTGTGTTCAACCTCTGGTAGCATGGCACACAGCAGTCAGACTTAACTGGAAGGCAATTTGTAAAGTATTTGTGCAGCACTTCAAACAGTAAAAACAGTGAAAACACCACATAAAAGATCCCACACCAGTTTAGAATAGTAAATATTTTAATAAAGCAAGACCAAAACGAAAAAAATTCAATAAGTAGAACTTGAGATATTGAATTTTTAAGTTTTTAGGTGTAGATCGCGCCTAGAAACAAAAAGGGCTATTTAGGATATCTGTTTGCGCCAGACCGGAACTAAGTCAAAAGTTCAGGCCAACAACGATTGAGTGACAGCCGGGTACAGGGGCCTAGTTGGACCCGCTGAACAAAAATACCTTAATCATGGATGCGTTGATGTCGAGGGGTGCAGTCGAAGCGATGATTCAGTGCTGATCCACGCAGCGGTGCCTATGCACTGGTCCTGATCCACGCAGCAGAGGAGATTAATCGGTTTCAATGAGCAGGTGTTATATCCTGACTTCATGGTTATGCATGCCCTGCCTGTAGAATCCTACAGTGATGACATGGCAGGGAGCTGCGATGCAAAGGTTCGGCATCATCAATGTTGCCATCGACTGGGATGCGAGACCCTTGCGCCAGGAAGCGGCGTGAAGTGGTGGTCCTGAAGGCGATGAGTCGTGTCCGGTCAACGGAGCAGCGGGGATAAGTCTGTGCTGATCCACGCAGCAGCGCTAATGCACTGGTTCTGATCCGCGTAGCAGCGGTGATGTGCATGTTTGACAGAAGCTGCGTCAGTTCTGCGGGAGCAAACACCTGAGGCCCACCTCTAAGGGTCCAGGACTGGGGTGGCACCACTTGGCAGTGTAGACTCACAGATGGCAGAGTCAGGTGCAGATGCAAGCTTGTTGGAAGCCTGTTATGTCCATGAGGCTTCAGATCAGAAGGCCAGCTAACTAGCCCTTGGAGTAACTCTGGGTTCAGATATGCAGGCCCAGTCCTTCTCACCCAGGAAGAGGGCAGCAGGCAAGCACAGCAGAGTAGCAGTCCAGCAGAGGGGCAGTCCTTTCACCAGCACAGCAGTCCTTCCTGGCATAGTATCCGTAGGTCCAGAAGTGTACTGAAGTGGTGGTGTCCAAGGTCCATTTCTTATACCCAGTTGTGCCTTTGAAGCGGGGAGACAAAGAGATTCTTTTGAAGTGCACAGATGTCCTCCCTTCTTGCCCTGGTTCCAGACTCATTACAGGCGAGTATCCAGTTCTTTATGTGGGTACAAGCCACAGCCTTTTCAGTGAAGCTAAGTCGACCTCTTCCCTTTCATCCTGCCAGGGTGGCCCATCAAGTAACACCCAAGCTCTCATTATGTGTAGTTGTCGGGGGGGCGGAAACACAAAACCCAGCTGTCACACACCCCTGACTTGATCAGACAGGCAACAAGCACCAAGTGGCTAAAGCAAGAACATGCCCACCTTCTACAATAGTCTTATGTCTTCCCAATTGGAAATTACACTTCTAAAATGTAATAAGGTAATCCCAATGTTATCCTATGGGAGAGATTGGCCTTGCAGAGACGAAAAACGAATGTAAGTTTTTCACTACTAGAACATGTAAAATGTAATGTCCGACTTTTTTTAAAAATACACTGAAAAGGGAAGGTTTGGGCCTGGCAAAAGATTTATTCTGCCTGGTCGACATGGCAGTTTAAAACTGCAAACTGGCTTTGCAATGGCAGGCTTGAGACATGTTTAAAGGGCTACTTAAGTGAGCAGCACAATCAGTAAAACAGGCCCACTGGCAGCATTAAATTAACAGGCCCTGGGCACACGTAATGCACATTACTAGGGCCTTATAAGTAAATTAAATATGCCAAATGTGGATAAGCCAATGTTGCAACGTTTTAGGGAAAGAGCACAAGCACTTTAGCACTGGTTTATTAGTGGTAAATTGCACAGAATCCTAAGGCCAGAAAAAGCGGAGTCAGCAAAATAGGAGGTCTGAAGGCAAAAAGTTTGGGGAAACCATGCCAAGGATGCTAGGTCTAACAGGAGGGTTTTCATTGCTTACAGGCAAGAGAGGGCTATACCAGCTCTGGCCTGAATACAGCTTAGAACAGTAAATGTCTACTTCAAGGCAATAGAAGGAACATGGAAGTAGGCTGTATGGAGAGATTTGTATGGGAATTTTATCATTGCTGTTGTGCTTTGTTACCTTGTGGCGGTTTATCTTTGAAACAAACATGTCAAAGATAAGTTCAATCTTGTGTTCTGCTTTTTTGCTAAGTGTTGTCTTTTGTGGTGTTTTATAGTTTGACCAATTTAAAACAAATGTTTGTGCAAACCAGATAAAGACCTACAAGAGGCAATGGAAAACGTATCTAAGAAATTTGTTTTAACATCTCAGCAGTTTATGTTGGATTGGGAACTAATACTTCGACGGGACTCCAAATGGAAATCTTATTTTTGGATTTCTCCAATAATTTATGCCCCAACTCAACCAACCTACTTAATAAAGTAAATCCAAGGAATTGATTAGGTCAAGCACATGTGAAATCTGTGAGATGACTAGGAGAACACAGTGACGTTGGTACAGTCCACCACTATTTTATTGGTTAACAAGTTTTTTTTGTTCAGTAGCATAACACCCCCCCCATTCAACAGACTTAACAGATTGCACTTTGAGTTAAAACACACAATGTATACAAAGTAATGATACGTTTTTGCCCATTGTCAGTTTCAGAAACATTTTCAAAAAGACTTATTTGAAATAGTTATATTTATTTAGGGAAAATGATTGAAGATTAATTTACCAACTTGACAACATTGAAGTTGAGAATTGAGATGCCTCACAACATAAATGACACCCTTACTATTTATACCACAAGACATGTCTTCGCCGTTCACATTAGAGATGGTATATAGAGAAGTGCCAGAGGTTCATCCTTACTGTATCCTCCTTGCTTCTTCACCTTTATTCCTTCATTTTTTTTTCCAATCCCAGCATTCCTTCACCAGCTGTTTATGCCCCCATTCAATAAATTCTAATTTTAAACCTTGCAATAATTCTTTTCTAGTCTTTAGTCAGTCCACATAATGCTACTTCAATTTGCTTTTCCCATGACTTTCAACCACACCAATATCCGTTTTCCTTTCTATACCGTTTTACTTACTCGCACCCACTTTTCACGTTTATCCTGACCTCTTTGGTTACCTATCCACTTCTCATCTCCCTATTGGGATTTCACTTGTGAAGTTGTGCCATGTCATAACTAAAGAGAAGGTCACAAGCGTATATGGAATGACACCTTACTTCGAAAGCTGTTGCTTTTTTTAACAGTAATAGAAATGGTTTAGGGAGTAGAAGCAAATATATGCACACTTGCAACAAAATAAATTCTCTGGTGTTTATAGTCATGTTCGTAAACAATATACTACTTTAAAAAGTCGTAAGGTGTGCATTTCATAATTTAAGTAGTACAGACTGAACTTAATCTGCATGTTGCATTTATTAAATACATTAAAATCTGCAGTGTAACAAAACATGTTCGGCATACGAAATTCAACACGAATTTAAATGAACAAAAGTTGGCTCACTTCATTTTTTTTTTTTATACAACTAGTGTACAGGTCACTAGGTCAGCTTCACCAATACCAGCTGTTCGTTTATTATTTGACAGTTCACAGACTTGCATTCTTCTACACTGAGTGATGGATAAAAAAAAAAACATGAGGTACGAAAGTAGTTCAAAGATTATAGGTCATGCAGATCATGCTTAACAGCAAAAAGGGCGAAAACACAAAAAAATACATAGAGAATGTGCAGTACAAAATAAAAAAATAAAAAAGTCAAATGCACAGCTTTGCTTCTTTGGTTACAAAGTAGATTGAACATTTTCACAGCTTTTTATTCCCACCCCAAAGTCACTTAAATGCGGAGAAGCAGAGAACCGTGGCAATCTCTCTTCAGCCCTAGAAGCAGAAAGAAATGACCAACATTTTCTTCATCAAAATAGCCCAATCATTTATTTCACAAACTATCTGTACAGATGTACTACATTGCATTCTATACAAATAATACACTAAAACGGTCTTGACTACTGTAAATAAATACCAAGATTTTACCATTAGTGTTGCATTATACCAGGATACTTTTACTGAGTTATTGCCTACACTTGCCTGCTCAATGCATTCCCATCTATGACGTTTTATACATGGCATTGGTGTCAACGTAACGTTTGTGACATTGTTCATATACAATATGAAAATAGCAGCCCTGTAATAAATAAAACAAATAAATGAAAGTAAATAAATGCTATACTTTAAAGATTGATGGCTCTTTGAAGAAGATTAACATATCTTAACAGCAATGCTGGAAGTAAATCCTGTGGGAAAATATAAACCCTCGGACCACCAAACACATAAAAGTTCCCCCTTGTGCAGCACATAAAATGCTATTTTTTCTTTCATGGTTAGAACACCTCATGTGCACCAAAGACAAAAAGGGGCTTCAGTTGTGCAGCATGACAAATCAAAGTGAAAGAAAGCTCTTGTAAAAGGATTGTCTAATACTGAAAAGGCCAAACACAACTGAAGCATGGCTACTTGCTGTCTTATAAAGTGGAGAACACCAGTGGCACACAAGGACGGATTGCTTTCAGTTTTTCTGCATGGACACAAGGCAATTTCACGCCGAGGAGACATTCGGTTGCTGTGGAGGTTGTAATATCTGCGATGTTTGTGCAATCACTGTTTTCTGCTGTGAAATAGTACTGAGATTGGCTGGTTGGGCCGATAACTGGGCCAGATGATCATTGTTCGTAAGAGATTTTAACAGTGCATTTTCCCGTTCAAGTGTAGAGTTTCTCTCAATCAATTCCTTTATTTGTTCCTTAAGGACTTCCACTTCTTCTCTGACTGCATACATTAAATGGCTTTTAACCAAATCCTATAGACAACAAAATAAGAATTTAAAAAAACAGCATTTGCAGATACTTTTAAAGGATACATACCTCGGAAATAATTCTCTACAAAATATCATTAATTACTTAAACAATAATTTGCAATGGGTCTACCTAGTTGACAAATAATTTAAACGCTTTGTGCCACTTAGTAGCCACTACTTACTGGCGCACCCCCTAGCGCCATTGTTGCTCCAATTTTTTTTTTTTTTTTATAATATCTGCATGGAGCGACTTGGTAAACTTCAACTAGACACTTGCATCTCTGTTCATTTAAGCATCACTACATTGTATTTTAGAGTTTTCATGCAGTATTTCACCGCCTGTGGGACTATGCGCCATCTAACACCATGCTTTCAACATCTAAGCAAAGACCAGCAAAAGCTTAATTCCTCCTATTCACGCACTAGCATTCCTTACTTCACCACTCTACTTTGGTATCACCGACCCCATTCCCTTAAATCCCTGTGGATCACACTGCAACCCTGTCAGTTTTCTGAGCAAGTAACAGTACCTTGTTCTCAACTTACATGTTGCATTCTTTTTTTTTTTTTTTTTAAAGATAATAAATCCAGTTCTTACTGCATCACATTTCCATACCACAAACCACTCTTGTTCTCTAAAGGCTGCACAATTCATACCATTTTGCTTCTACTTTATTTAAATTTGGCCGCCATTGTTCTATGTGAGCTAGCTAATGCAACAGCTTTACACCCTTTACCTTGAAATCTTAAATGTAACCAATCTAAACAGTCTGCCAAGGTTTTCTTTGAAACCGACCTACAATCCAGGTACTATTCCTTCAGTGATTCGGCTATTGCTGGACTTTTACTAGTTTCTAAAAACCTTCGATCAAAACAGGACTTTGTGGGTACTTATCAACAAAACAGACAATCAAAAAGTGCAAAATGGAAACGGACAAACTTAAAAATATAATCTGAAAATAGAAACAAGGTAATGAGACAGCAAGGCTGAGAAAAAAGGGGACTCCAAGATTGTGAAAGTGTCAGGATCAATCAGCATAGAGAATCTTGACAAGCATAAGAATTGGTACAGCCAATCTTTGCAGTCATTGATACCTTCATTAAAGAAAATGTAATTACTGGTTTATTTTGGCCATAAATGACAGTTGCTTCATCTACAAACTCATACTTAATCCGGGTATTGGAATAAAGAAGGATATTATCTGACACCTGCCTCTGCTGGAGTGATTGAGAATCTAGTGTTACAGCAGACTTATGTATTTTTCTACCGTCACTCGCATACAACGATGACTTTGGCATTCTGTTGTAGCTGCTTAGTATTCACACTGCTTTTTGACAACTCCTGGAAGGGTACTGGTACATGGTTTGGAATGAATTATAAAGTCTATAGGTTGGTGGTTAAAATAAGACCAGCCTTTTATATCCAAACAATACTTGATTGGGCCTCTTAGTGATCTGCTCATCAAGCAGAAGTAGCGACATACGAACAGCTGTAGGTCGGCAGGTAGTGGGATTGTGAGATTGAAAACTGCATCCGAAAAGAGGTGATGCCTGATATACTTCTGTAAACAAAGCTCAAAGGGTCAACAGCTTCGAGAGAATAAACTGGTACATTAGGTGTGTATTGAACAAAAAGCCTTATTGGACATGGCAGTGAGTGAAGGCCCTTCCGAATAGATCCATTAACTAAAATTCCTCTTCCTGCTGTGTGCTTCAACTGAGATCATCCAAAGTAACTCACCCACGAGGAAGCAGCATTTACACTGCAGAACACAACTTGGTACTGGAAGAGGGAAAAAAAACACCGGCTAGCATAGTTTGTCAGTATTCAGAAAAGAGGGTACCCATACGTGCGAATATTTTATATAGGAAAGTGGAATATTTGAGAGAGAAAAAAATTCTGGAGATTGTACCGACTCACAGGGGAAAATACCTTTGAGTGTGCAAGTAGGAACTTCACTTTAGCACAGCAGCATTTTCTAGCATAGTCCACAAGAGGGGTGTGGGGAGTTCTCACAATCAGAAAATGCTAGCTATTCTGTGGAATAATGGGCAATAGTTAAGTAAACTATCTACTTAATTTACAAAGTATATATATTTTTTTTATAATAGTCTCTAGAGACTGCTGACTTAATGTATGAGTTGCACCAAAGAAATGCAGATTCACCTAGACTTCATTTAAAACATTTGAAGATGGGTGAAAATGACCATCCAACCAACCAAGGGGAGATGATTTCTTAGTCTTATACAATAACAAAGAACAGTGGAGATGAAAATCGCACATCTATAGTTAAGTCTTATAATACATTGAGGCCATTAACATTTTCTGTATAATGAGACCGCTTGATTTACTTACCATTGCCTGTTCTATTTTATTGTCAATGGCTACGACACTTGCATTGGATGTGCTGTGGAAAAAAGAACACAATTACAAAAGTATCCAAAGTACTGCAAAGCAATCTTGGAACATTTCAGTTTCTCGGATGGAGCTGTATTGGAAAGATTTGCAAATGTAAATTACATAAAACTTGCAGGATGCTCTGTTTAGAATAAAACTAAACAATTGGAACAGTAATCCAAATCATAAAATATCTTAACAAGAAAGTGAAACTTAGCCAACAGGATTCGTCCCGGCATGCATTTAGAATACAACACCTTGTCATCGAGGTCTAGTTTAACTCCTAGAATATAGTATTTCCTTTTGCAGGACCCGAGGTCGCCATTGGGAAACTGATTGCAGACGTCCGTCCAGAGCGCGAATTGGGAAAGCGCCTTTCACCTCTTCTTTTTTTGCAGCAGTGCGGTCACTCGAATCAGTCTCCCAACACAAACGGAGAAAGGGCAGATTGAATGTTATTTCAAAAGGACGAGCAGAAAAAAAAAAAAAGCAGCCATCCTTATCGCAGATACTCGCAAGAATAAAATGCAGAACACATACCAATGTTTACTTAGGCATAAAAATGTTAAACAGTTTGCAGAGCAATCGCTGTTCAGTCCGCTGTCTCTTAGGATATAGGCAGCAAAAACAATCAACCAAACTTTAAACTGTTGCTGGTTTCAGCAAAATAGCCAAACCAAAGAGCAAACTCGAATTGTTCCTGGACTTCAGGAGCTATACTCAAACGCTAAAAGATTGCCAATCTAACCGAATACTTTAAGCAGTCATTACTCAGCGTAATTAAGATTCAAAGCTAGCAATTGGTCCCCCAATCGCGCCCCCCCCACGTAAGTATGAAAATGGGTACTAGCCATATCCAACCACCTTTGCAGACTCGTCTTCAGTGTTTGCTCCATATACACCTGAATACCGCTCTCCTACAAGATAACCTGTGCCCGTAGACCTCCAACTCATGACAGCAATGCAGGCTCATGGACACTAGAGTGCTAACAGCCAAACCAGCAGATTCAGTCACTGAACTAAAAGTATACTAACACGTTTTGCAAAAGGCTTGTAGAACATTAAGTCATCTTTTACGTGTGAAACCAAAAAGGTTTTTTAACCACCTGAACTGGGGAGTTTGTTAACACAGGCGTACTAACGGATGCAATACATTTAATATACAAGTGCATTTTATTATAAAAACTATAACCGGAAAGAACCTACAAAGAGGGAAAAAAAATTTTTTAAAAGGGAAACCAACCCCATAGGGGAGACTGTTCTTGCAGCCCTAGGCATGTGACCTCCTGATCACAAGGTTTGAGCATTTTCTGCAAGGAAGTCTAGGCCTCCAACTAAAGGCACAACCAACTGAAAGGAAATGAATGCAGCATCCATGTTCCTCGCCCACTGCAGATTGCCCCTCGTCTAATTTCACTGCTTTTATAAAGTGCTAATGAGAATTAGTACCAATTCTCCCGAAAGTCAAAGGCATTAGTTGGGACAAAAAGGCTAGACCATACGGTTTTCCCTCCTTGAATTTATTTATATTGCAGTCTCCGCAATATGTGCCCGCATATCAACCTTAAAAAAAAATAATAATAATTAAAAGTGAAAAACCCACAAATCATTTGCTTAAACAAAACCAGTTCAAGCAACAAAGGCAGAACGGGTGTAGACATGCACTCTACAACAGAACAGAAGTCAATCAGGTCATAGCAAAAAAGTTATTTTCCAAACTGAGCTAGAGCTTTTATTGTGCATATACTTTACTGAGCAGGTCAGTCAGAAGTCAATATTTGGAAATACTAAGGGCACTGTCAAACTATTTTTCAATTTTACTCCAAAAATAAAATAAACTTACACGTTTACCAAATATTTCATATCACTTCCAACCATAAAAAAATATTTGGGGCACTTATTAGAAATGGACAAGCAAGGAACCCTCATTTTATTAAGTGCATTACATGGTAACTGAAATATAGATCTACATGGTGGTTACTCCTTTCCTGAACACAGGCACATGGAAAAATTAACAGCTGGAATACTATCAAGTCTCCTTAAGAGTGCTTCATCATAATGTGTACTTCCAGTGTTCAAGCATTGCTACTAACCTGGTGTGGTATTCATGGGAAAATGGCGCTCATTTAACCAATGTGGAAGGACACGACTGAGAAGGCCACGATGGGGACCTGTGACTTCAGATATGACGAGGTGCATGCATATGATGCATTAATCTACTATAGCATTCTAACATACTGACACTGTGGAACACCGAGATTAATGTCTAGCCAATGAAAATATAGCTCCACGGTGTGTGCGGCATGTATTTCTACAGCCTATGTGTTGCTTCTATTGGAATACAACACTTGTGCACCAACCTAGGTGGCATGCTTCATCATGTGGTTGATACGCATCCGTATCACATTTTTGGTGGAGCGGATGGGCTTCAAGAAAGAAGGAGCTCTTGGCTGAAGTCTTTTGTGGTACGCTTCGGTTTAGCAGTGTGAGAGGTGGGCATTGAGGGCTGGTGGGGTAAGTCCCAAATAGCTATCATGCCCTTCGACACCTGCTGAATAAGAGCCAGCCTGGAAGTGCTGCAGGTGTGCCAGACTTAGCCAAATCAATGCTGCTATGCAAGAGCTCATCCGAGCACCAGTGGGATCTTAAGGACCCAAGTGCGCACACCCGAGTTACAAAGTTACTCAGAATAGACACAAACAAGTTTTAAAAGCTTCCCAACACATTCATTCTGTACACGCTTCAAATATAAATAGAGAGCGTTTACAAAGTGCACATCAAGGTGTTCCAAATAGCTTGCTTCTGCAAACTAGTATTTTACAAACATTCGGAGTGGCAAAAATGAAAATAAACATAGCTCAAATATTGTCAGTCAAAATGCACAATGACAGAAAACCTCAGCCAGAACCGAAAAAGTTGAGCAGGCCTAGTACAAACAGGTAAAGATTAAACACCTTTTCAACATCTCTCTATGAAATAACGAAAAGCATAATGTAAAGCCGTGGTACAATGATCTTCAATTAGGGTTGCACAAAGTTACAAACCACATCCTCAGCACCTTACAGGGTGGCTTATTTCAAAATTTGAAATCTACAACGCCATCAAGTAGATTAGTGCACAGCACCTGAAACCTTGACACTTTTGCTACTTAAATAAAATACAAATGCAAGAAATGATACAAGCACACATGGATACACAGTGTGGAATAAAGTCATACTACACGGTTGAGATACCAATGATGATTAACGTAAAGTACAAACTCTGCAGTTTACCTGTGCGGTCGGTATGGACTTGAACCAGGAAAAATCGGTGCTGAACATCCCTGGTAAAAAGAACGCTTGCACGCCATTTCAGAGTACATCGAAAACACTACCAGAACTGCGGCAGGGAGCAATAATCACACGGAAAGGTACCAGAAGCGTGGCAGAGGGTTAGTTTCACTTCCCAACAAAGCTTTGAAACGGTACGTTGATATGTAAACAGACAAAGGAGGTGCAGGCCGATTTAAAAAAGCTGTACAGCCCGTGAACTTTACAAACGGGAGCGGGAGGGTAAACATGATCAAATTTCGTTCTACAAGATAACGCACCTAGGCCCCTTTGTCAAAGATAAAAATCAAACCGAAGGCCGGGTTAAATAGTGAAGGATTCTTAACTTAATAGAATTACAGGGAAGTAGATTACGAAATACAAACACTACACAGGTCCTCGGTGCACCTTAGACTGTGATTAAGTTAACGCATACAATTCCTTTATGCCACGAAGTCTTCTCAAGCAAAAATCGGTCGGTACTGAACAGGGCATGCCCAGGATAAGCCTATGTTTGAGTGAGTGACTGCACTTTTATGAAGCACTCGAGTGATTGCACTTTGATAAAAGCACACTGTGCACTGAGGCCTCGTGAATAATACTGCTTGTCCACTTTGTTGACATGGCCAAGATGTGGCTGGAAGACTGTTGCGTACTCCTCAGAGGGCAGTGAAGGGTCATGTTGGGACGGGGTTGTCCTTCGTATGGCAGACTGCGCGTCTGGTATCCTGAGCTTTGATTTTTGGCCCTGGCATTACTAAACTAACGTGCCCAGCAGCCCACGCCTACCCACTGACATCTGTAAGGTCCTGTGACTTAGAGGGGCACACCAAGCACACCCTCATTGACAGCAGACTACTGTCTGTTGTAGGTTTGGCACATAAAGCAGTGGTGGCAGTGTACTGCTTTTTGTGAATACATAGTTTAGATCAAACTTCATCTGTATCAGAGTGGAAGCCTATTGGTCTCCAGTCATGTAAAGTTTTACTTCTATGTGCTTAGTTAACAAAATCATTGTGCTACATCCCTTGTGTATGCTGTGCAGGTATGCAGCCTGTATGTCACATGAGTGGATCGGAGCAAAGAAGGCCTGTTTTATCCATTTTGACACCCATGGCCTGGCCCTTTGCACAAGGTGGGTGCAATGCTTACTTTCAGCTGAAGTTATTGCTCACTTTCCTGAAGCTGGAGGGAGTAAAACGCAACACTGAAGTGAAGTAAGAGGAGAGGAGGCTCCCTTAGAAATTCAATTAAGTCTTCTGCTGATCGAAAAGGGGCCGATTGGTCTCCCCGAACTGCCATGTGGTGTATGGTAGCGGTGACAGGTGGGACTGCAGACTATTGTACAAGCTGAAGTGGACCCTTTAGGTAAGGCCAATCCTTTTGTCTTTTCTTAATTACACTTTCAGTTGGTTGAAGACAGCCAGATTCAGAAAGCTCACACTTTGTGGCTCTGTTTAGGATCCGCCACGTTGGGACAAGTCTGTTAGAAGCATCACTATATACAAAGGCTGTGTCTGGAGAGCAGCCTCGAAAGAACACCAGCCTAAGGCTGGGATCAGAATCCAAATAGACCTGCGTCTAGCCATATCACCCATATTAGATTGCACATAGCAGTGTGGTCCAGAAAGTGATAGACTTGTGTGTAGAGGCACCACAAGAAGGATATTGGTGGGTGCCCGCAACGCAGGAAGGGCATCACCTGTGGGTGGCTGAATGAACTGAATGGAGGAGAATCCATTCAGGGGGGACAATAGACATGGTGGCTGCAACTCGAAGTGAGGAATAAGGAGCCCAGCCAAGGGTGGGCACAATTTTGAAGGATGTTAAACCATATTAATACTCTCAGAAACCGACATAAGTGATCCCGACATTAAGGACACATGCACAATAAGGATGAGAACTATCCAGACCTAACCCAACAAGCCATAGTCCTCATACATTACACAGAGCAAAATCATCATACAGCAAACGTTAAAACAAAGATTGAAAAGAGTATTTATGTACCACTGAAGGCAAAATTCAAGCTAGCCATAGAAATGCAGCTGTAATCATGCTATCTTGCAGATAGACGTCCACTTTCAAACAGGAGCATGCAGCCATCAAACAGACCTCAAATGGAACCTTTGTGGAAAGGAAAACCACTGGGAAAAGCGATGGTGTCACAAGACATGCATGTCACATTTTTAAAAATCTATCTGCATTCGAGGATCTGATTATGCACAGGCGACTAGCAATGACAGACCAAATCCGAGAACTGAACCTGGAAGAGAGTATGTTCACCAAAATAGTAGTTCTAGGAGAGGTAAATTGAGGTCTTGTCTATGCCTCTCTGATGCAAGAGAAGTAGGAATGGAAACAACATACAAGGACCTCTGAGAAACTGGGTATGTGAACTTCTGTAGCATACTACCTTTAACATTATCATGCATCTTGTTAGTCTTGGCAAAGGAAGGACAAGGCTAGAGATCAGGTGCTTGGGATATAGAAAGTCCTTATAAGGTGCTTAAATGGATTTTAACAAGATCATGGTCAGCCGAAAAGAAGGAACTGAGTGGAAAAACAGTTACCAGACGGAAGAGTTTGCAGATTTGACACCCTATTTTATATTCTTATGGTAGTTTTATGGTCCTGCGGCTAAAGGGGCAAAACTCCCATCAATACATAATAAAGAAAGCTAGGACTGGAGTGTCATGGTTTGCATTAGTTTGATTTAAATAATTCTACTAGTAGTGCCATGTCAATTAGACACTTGAGAAAAGAGTATAACAGTGGAACTCGGATTCACAAATCATTGGTTAGAAGTCACTAAATTTAGTCAATACCAGACAAACATGGAACCTATGGCAATATTGTGTGGTCTTGACAAATTAAAATAACGCTTCAAGCTTCGATTTCACTATTTTTAAAAATGTTTAAGGCACTAATCCCTTTAAGTTATTCAGATGGGGGAGGGGGGAAGGGGGTGAAGAGATTAGGCATGGAATCAAATAGGAGACAAACTTCTTTCACAAGAAGTCTCTAGGTATATACTAAACAGGATAGCAACTAATTGCTTGAACACATTTATTAAAATGTACCAACTAGCACTCATCAGAATGAACTGCAGTATAGAAGATTCCACACACATTACAAATTCCTTAATCATGTATTCAGCCAAGGTAAGGCGTTTTTCCAGAAGTCGAAACTCCTAAGCTCAAAAGCACACAACTCCTGTAAAACGGAGCACCTTTGAATTGTCACTGGAAACCTACTGCTTCTTAGTATTTCAAAATAATTTTAAAAGGTACTAGGTAAAAACAATTTATTCTTGAATAAGAGAAATCTATGCCAGAGGAACTGCTTCTCTAAAGTAGGTCCGGATGAAATTTATATTATTAAACTACACCAGAATAATTTCATGGGGTGGAAAATAATTGAAATCACACCAAGTCAAGTAATTACATGTCATCCATGGGAAAATTTTATCAGGAAAGCATGGGAATAACGCAAACGGCCAGAACAAGAGCATCGGTTGCTTAAGCCACTTGACTGTTTGCAACATTTTACCACAAAATACATACTTGCTTCAAAAATTGACAAACGGGAGCATTTTGTGCCAAAATAGTGCTACATGACTGATTTCCATTGATGCAATTTTTGCTAACTTTCTCATAATTACTCAAAAGCAAATAGTGTGAATGCCGCACACCCCTACTCCAAATTAAGAACTCCTAAAGGCATCTTTAGATAGACTTTATGAAAATGTCCCAAAGCAGTCTACTGGCATCTCTTCCCACACCAACACTGATGGGAAGTGCCTGCTTTCCTTAGCACAAACTATATCCTCTTAAAAATGTGTATCGGTCTCAAGTGTAGTCTGTCAGAAATAGACTACCAATGTAGATCCTCCCAAACCACCCAGAGACCGTGGACTGAATTTCTAGTTTCAAAGCCATCCCAAAAATGTTGCTAAATAGAAAATCTATGAGAACTGTAATTTCTCATAGAACACTATGTCTTCAGTAAATTTTACAAAGAACAGTGAGGAAAAGGGTGTCTTCTGTTTCCTGGGGATGCTTCAAATTACCTGAACAAAAGCCAAATAGTTTTACGTATTTCATTAGGCTAGGGGTCTGAAACCTTTTCTGTAGTAAGCGCTATGCAAGTTAACTAAAAATCAATCATCTAGAGATACTATTAGTGGTGCAATAGTGACCACACCAGATGAGATTGTATTTGTGGCCACAACAGCAGTGATCACCTCAGTTTATCCGTCACAATTCACAGTAGTAATGTAGAAAAGGCTTTATCAATGAGGAATGCCTCTGTGGGTAATACATAATAGCCACAACAGCAATGCCCTTGTCACCAAGATAATTGTATTAATGGCAAAACTCCCAATGCTGCATATTTTTCACTAAAATATCTGCTTTAAGTATATTTTGCAAATTTAACCATTTTGCTCCAAGCATCAGTTTGAGCTCTGAAAAAACACAGATTTTCGTCTCCAATACATGCTTTTCAATTCGAATATATATATATATATATATATATATATATATATATATATATATATATATATATACATACACACACATACACACACATACATATACACATACTTCAAAGCAGGGCTCGTTTTTGCTGGCTATGTGGCGCATACAATTGTTGAGGGTGCAGTTCTCCTCGGCTGAGCCAAGCCGTGTTAAATCCTTTAGAAATTCTCCCAAAAGGGAGAGAAATGGAGCGCACTCAATGGAGCGTTTTTCATAACAGTTCTTTTTTATCCACAAGTAAACGGGCGAATTTCAGTATTACAGCATAAACACCAACGCGTTTCGAGCTCCCTGAGCTCTTGGTCACGGTTCGTGACCAAGAGCTCACGGAGCTCGAAACGAGTTGGTGTTTATGCTGTAATACTGAAATTCGCCCGTTTACTTGTGGATAAAAAACTGTTATGAAAAACGCTCCATTGAGCGCTCCATTTCTCTCCCTTTTGGGAGAATTTCTAAAGGATATATATATAGATATATATAGATATATATATATATATATTCAATTAAGGGTTTATAATTTAGTAGGCAGGAGTGTATACAAGAGAGCTACTTCTAGGTAGCTGGCGAGCAACCAGTAGCTCACAGCTACTCGTTGGGAGAAGCTTGCATTAGGCATTTGCTGTCACAAGAGCAGATATTAACAGTTTCGATGCACAACTCACAAGAATGGGTACCAAACAGCTACTGCACCTATGCAGAACCAAAATATTCTCTCGATTTAAAACGTTTTAATTAAACAATATTTCAACAAAAGCAATGTACACATTTTTTCCCCCCCATTTGCCAACAGTAAGAAGGTGGTATAGGAACTGAGCTATCCAAGTTAATGATTGTGAATAGTTGATGTAAAAATATTAAGTAAATTTGCCATGTGAAACTGCTAACACCACCATAATAAACAGCAATTACAATAGTAATGAAGGTAACATGTCGTCATGCAAAATTATTGGGGCTCCAGCAGAACAAGGATTAACTCAGAGCGTCAAATCTGTTTCCAGTTCCGATTGATCCTCAGGTGAGCAAACAAAGGAGATGGGAACTAGCACCAAATAAGGATTTATTTACCTTCAGGGTCTGGATACTTGTTATATCTAAAGAGATTCCAAATAAAGAAGCAGATTTTGGCTAAATCCAAGTGAATTAATATTTATGGATTTTAGCAACTGTTCTTATTGTACTCAAAAACCTGGACCTCGTGTCAAAGTGATAGTTGACAAAACTGTCAACAGCACGAGTAGAGTAACTGCTCTCCGCACAACACCAATGTACTCTATTGCTGGCAAGTTAAAAATCATTACTTCCACATTGCAAATATGATTGATGGTGCAAAAGGGTGAAGTCACAAAAACAAAAGATTACAGCCCCATTGCGTTATTAAACTTTGTTTGATTCAAGTGTTATAACAAACCTTAAAGTCAGAAGCTCGCAGAGTAATCAAACCTGCAGTAAAAATTGGATACCACATCTGAACATCTGTGTGCTCAGGTGTTGCATAAGGTGGATAGATTACACTTCAAATACAGATGGCTACTGGCAACACTGGCCTCTTGTTCAGTCCCTAATTTATTCGTGTAAATGGTCACTGAACATTTCCCAATCAGTTCAACAAATTCGACATACATGACACTACAGACCTATGATGTTTCGTCCCCAAGAAGCCGGAATCCCGGACAATGGACCACAGGCAGGTTGTCTCCAACAAATACTTAATCAACCACGAAATATGATCTTTTAGCTACATTATATTTCAGCAACCCTCTGGATTACAGAATGTAACTAATAAACATGTTTAAAATCAACACATTTCCTTTCAGTGTGGACTTAACCATGGCTCAACACGGAGTTGACAGATACTACACATGCAGAACAGAGCAAAAAAAAAATGCACGTTGCATTTTTCCACAAAACATCAGATGCCATGGCGAATTGTAAATAGGCCCAAAAGTAGCCCAAGGTACTTACTGAAAAATAAAAAATAAAGTAATTGTACAGCGTATGTATACTGCACTATATGACAAACAAAAAAAAACTTACACCACATGGAACGATGGGTGAACACACAAAAGGAGCGGTCTGAATTTTGTAAGACAAACATGTAATCGAAGTGATGGGTGAAAAAAACTTCAATGTTAAAAAACAAACCAATGCCGAGTCACTATAAAGGAACAAATACACGTAAAACGAGCTATACTGACTGAGAAGAACAAACGCTTTCTTGACTAGTTAACCTAGGTACATGTATTAAACAGACTGCACATAACTTGAACCCCCTACATGCAGCAGACATCCAAAAAACGGGTTTTAGGACCAGAATGCCTTTTTGTAGAGGTAAATACCGTTTATGTATTGTAACACTTTCAACATCTGAAATATGCAAGCAGAAGGTGGTCTTTGACGAACAAAGGACAAGACTTATCTAGCAACAGGTAATGGTACACCATGGATGAGTTAACAGGCGTGAACTGGCATGGAGAGAATATCTGGGATAAGAAGCATGAGATTGCTAATATACAGACTTCCAAGTTGTGACAAGTCCAATTCTGGACGCTGTCTTTAAAGTAAAGGAGGGCATATTGTAACGAGCATTTGCAATGCAATAGGTCTCACATTTGCTTGAGTTTAAGCTATTGGTAGTAAATGACAATGCCTTTTATTTAGGTTTTAAAAAATAACACATAAAAGGCATTGTCATTTACAATGCCAATAGCTCAAACTCTAGCAAATGCGAGACCTATTGCATTTCAAATGCTTGTAAAAGCACCCCATGCCGCGCTTTCACTTTAATGGCTGCCACGCCCTTTTCTTTAGATGCGGCTCATCTAAATAAAGGTGCACAGCTGCCATTAAAGTGAACGCCCTAATGGGGCGCCTTTACAAAAAAAAAAAAACAAAGCACTTGTCTGTCAAGTTGGCCCGATTGTTAATAAAAATGTAAAAGCGGGTGCTGTGCTAAAACTGTAGCGCAGCGCCCGGAAGCAAAGTGGCCACCCTTGCAGGAAAGCACATTGTGCCAGCAATAGGGTGAAATCATTAAAGAAAACCGCGCTCACAGACTGTAGATAAAACAGCCCGTGTAACACCACAAGTAAAATGTCCAGTCCTTATGGGAGGTTACAAATGCAGACAAGGCGGTACTAAGGAGGGACTACTAAGCCTATTCATGAATCAAAAGCAACTATTTAGAAAGGACAGTAACGGGAGCCAATTGAAAAGATGGGTGGAAAATGGGCAGAGCTTCAAGTCCATACCTAAATACAACATACCTCGCAGAGCAGCACATGCGCTGCCCAGGCTCGACCTAAAAATCTACCTAGTGGTTTGCTTTAATCTCACAACAGACCATCTGCTACAGGCATAAACCACCCTTACAGAATTAGCTGAAATCCCTAATGTGGAGAGAAAAACGATCTGGTCATCCAACCAAAAACTCAACTCTCCTTATGCCGATTTGAAATGAAGGGTGGAATAATCGAACGCCAGAAGTTATTTTGAGCTGAAGTGGAAATTCAAAAAAGCATTTACCACAAAAAGGCAGTGTTCGGTATCACTTTCAAATGCTCAGTCAGCGGAAACTTAAAGATCAAATAGCAGTTACAAGGAAGACCGACCAATTTCACAGGACATCCTGGAATAGTTAACGGAGGTTGATTGCAGAAGGAGATCCTAACATGGTAAAAACTACCTTATAGAAAGACTTAAATGATAATGGCCATTTATAAGTACATCTTGGATTTTTGTAGTGCTTTCTAGGTTGACTACCCAAGTCACCTAGGCCACATCACATCGTACAGATGGAAGATCACCAATGTTCCTACCCCCTCCACAGAAGATGGCGCATTCAAGATTGATCTGAAGATTGTTGTTGAATTTGGAGCCTGGCCACTAAATACTGACAGTCCCAAAGTTGGTCTGCAGCTTACGAGAAATATGTGATCTATGCTTTTTTTTTTTTTTTTAATGCAGGAAAGTGCAAAGACGAAGGTATGAAAAACCTTTCTCCACAAAACTCACCTTAAAGAATGTTCTCAAGAAAGCTCACTAATAGTTCAAAGATAAAAGTACTGAGGTTATAACGTGCGAAAGCAACCATTTACTAGTATTTTGACATTTGGTGGAGTCTTTTACGAAATTGACCTACACGCTAAGTGCCCAAGGTCAATAGTAAAGTAGAGATAAAATGGTAGATTGTCTAGGGAAAGACAGTGAGATTTTGGAAGTTGAGACTCGTTCAGTCAACAGTACTATGAACAAAAGGAAACCACTCCAATTTAACTGAATTATTAAAATGGGCACAACAAATGAAGTGCTTGTAAACAATGAAAATACAAGCGCTCAAGACTAGGACAGCACACAAATATGTTCTCTCAAAGTCTTGAGTGCCTGTATTCTCAATTCAGAGCCCTCCAACTTGAACTATAGCAATGATAAAAAGGGGTGCATGTCTGTCAAGATTTGAAAAGAAATGCAGTACCAGAGGTTATGCTTATAAGAAAAATACATATGACAAAAAGCTACACTGATACACCAGTACCTAGCTTGCTATGTATAGTGAAAGGAACTCCAAGATGCAAGAGAATGGACACCAAAACTGCAAGACATAGCATGGCTAGAAATGGAAGTGGGAGGAAAAAAAACCATTTTCTTAGACCCTCACCCACTCTAGTAGTGGCATGCTTCATCATCGGGTCTCATCCTGGTCCCTAAAAACAGACCTCCGTTACAATTTATATGAAAAGGGCTTCATGGAATGTGGTCGAGCGCATCCTAGTCTTTAGGGACCCGATGATGAAGCATGCAAATACTAGAGTGGGTGAGGGTCTAACGCACAAAGAAAATTGTTTTTCTCTCCCAATGCATAGGGTGAGTCATGAGTCTCACAGTAATCAGTTGGTTGACGCAATAACTTGCGTATTGTGTTACGATAGGCGAGATTGCAAACTGTCCAGCTGTCAGAAAAATAGTAAGGTAAGAATATATGAATAAACATTTGGTTATAAGCTCTATATATAATTTGCAAATATGGTTTTCCCAAAAAGCAACGGGAAGTGTCAAACCTCAACTTGTGGGTTGAGGGGCTAAAGGAAATCAACAGTTAAGTATCTACCTGCGGTCTACCCATGCTCATGAACATCATATTGATATCAAACATTACTCACCATAACCACAGACTACTACACGACGTTCTTTAGTAGCTGTAAAATGATTTGTTGGCACACAAAAAAGTACATTATGAAGTGTAACAATGAAGTAGACCGCAATTTCCAACTATAATCATGCCTGCCCCAAATAATGAATTAAAATCTGGATTAAACAAAAAATTAAGCATACTATATACAAGTGACAATAACAGTTCTTATGTGGCTAAAGTTAGAGCATACTGATAATGTATGCTAGGTATGACATTTATAATCCAAGATATGATACAAACACCTTTTGTGAACACACAAGTTTATCTAAGATAACCATCAAATCAATTACGCCATGGTCAACTAACTCATTTTTTTATTTTATGGAGATGCCCATCAATTCTCCACTGCAGTGATTCATGGAGGTGTAGAGGCTACAAGTCAAAAGACAATACCCTAAGCAGCCCCATTGTTTCCATCTTGACTCTAGTAAACTATATTCAAGCCTGAAAGGGCACATTTCAAAAAAATGAATGTGTTAATATAAGAAACTGTGAAAAAGGAAATCATTTCCTTCAATGAGCCAATAGTTTACTGATCACAAAACTCCATGCCCTGAACTCACCTTTGAGGGTTACTGCTTTTATGTGCAACTACCTAGTTTAATCTTGTGCAAACAATAACGTATTTATGAGCATTTATTGGTTGTAGACCAGCGCAATTGTGTGGCGTTGGAGAGAAAGTTGGTGGGTGAGCAGTGTCAGAACTTTGCAAAATTCAATAGAGTTTAATCACTCAAGCACTGGCATCCCTTATTGTGCTGGCTTTTAATCAGTGGAAAGCTAACACTAATATGATGCAGGCACAGTACCCATATAAGGCAGTAAGCAACACATACTGGTTCTACCTCTTCCAAAGGTCAGCTGATCTTCACATTTCTAGCCTGTGTCCACTTACGTTTTGATCACCCAATTTGCAATACAAGCACAAATGCATGTAAAAAGTTTGCCAATGCAAGCTGAACCCACACATGGCTAATAAAAGGACAAACTGTCTATTCTTTAATTTGCATTGTGTGAGCTAATCTTGTACTGGGATTATTTCTACATGCAATTGCTCTTATTTTGTACAGCTGTGGAGAGCAACAATTATGCGGCCAGATATAATGATCGGAAGATCAACTGCCTATTGGAACAGCGTAGTGCATGTTTTTGAAAGCATCTGTACCTTTAGTTCCCTTGTTCGAATGATGCTACATTATACATGAAAGACTGCATCCACCTAGCTTAAGGCCGTGGTTACTGAGGTGCACTCATTGACAGCGAGATTCAATACATCGAGCTGCTTTCTGTGAAGTATACCACTATACGTTCATTGCAATTCGTTTGGACTTGTGGCACGTCCGTTCCACTAAACCAAAATGTAATAATTAAAACATGTAACAGCACAACAATGTGAAGCAACAGAAAGTGGTTATCTGAGAAATGTGAACTAAATCCACTTTCTATTATCAATGAGGTTACTTTATGGCGGTTTTATAGTTTTGCACATTATATTATTGACCAGGTGGTATATTTTTAGTTAGCAATTCTTGAAGCTGATCCGATAAACATACAATTTTATTACACCACCACTTGCACTGCCTTTCACCTTTTCTAATGGATGGCTCCAATCAAACAATTTCGCCCTGTGTACACAGAAACCCATGAGCCTTTTCAGACAGTACGCAAACAATATACGCAAATGAGATAATGAAGGACACTTTAAATTTCTTCAGTAACTAGTACAGATAGACAAGTGCCAATATAACCAAACCCAAAATGCATTTTTATACAGTTTGCAGATCAATTGTGTTTCGGATTTGAGCTAAAGCAAAATCCTACCCCTTTCTTATCAATTAATATGTCCAGCTGCATTTTTTCAGTGAGAACGTCAAATACCTCACAGAAGAGGAAAAGACCAGCACAGTGACTGATGCAAGACCTGCAGCAAGTAAGTTTTAGGATGCTACTCACTACAGTTTTGTAATTTCCCTTTCCAGGTCACGTTATCTGGAGCCAAAATTCTTGTAAACTTAAAGTGGTCTGGAAATTGTATATTCCAGTAAAAGGGGTGAGGTGCCTCGACAAGGATGTGTAGTCACCAATCAGTCTGCAATTCTCAAATAAATATCTGGGTTCTCACTGGCTTGCACAGTCTTTAATCAGATTTTGCCTTACATTGTCAAAGCACAAGTTACTACTTGTGTAACAATATATCTGTAAGAGACATTAGTTAGTGATAGATTCCTTACCTTAGAATATCCCCAGGCGTCAGACTGGATCCGGAAAGTTTTTCGTTAGCAGTACCCCTGCGCGTCAGTAGGTGGCGTTGTGCAGCTCCGCGTTCGTCGCTGGCGTCGTAAGCGCCGAGATGACGTCACGGAGACTAATTAGGCGCCACCCATGCGCACAGACGTCCGTTCTGTACACGACTTTCCGCGCCAGGAACGCAGAGCCATGCAAGAAACTGACCATTGGTGCCATGAAACTAGGGCCCTGAAAGGGATGACCTTAACCCTAGAAATCAGTTCGCAGAACGGGGAGGATGGGTGGGGCGGTAAGGAATCTATCACTCACTAATGTCTCTTACAGATATATCGTTACACAAGTAGTAACTTGTGCATCTGAAAGACACACGTTAGTGATAGATTCCTTACCTTAGAATAGATACCCCAGCAATACCAACCCCGGTGGAGGGTCTGCGAATGGATTACACCAGAAAGTCAAGGAGAACAGAACGGCCAAAGAAGCAGTCTCTCCGGACCGGACTGTCAAGGCAGTAATGCTTGGTAAAAGTGTGCAGCGAGGCCCACGTAGCTGCCTGACAGATATCCTGCAAGGGGACGCCGCGTCCCAAGGCAGTAGTGGCTGCTGTTGCCCTGGTAGAATGGGCACGCAGCCCCACAGGAGGCTCCTTCTTAGCCAACGAGTAACCGGTTTTGATGCAGAGAACGGCCCACCGAGAGATGGTCCGTTTGTGCACAGCCCGACCTTTTTTGGCGCCCGCGTAGCCAACAAAGAGCTGGTCCTCCACCCGGAACTGTCGAGTGCGCTTCAGGTAGAACGAGAGCGCACGTTTTGGGTCCAGACGGTGGAGCCTCTCTTCCTCTTTTGAAGGATACGGAGGCGGAAAGAAGGTGGGCAAAGTGATTGTCTGCCCGATGTGGAAGGGCGTGACAACCTTTGGCAAGAAAGAAGGACTGGTCCTTAAAACCACCTTGTCCGGATGAACAGAAAGGAAAGGAGGTTTGGAAGAAAGAGCCTGGAGCTCACTCACTCTTCTGGCAGAGGTGATAGCTACCAGGAATGCCGTCTTGAGAGTGAGAAGACGCAAAGGACAGGTATGAAGGGGCTCGAAGGGAGCGCACATCAGATATGTCAAGACAAGATTTAAATCCCATTGAGGCATAATGAACGGCATGGGAGGAAACGTGTGCGTAATGCCTTTCAGGAAACGGTTAACAACCGGAGATTTAAACAAGGATTGCTGATCTGGAAGCCTGAGAAAGGCGGAGATGGCCAAAAGATAACCTTTGATAGTGCCCAGAGCAGAGCCCTGCTGGGCCAAAGAAAGAAGGAACAGAAAGACTTCGGAAAGCGGGGCAGAAAGGGGATCCACAGCCTTAGCTGTGCACCATGCCACAAACTTGTTCCACCTGCAGGCGTATACCGATTTAGTGGAGGTCCGCCTGGCTGCCAGAATGACATCACAAACTTCGGGAGGAAGATCGAAAGCTGTCAACTGTCGCCGCTCAATCTCCACACATGGAGGTGGAGGCTGGACAGGTTCGGGTGGAGGACCGTCCCCTGCTGCGACAGAAGATCCTCCCGAAGAGGGAGTCGTATCGGGGGATCGAGCGCCATGTTGAGTAGCTCGGGATACCAGTATCTTCGTGCCCAATCCGGAGCCACAAGAATGACTTGGGCCCCGTCGCGCCGAATCTTCAGCACTCTGGGTAGAAGTGGTATAGGCGGAAAGGCGTACAACTGACCGCAACTCCACTCGCGACGAAAAGCTTCGTGGAGCGAGTGCCGCCTTGGAAATTCCAATGCGCAGAACTGATAACATTGCGCGTTCTCTTCGGTGGCGAATAGATCTAACCAAGGCTCTCCCCACTGCAGAAAGAGACCTTGCGCCACGTCAGAGTTCAGACGCCATTCGTGATCCATCAAGCACCGGCGGCTGAGTTCGTCCGCCCTGGCGTTCAGAGAACCTGCCAGGTGTTGAACCACCAAGGTAATGCCTTGACGTTCCAGCCAAGTCCAGAGGCGCAGAGCCTCCTGACATAGGGTCCACGACCCCACCCTGCCCTGCTTGTTGCAATACCACATGGCGGTGGTGTTGTCCGTGAACACCTGCACTACACTTCCCCGGACAGAGGGAAGGAATGCCTTCAGTGCAAGCCGGATCGCCCAAAGCTCCAAAAGATTGATATGGAGCCGGGACTCCGCCGGAGACCAGAGGCCTCTGATCTCCGCCTCTCCCAAGTGGCCACCCCATCCCAGGAGGGACGCATCCGTCACCACTGTGTGCTCCGGTTGGGGAAGGGAGAGGGATCTGCCATTGACCCAATCGCGATTCGTGAGCCACCACTGCAATTGTCGTGCAGTGCCCTCTGAGATCTGGACATGATCGGACAGGTTGTCCTGATGCTGTACCCACTGGAACTTCAGGTCCCACTGCAGAGCCCGCTTATGCCATCTGGCATGTTGCACCAGCAGGATGCAGGAGGCCATCAGGCCCAGGAGCCGGAGGGTCATCCTGACTGAAACCCGGGATAGAGGTTAAAAGATCGGAATCGTAGCCTGAATATCCCGGACTCGCTGCTTGGGAGGATAAACCTGAAACAGCGTCGAATCCAGAACCGCTCCGATGAAGGGGAGCTTCTGAGAGGGACTCAGGTGCGACTTCGGCACGTTGATGGAGAACCCCAGCAAATGCAGGAGGTCGGCCGTAGTCTGAAGGTGGGTGACGACTGCCTGGGTCGAGCCCGCCTTCAACAACCAGTCGTCAAGGTAGGGGAAGACTGACACCCCTGACCTGCGCAGATGAGCTGCGACCACCGTCATCACCTTCGTGAACACCCGAGGGGCGCTGGTAAGGCCGAAGGGGAGCACGGCAAACTGAAAATGCTCCTGGCCTACCGTGAACCGCAGGTAACGCCGGTGGGCCGGCAGGACGGGGATGTGAAAATAGGCGTCCTGCAAGTCCAACGCTACCATCCAGTCTCCAGGGTCGAGGGCAGCCAAGACCTGAGCCAGAGTCAACATCTTGAACTTCTCCTTCCGGAGGAAGCGATTGACGTTCCTGAGGTCCAAGATGGGGCGCAAGCCCCCCTTGTCCTTCTTGGGGACCAGAAAGTAGTGGGAACAACAACCACTCCCTACTTCTGGCCCAGGAACACACTTGATGGCCCCCTTGGCCAAGAGGGCCGTGACTTCCTGCAGGAGAAGTGCCAAGTGGTCCCCCGACATGCGGTGGAACCAAGGTGGCATGGCTGGAGGGGCGGCCTGAAAGGGAAGGGCGTAACCTCTGCGGATGATCTGCAACACCCACTTGTCCGATGTGATAGCATGCCAGTGGGGGAGATGGCGGATCCTGCCACCCAATGGCGTGGGGTGCCCCCCAAAGCTCGGATTAGGAAGGTTCGGAGGCAGAAGCAGCGGGGGCGGAGGTGGACTGACCCCCCACGCTGATTCCCAGACCCGCCCCTGCGGAAACCGCGTCGAGGCTGGTTCTGCACAGGCTTGCTGAAGGAACGTGCCTGGGCGCCCTTCCGTGACCACGAAAGGAACGAAAACCAGGAGTGGCTGGGCTTTTCGTGGAAAGACCTAAAGACTTGGCCGGCAAGTCCTTAAAACGCTCCAGCGCACTGTCGGCCTTATCGCCAAACAGGCGAGTGCCATCAAAGGGCATGTCCATGAGCGAGCTTTGGACATCTGTCGAGAACCCGGTAGATCTCAACCAGGCGTGGCGACGAAGTGCCACAGTCGTAGAAATCGCTCTACCTAGTGAGTCCGCGGTGTCCAAACCACACCGAATGGCAAACTTAGTCGCATCTTTACCCTCGGCAACAGCTTGGGACAGCACAGCTTGGGTCTCTTCAGGACACTGAGGCAACACCTGTGCAACTATATCCCACACCGCGTGGGAATAGCGGCCCAATAGGCAAGCGGTGTTCACCGACCGCAGCCCCAAGCTGGCCGAAGAGAACAACCGCTTGCCGAACTGCTCCAGCTTCTTGGAGTCCTTATCCGGCGGAGCCGTGGGGAAGGCACTCTGGGACGTCGAAGCTTGGATGACCAGGCTCTCAGGCGTAGGGTGAGTGGTCAGAAAGGTAGGGTCACCGGGCGATGATGCCTGGCGACGTTCTTATCCACAGGGGCCCTGTGGCTGGCCGCGACCAAGTGCCCAGCAAGACGTCAGTGAGGGTGTCATTAAATGGCAGCAGGGGCTCCGACGAAGTGGACGCCGTCTGGAGCACCTCAGTGAGGTTAGTTTTGAGAGCCACCGTAGGGAGATCAAGGTTGAGAACCTCAGCTGCCCGACGGAGCACCATTGTGTATGAGGCGCCCTCCTCTATGGTAGGCGGGGGAGAGGCAAACCCCGGGTCAGAGGAGACGTTGAGGTCGCCGGCATCCTCCAAATCGTCCGCTCAGTCCTGCTCAGAGTCACACTGACGAGCAAGAGGGTCCTCGGACCCCTCCCAGTCGTCCTCCACCTCCACCGCATGTGGCACAGACCACGGCGGTAGGGCAGGAGCCAGAGAAGGAACAAACGGCGTCGGGAACGGCGCCGGCCAGGGCCGGCACCGTGTCCCAACGCGGATCCCAGGTAGGAGCAAAATGGTCCTGGAACCTGGGCAAGGGCGGGACAAATGGCACCCACTGCGGCGCCGGAGGCGGAGCCGAGGGTGGCGCTGGGGCCGGAGGCGGCAGCGATGGACCTTGTGGCGCCGTGGCCGGAGCCGACGGCGCAGGATCCTGTGGCGCCGAAGCGGGATCCGCCGCCGACAGCCCAACAGGATCCTGACACGGGACCGCGGGGCCTGAGGGCGCGCCGGCGGGAGCCCGAGGCCTAAAAAGGCGGTGCATGGTAGCAAGAAATTCTTGCACCTGTGCGGGAGTCGCCGACGGACCCGGGTAAGGTGGGTAGGCCGCAGGACTCTAGCTCCGAAGGAGCCGCAGGGGCAAGGCCCCCGTCCCCCTCGTCCGCATCCGGGGACCGACAGGGGGGACGTCTGAGAGCGAACACGCTTCTTCGACTTCTTTTTGTGTCACCTCTTACCCGAATCCGAGGGTGAAGACTTGGAGCCCGAGGAGCGATGACTGTGGCCCCGTGAGCGTTCCCTGGAACGGCCCCTGGACCGGGAACGGCGCTGGGACGAGTGCCGGACCTCCAGCAGCTTCCGGTGCCACTCCCTCAAGGCTTTCGGGGCCATGGCCCGACAGTCCAGACAAGACCGGGAGTCGTGGTCGGTCTCCAGGCAGTAGAGGCAGACATCGTGGGGGTCCGCCACCGACATATTGCGACGGCAGGCCCCACAATTCTTAAATCCAGGCATCCCTATGTGCACCAAGGAAACCAAAGCTTACAGGAGACAAAAGTCTCAAAAAGGGTAGTCAAAAAGTGACTAAGGTACGTGCTCTAACCGGATCTGCGCTTACTGGCACGGAAAAAGAAAGAACTGACGTCAGCGTGCATGGGTGGCGCCTAAGTAGTCTCCGTGACGTCATCTCGGCGCTTACGACGCCAGCGGCGGACGCGGAGCCGCACAACGCCACCTACTGACGCGCAGGGGTACTGCTAACGAAAAACTTTCCGGATCCAGTCTGACGCCTGGGGATATTCTAAGGTAAGGAATCCATCACCAACGTGTCTCTTTCAGATCCACACAACAAACAGGTCTTCAAGCCCAAACTTCAAGCAATCAAAGTGATTCTTTGTGCAGTGGCTCCCCTAGATAGATGATTAAACAGTCAAAGGGCATACACACGAGCAGGCTTTCTGGTTAAGTATCTGGATTAGGCTCCATTTGAGCCTCCGGCTTGTTCCTTTGTTGGTGCAGTCCTAGAAAAAAGTCTTAAAACGGATTTCTAGACCATCTTCTTACCACACTAGACAAGTTGTGATGCTATGTCTTAGATCTAGTCTGTGTTCTTACATTTCTTGTCCTCGGTTCATATTATAAATCTACATGTATATCTATATTCTTGTATATTTGCTGTGTATCCCGAGGACATACTGCACTCTCCTGCGATTCGTGATGGTATTTATAAAGTGCTAATGCACTTAAGCTTCAATGCACCACACATACTGAGCAGACCTGGTACATATTCCTTAGTTAAATTGTTGGTCTTCAAGTGACATCTTGCCTTACAGTCTCTGCTCAATCCCACCACCCCCGTTGTAAGAATGCAGAATATCATTTTCTGACTAAAGACTGTTTAAGTCAATCAAAACACTTGTGCAGCCACAGCATTTCAGTGCACCAAGGTGTCATTTGTTACATTGTCTTGAAGGGTAGAAAAACCCAACGGAAATAGCCCAAGCAATACCTACATTCAGAGATTTAGGTCAACAAGCCCTGGATTTTCTAAAGTTTAATAAGTTCAATCAATGTGCTTAAAGAGACTGTGGACCGAGAGATGCAGTCTACACTGCAAACTAGGCTTCCAGCAAACGCTTAGACCGTAAGCATGGACCAGCATCCTCAGAGAATCACACAGACCACATATGGGCAGGAAAAAGGCCGTTTTCCCTTTTGGTCGATATGTCCCTTCCCTCAAGAATCAACCTCTGCCATAGCAAGACTGCATAAGGGGAAAAAAAGTGTGAAAGATTCAAAACCCCAGAGTCCAAAATTGGTCCTTTCTCTACTGTATTCTTTATCTATGTACACAAGGCAATATGAATCCAATATTCTGCCCAAACTTATAGGGAAAGAACCTAGACACCTCAAATCATTCTCAAGAACAGCCTTTCCCTAAGCTCCCTGTGTAGGTCAGAATGCTCTTTAAAATATGATATTCAGCATTAAGTTTATCATGGTTTACCAACTTAAATAGCCTGAAAGCTAATAACTGATCCCTCAGCATTTCTGAGACATCCCATTGTGTGGGTATGGCTTAAGTTTCATATAATCACACTGATTCAGGCCCTCTGGTCTGGTACAGGAAAGCGCTATATCCATCTTTCATACAGCAAAATGTACTTTAAGAAAACTTATTGGTTTTTAAAAAAAACTATGGTTTAGCTAGACAAATTCTTATTAAAATTGTCCTTTAGTTCTAGGGTATTCACAAGACAAGCACAGTTTCAAAAGTTACAGAATTTTGAACCACAATTTGTAGGCCTGGGCCTTCTGAGGACACCAGATGAGTAAGTACTTTAGAACCCTTGTCTATAACTCCCAAAATTGGAAAAACTGCACCACATTGTGACGTCACAGATACTAACAAATCAACTAAAGCAAGGTGCAGTGCAGAAAAATGTCAACTACCACAGTTTGTTCAAATGCACAACTCTGTAAGAAGACATTAAACATTGTGCCATATGATTCCTTGATATTTTGGTATACATAAGTTTAAGGATTCAAATAAAGAACTGTCAACCATTTTACACATGCGTAGTCACTGAGCCACTGCTTGCCCAGGAGCATGATGAAGATAAGTCTTCCACAGGAGGGCTCTTCCACACATGACCAAGAGGTCAATTGCCTTTTAGGTCTGGTGTTCGCAAAGAACTTTTGATTTTACTAAAATTATATAAAATTCCATCTTCTTATAGGGAGGTTATAGTCGGCCCACTTCATCTACTGGCCTACTAGATCATTCACATTTTTCATCCGCCCACTACAGCATAGGGCATTTGGTCAGCCCACTTCTACATTTTGCCTTTTCACAAGGTGTACATCTGTTCCCTTCAGTGCCAGGGACTACTGTTTCAATGTGTGCTTTTGAGACCAAATGTTTTTGCTTTTCTCTTTTTATTGCCAATAGCCTAGCAGCTCCCACAGCAAAGTTTGTTATTTAAAAAAAAAAAAAAAAAGCATAATAAATCAAATAAGCACTGAAAACCAAATAGCTGGGAGAGAAAGCCACGCCACATGGCTTTGCTGATGTGGGTTTTCAAGGTTTTTGGGCTACTGAAACAAAAACGAATCCAACAATATTATTCGTCACGCCTAATCAAAATGTTGTTTTTCAGAGTATGAAGTTGATGAAGCCACAATTATTTCCTTGTTGCAGAGAGCGAGATCCCAAAGTATCATTTTTGCGCACACCGATCTAAATCTTTGGATTCTCTATTGAAATCTCCAAATCAGAAAAAAGGCCATCACCTTTTGATCAGCAGATATCTGCATTTGGGTAATGACTGTTCGGGTGACTGTTGAATGAACAGCCAGAGCACCAATCAAAAGGCGCTTGGAAACCATGCGGCACACCAAGTGCTTTCAGAAAGGCATGTACGGCTTGGGTGGAGTTAGTGTTTCAATCAGGAACAGGAGGTTATGTATAACAAAGCTGCATGGCAAAACATTTGGACAACATTTTTTTTTTTTAAATCGCAAAATGATAACTATAAAAGAAAACTGGGACTGCAGATTAATAAATTACACACTGAAACAGTAGAGAATACCACTGATGAGAAGGTTCCAGGTGTTTTCTTACCAGATTACAATTTAAAATCATTAAGATCAACAAGAGGCTTTAAACTTAATAGTAAAACTTAAGGAGGCTACATTAGTTTGAGATTCAGAAGCTGAAAGGTTTTGACCAAGGCATTTATATGCAACTATGAATGCTCATGCCTTGAAGAGTATACACTTTATGACTTACTATGACATGAGGTGCGGCCAAGTAGTCAGGTGCTATAATATAGTAGCACTGCAATGTTGTTACCATCACTGACCCAGAAGGGTCATTAAAATCCAAGAAATTACAGAAAGTCATGAAGATTTTCATTGACGTGTCATCCCATATGCTTACTGGAAGCACAAACCAAAATTATGTTTCTGTAGACCCCTGTTCGTTTACATTTGACTTAACTATTTTAAAGGGGGACCACAATTGCCAGTGTGGGCTCGAATGAAATCTCTTGATTTGCAGCCTTTAATATAGCAAAGAGTACTTTGTGGGCTAATACAGTCCACTAACCTAATTTGGTGAACAGAGCGTTCCCTAAAAGGGAACAGTAATCATACTTAGCTGGGTCTTGAGATTGCACACCACCATGCATGTTCTTTAGGGTTTTATTCCTTCTGATCCTAGATACAGCTAGTTGTAGCAAAGACAACAATCTCAAAAGTGATAGCTTGTAGTAACTACCCTCACGAGCAATCGGTAATGTTTCAGCCTCGATTAAAGGATTCCTCACCTGAGGCAGCAGCACTTCAAGAATAATAGGCAATCAAAGCTGCTTCGTTAGCAAGGGGAAAGGGGGGGTAATAACTGTCTGCCTATGAGAAGCACGTTTTTAATTCCTGGTTGGGAGCTAAAGCTGTAAGCATGACACTGCACATTCAAGAGCTCTCTATACAAACATCTTTTACTGCAAATGCCTCCCCAGGACAATGATCCTGAACATTTTTCTGAGGTGATCTCTTGAAGTAAATGCTAAGTCTCCGAAAATCTCAACTGGTAGTATAGCCAAGTCACCCTATACCTTTGTCTGAGAAACCACGATCACTACTTGTGCCCTTTCTAGGAGAGCTAAAGGGAACTGCAAGCTCCAAATTTGGTCGCCTTTGCTGTAGAATGGCCAGGAACATCTGTTTTGGTTTCTTGCTTGAATATCGAATGTCTTTTTGAGCAGAACCAGAGGATTTTGATGGCTTGAATGGAAAAACCCTTCCAAGTAAGATTTCAGAAAGAACACCCTCACTTGCGGACTGAGACCAGGACAGCACCAGCTGCTTGATGTAAAGAACTTGCATAAGAGTAGATGGAGCGAATTCATCTATAGTACCAAACGGGCGCCCATTAACTTGAAAGGGTTAAAAATCAACCCCAGTGTTGCAGATCCACTGTCTGAGGTCAAACGTAAGCAATGAGGGATAAACACTCCCCCACCAAAGACCTCAGGGTAAGCCTGCAAATGTTGACAGGATGCGAAATTAAGTTCTAAAAAGCTGTGAGCTCATATTTAATCTCTCTTGGAAAAAATATTAGGGCTAAAGTTAGAATTTCATAGCTTTTAGCCAGTAATTTTTGGAAATGCAACATCCAGAAATAGGACGTTCTGGGTTTTATTTGGGGGGAGCACAAAGGAAAAAAAACTGAGCAAATGTCAAATTCCTATTCCAGAATTACCAGTCAGGGAGGGTTAACCAACCCGTTGCAGGCAGGGGGATGTTGGAAGCGGCTCTTGTTCCTGGAAAAGGAGCAAAGGAAAAATCCCAGAAAGACGGGACAGCGATGGAAAACGCAAGTTGTACCCTATTGCAAATATGAATAGCAACGTCTGCCTTCTGCAACTTGTTTTCTTCGAGCCCACTCCATGAATGAGGAATGTAACCCAAAAACCCTAGGAGACTAATGTGATTGAGGAGGTTCAGGTGGGAACCCATCAGAAACAATCACATTTATCGCTTAGCTGCCCATTTGCAAGAATTAAAGCTTATTGTAGGTTTGATGTAGCTGCTGGGACAAAAGCTGTTTTTTTTTTTTTTTTTTATAATCAAAACGTCTTTACGAGACACTTGCTTTTGATGACCTGTTAGTATGGACTTAGTATTCAATCCATTTTCTAGGCCGAGGAATCTCAATCAAATGGCAGACCTGGAAGCTTATTTTGAATTTCTCAAGCCACTCTCAGCCAGAAGCAGTTTTACATTATATTATTATGCAGTGTAACATTGTTACATTATGAAGGTTGCAGCGGAATCAAACCGAGTGCATCTTAAGGAACCTCCCAATTGAAAACCCCAGTCTCCATATGTACTTTCAGATTCAGGAGTTGTCAGACATCTTAATCTAAAACAATCGCTCTTTTCTGTCAGGTTTTACATACACTATTCTGACGTGGGTATTCCACAAACACTTCCTGCCTTGGAGCCAATAAATAGCAAAAATCAAGATACGTTAAGGGCCATTTGGAGCAAAATATAATTTGTTGGGCCTTTTTCAGTTGATCTAACATTTTACGTAAGTAGATTGTTATACAGGGTGATAAGTCTCCAGGGGAAGAAACAAGTTCGCGTAGTCAGAAAACTAAGATCAATTTAGTATTGACGTTTGTCAATTTCCATCAAGGTTGGACACATTTCACGGATCAAGGGACACCCCTGAAAAACATCTGGCTCTTCTGGTAGTCTCTGTGCTCCTTAGGATACCGGGAATCATGTTAGAAGTAATTACCCTGTGCCAAAGGCCCATCAACTTTTTTTTGTTTTTTGTTATTTAAAGCAGCTGTATTATCTTTTGCACAGTTTGAGTCAGACTGCACTTTAACATAATACATATGCCATGAATGTGCCACTTCCTTTAAATTGGTTTCATCGTGAATTGTCTTTTACCGCACATTTGTTTACAATAAAAAAATGTAGCTACCATGACCTATCAAAAGTCACGAGTTGACCCAACTGTTAGAAACGGGCATTATTTAAGCCTTTGGAAACCAGTTTCAGTAAAAGTATCCACACTTAAGCTTATCGTCTATAAAGGAAATTATGATTACATAAAGGTGGAAAAACGAGGACAGACATTCAAGTAAATTCTATACAAATAAAAACTGAAAAGACCAACAAAACAGCATATTTCAGTTGCGTGCCATTGCTTAGAAACTCATCCCTCAAACTGACAAAGCATTTTTTCTTACTTTTGCTATGGTTTTGTACAAAAACTCTTCAGTCAAACATAGTTTGCATCCTTCATTTTACCGAAGCATCTTAAAAACAAATATTCGCCATGGGACAAAAGCCATCAGATAAAAGAATTTCTTCCCATTCCTATGAATGAAAAAACGTTCACTGATAGAAATGTGAAGAAATGAGTTTATAAAGAGACACTGAAAATACAAAACAGATTAAAAGGGATAGATATTTGGTGTAGGTATTCACTACCCAAGTGCCTCTCGGAAACTTGATCCAAGCAAGGCTACTCCGAAATCAGTCATGCCAGCTTTTAAATGTAGCTGGCAAAGCAGATATGCACAACTCTGTTGTGAACACATTCCCACCCTTACACCCCTGGCACCTTTTCTTTAATTATGATCATTTACAGTTGGACAGAAGAATAAAAACCACATCAAGATTAACAGTATGCATGAATTGACAGTTGGTACTAGATGCGGAATCCACAAGTTCCTAAAGTGTTAAATAGTTCCATTTAAGTTTGCCACCTCCTCATTCAACTTATAGGAATTCACATATATAGGGTAGGTGAGAGAAGGAAAGGCATTCTTCAAGTAAATAGAGTTCTGCTTGAGAGAATCCTAAGATTATTCACTTTCACGTTTTTGGGTTGATGTACCTATGTACTTTCATATATAAAGCTCTCTCCTTTATTTCACAACAGAAGCTGTGGCAATGCCATTAGCCATTCTGAATGACTTTGTTTCAGCCTTCGATATCTGAATTCTTAAGGCAGGAGGCAGTCTTACACAAAGGTTCTGAGAAATGAGAGCCCTCTTGGATAAGGCTAGTGCAAACTCTTCCTTATAGGCGATAAAACAGAGAAATGCTCTGGGTTAAGCAGTGCTTAAACAAGGACAAAGGTGAAGACAAGTACAAATACTTTCAGAAGAATATATATCCAAGGTATCTCAAAGCCACAGGCAAACGTTATGCTCTTCAAGATAGACAGCTCTTGTTCACAATTCTGGATTGGATTTCGATGAGCCAATTTACTCTGCCTGCCACTGCATGGAAAACCCAGAAGATCTTTGGGGTTGGAGGGGCTTTTCGTCAAGCTACAAATTATTCTGTGCCAAAGTCAAAGTGTCAACTAAGATCCAAATAACTTCGGTTTGTACATTTTTTCCTGACATTCTGCAATGCTAGATTTAAAACAACTGTTTTAGTGACAACAAATCACACAAAAAAGCCAACACTTTGGAGGCGTTTAAGCCCACTTTGAACTGTTAATCAAGTTAGGAATTTCATTATAAGACCAGAGGTCTTGATTATAAAGCAAATAAAATACTACTATTGTGTGAATCTTGGGGAGATGGACAAAGGGGGGCATGATGGGAGGTGATCTGAGACCGTATCTTGGGGTCTAGAATGGGTCCCAAATTTAGGTGTGAGGTAGCCTAGGCCTGACATCTGCCGCAGACGAGGATTAAAAATCGTGAAAGTGAACAACGCTGGCCTAATAGTGGACAAATATATGTAAACTGGCTTAACAAAGCATAGGTTGCAGGCCAAGGGAAGGATTCCAAATAAATCTCACTGCTGATTAATGAAGTCAAAGAACAGTGTGCCAAAATATATCTGTGCACAGTTTGGAAGAACAGAATTGTCTAGAAGGTTTCAACACCCAATTCCTAAAACGGAAAAAATTTAAAGGCTAAAAAGATGGGCTTGAGCCTAATTAGGCCGACAAGAAAAGCCAAGGACTGCATATTCCTAAAGGAGAACTGAATTTTAATCTGTACTTCCTCGAACCGATTGGAATTGAAATCTGATAAACAGATTACCATTGAAATGGCTCGAAGGAGACCAAGTAAAAGGAGGGTAAATTAAAAAAAATAATGGACAATCATTTTTGGGCAACTGGCGCAAGAGCAGCATCAGCATTTCTCAACACATATGCAGTCAGAAGAACAATGGGATGAGTTATGATCAGGTACACTGCATCTGGTGCCATCAACAAGCACCTGTTCTGCCGGCCTTTTTGAAAGCAATGTTCAGTAACTTCTAATAAAGACTAAATGGCCGCTTGCGATGCAGGTCGGACAAGTGTCTGACCGGTATCATTTCAGTAAAGGGACCAGCCGACAGGTAGTCGGCAGTCCCGACTGCCAAATTAGGATCCAGCCTCCATGGAGGCGGTCGGAAACATGCCTCTGTGCACTGAGGCTTGTGTTGCAGCCCGGAAAAGGGCCGCAGGTACAAAGAGGCATGTTTAGGGGGGCACCACAGGTGCCCCCAGGGCCCATAGCAGAGGCACAGGGGCCCAGGTAGGGGCCCCAATAAAGCCTTTCTGCCAGCCTTTTCACGTTGGAAGAACAGACATGAAATGGCTGGTGGAAAGGTGGATCGTAATCCCCCGCAGCGGTGTCTCATAAGGCATCGCCTCCACTGTTAGGGAATGCGGTCTGACCGACTGCCCGACGGGCTCCTTGAGCCCGTCTGAAGCAGTCGGTCAGTCCCTGGGGAAATGTGGTCCAACCGACTGCATCGTAATGCGGCAGCCTGACCACGGATATAGATGTCGGCCCCAGCAACATTATAATCGGCCCCCAAGTTCAGTTAGGTCCTAGACATCTATGCTGCGTAGCGTCAAACTTCACTGAAGAGTTGCATTGATTTGCAGAAAGTCTGTATTGTAGGGTGAGTAAAGCCAAGGTTTCAAGCACTCGTTCGCCAGTTAAGTCACAAAAGTTAAACTTAAGCCAATGTGCATAACACTGGGGCAGATTATGTTGAACCTCAAGAGGAATGCTACAATCTAGTTGAATCCCAATCAAAGAAAGTAAAGCCTAAAAAGATTGTATAGCTCCAGTAATGGCAAAAAGACAAGTCTAGATGCGGGCTTGAAACTTAGGGTTAAGTCAGACGTTTTACAGATGAGCACAGCAAACAAATGTAGCTGGATCACAATTACTTGTGTAGCTAGCTTTTCCACTCCGCTAACTGGCAAGTGCATAGGTGTCTTGAAAACTGATATAGTACAGTTGAAAGTAAGGGTCAAAAATACATTCATGAAACACTCCTTGGAGATTCTAAATTTAATATATGACATTAGTAGGGCTAAGGTGCATTGAGCATAAGCAGTCTTAGAAGATTCCTTCAACAGCACTGCTTAAAGCCAGAGATAGACCTAGGTCACACAAAAATATGAAAATGTACAAAAGCTGACTAAAGGAAAATGGATTTCATCAAGGGTCAGCACTGTTCTTATCCACTAAACAGAAAGATAAAGGCAGAAAAAGGATGAAAAACACAAAACTGGGCAGGAAAGGAAGGCAGTGCATAAAAAGCAAGCAGGCGTTTCAGAGGTCTACACCTTTTGCACGCAAAAGTCTCCCAAAAGGAAACTGGAAATGGAGTCAAAGCTTGTGAAGGGGAAGAGTTAAAAAATGTGATTTGTAAACATCACAAGCTTCAAATGCATGAAGAATCCAAACAAATAAGATGAAACTGATTCTGCTCAGATTCGAAGACAAAATACCTATGCTACTTGGGTTTCCACTCTATAACTCAATCAAGAGCAATGACTAGAGAGAGAGAGAGAGAGAGAGAGAGAGAAAGAGAAAAAAAAGAAAGATCCTACTCCAAGCAGCAGATTTTGAAATGACACCTGTGTGAATGTAAAAGAGGAGCTACTATGGTGGTTGTGTTGAATGATCTGAATGCCTGCTATGCATTAGGCTATAAAAGCAGATCTAAACTCTATCCAAAAGACAAATGCTTGATCTTCCATGACTTTGGGACAAACTACCTATTGTCATGATGATCTACAAAGATTGGACCATTCCAAGCTGTTAACGATATTTTAAAAATCTCCAGAGCGTGACCAGAATTGTCAAGAAAAAACAGAAAAGGCAACTACAAATAAATAGCACCTACTTTAAAATAAATATAAATGGTGTATTAAAAAGACATTTACTTGACTACCATAGCACACGAATGCCCAGCAGCCTCTGGTTTTGTGTCCCTTCCCAGCTCCTTGCAATCAATGCCATGAAAAGCCAGTGGGGGAATTTGTTTTTTTAATATTTGGAATGTAAGCTTTATCATTCTATATATATTTTATAGTGTGATGCACTTCTCAGAATAAAATACACATTAACCACAAATCAAAACCTTTGTGACACCAGACCAGTACAATACTTTGATCAGTGTCCTTGAAAGTCCCTCAATGTAACTGAGAATATAAAAAACAAAAACTACACTGCTTTCTATATATAACCTCGGAGACTCACCAGGCTCCTTAAACTGACAAAGGAGCATCCAACTGGTTTACAATGCCATTTAGGTTCATTTTGACTGAAACCCAAATAGTTGTAACTGGCTGCAAAAAAAACTAAATAATTAAGCCAATCACCTCCCAACTCAACCAAAAAAACTGTTTAAAATACATTCAAATAGGATGGTTCTTAAAGGGATAGATACATGGGCACTTTGAATCTTTATAGTGCCACCCATAAAGATACTCCGACTAATAAAGCTCAATAACACATTCCACGTTCAAATGTACCCACACTATTTCATCACTGAATGACTGAACAAATTTCTAAACAGGCAAGTGTCTCTGCTATTTAGGCCAGCTGGCAAAGAGACAAATGAGGGCAAATGACGGTGGATAAACAAGCATTACGTCTTTAATGACTATTCCATGGCGAAGAAATTAATTTTGTTTTCCAGGAATACTAAATTCTGTAAAATCAGTATGGTGACAAGTTAATGGGGGAAGAAGGGAATCCATTCTTCCTCATTTTTAACAAAGAAGAGCCTCGCTGGGGAGTTTGTTTCCTGAATAGAAGACAATGTATCAGATTTCAGGATAATACAGGTCTCCCTTTTACGACCTACTGCTTGTTTTTTTTGCGAATACTATGCACCATCAGCCCCTCCCCCCCCCCAACTTGAAAGAAGGGAAAAAAAAAAAGGAGAAGAAAAAAAAGACTAGCCATAATTTATGCGCTCATTTGTGTAATAACGCTGCGGTGGTCTACTGTGATGACATGATGTAAAATCCAATAAAATTATGATGACTCTTTGGTTGCTGTGTTCCAGATGTAGATTTATTGTTGATTTGAAGACATAGGATAAATAGACAGCATATAATAAAGATAGCAGAATCAAGTAAAGTTCCAATAAAGGCCCCACCGGGGGCAGCTGCCCTGCTGCTCAGCCTCCAAGGTAACTGACAGTACACTTAAATATACACAGATAGAACTAAGGATGACATCATAGAGACAGGCTGAGCAGCAGAGTACAAGAGACTAAGAAAGAGAGAAGAGCAGGGAGAAGCAGGATGCAACACATGAGGTGCCTTTTTTTGTTATTTACCGGTGCAAGATGGCAAATGTCACTTGCAGCAGCAAAAATAAATATATAATTGAAATCTGAGTATCAGAAAGGGGGTGGCCATCCAGCAAATAGTAGCTACCAGGCCCTTTATAAATTATAACATGCAAAAGTTGCTTAAGAACTGTGTTTGCACGCAACAGGGAGGCAGGATATATACCTATATATAGGAAGATGTGTATATCCTGCCCACCAGCTCCTCTTGTGTGCAGCGTAGAGCACACAGGGTGAAGATGTTTGGGGGGGGAGCAGCTAAAGAGGGAAAGAGCTAGAAAACACATACTCAAAGTGCTGAAAGAAAAAGAAAAAAGTTTTTCTTGGAATGTGAGCATTGGGAGGACAATTCAACAAATTAAAAGGATGGCAAAATGGCTATGGTGCAAGGGAAGGACAAACTGTAGAGTAAAGCAAGCCATCAAATAAAAAGTAAATGAGTGACAAGAAAGCCAACAAGTGGTAAGCTATAGGCAGGCTCTTGGCCTTCTGTATGTTCCACAACAGGCTTTTACCTACACACAGCTAAATGCTGTCTGGTATGTAAGACATGAAAATTATTATGTTTTCATATGAAGGAAAATAAATTTGAACTGATTAGAAGTATGCCTGTGACACTATAATAAAGAACAGTTTCACAAGTCGACAGTTAAACTACTAATACAGAAAACCTTTTAATTAGACTAGCATTCTGTGACACCCTACAAAGCCTTACAGGTCCCGCCACAATCATAATGTCCTCTAGGAACGCTAGTATACATGGAGGCAAACATGTCTTGTTGCACCACCGCAAGGTAGATGAAATTTTCGCCTATGTGAAAAGTTAGTCCTAGCTAGAACTAACTACTGGCTATCATCAGTAGGTTATATATGATGTAAATATTTATATAACACACACAAATATCCATATACACACAAGCAGAGCTAACAAGACCAAAGAGAGGCCCTTGCCTTGTACATTCCCACCTTCCAGATGCTACATAGAACTATATACTTGGAATACGAGTGGAAAATAAGGACTACTGCAAGTGTAACAAGTAGCCTTTGAAGAGAGCTGCTAACGTTTGGTGTCTTGCCTCTAAAGCCTCAGAAAAGATTCATATCATCCAACAAGAATAAATAAGCAGCCTATCTCAGACATGTGTCTGCTACTAGGACAAGATATCGTCGTACAAACCCTTCCGGGACAACAGCATTTCCAGGCCTAAAATAAGCAAGTTGAAAGATTTATTTGTACATGCGATCACAGAAGGTTTAAGAGGCATTCATGTAAGGGTCCCTCTGATAGTGGATATGAGAAGACAAGGTTACGAAACATTGCAGTGATCAAACAATTTTAAATTGACAGAAATCTGCGGTAGGTTACAAAGTTAATAGTGAAAACTGCAAAAAAAAAGGAAACACTTGCAATCAAATGCTATCCATCAATAAGCCGATTTAACTGTAATGCATTTCATTGATGCATAAAGCTGAAATATGAATGGTTTCGTTGTCAAATACAAAAACACTTAAGCGGGTCTCAGAGAATTACTTCAAGAGACTTTGAAGACGAGATGATAAATGTAAGTTTAATGATTTTCCTAATTGATAGAAAACTATCAGGAGTATAAGGGCATTTCTCTCAATGCGTGAGCTCCCCACCATCTTCTTCCAGGTCCCTGTAATCACTGAAACAAACAAGCACTGGCACAGCCAATAAGTCTAACCTTTGGGGCCTTCTATTTACCCATGCAGCACATTATCAGACTACCCAATGCGTCACAAAGCCTAAAATAATTAAATGAAAACGGTCTGATAACCTTCGAGTGTCCTAAATGCTCGGTTTGGAACCAGCTCCAGGATCAGCCAATGACAGAAGAGTTAAGGTGGGCCTATGGAAACCTGCGATGAACCGAGGGCCCTTCTGAGGGCAAAAACCAGATGAAGCGAGTGTAATACTGCTAATCCTTCTAGCCAATCAGAAACAGGTAACAACTTTTCAGCCAATGTTAAACAATATAGTTTACATGGCCCCACAGCCTAGAAAACTACTGGTCAGCTCTCCCTAGCCAATCGCTTAATATGCTTAACTGCAACCAATCCACGAAGAGATCAGTTTTCTATTATTCTAACAATATGTTCGGTCCTTTTCGATTGGTTGAAAGAACGTGCTTTCTCTGCTAATATGTTATGACACACCTGGCCCTGTTAAGATGGTACTGTTGGTGGTGTGTGGAGAAATTCTCCCCGTATAATTCAGAACCAGTGTGCTTTGTGAGGAGTAATGAGACATTAGTTTGTAATGAATTTCCTATTCATTACACTTTTGGGTGGTGTTGCGTTACTGTCATTTTAAAAGGTAAGTCACCGGTACACTTTAATACTCTGAACATGTTCATGTATTTTCTGATGATCGCTGGGTCATAGGGCGCTAGACAATTTTACATGATAGATTAGTATACTTCGAGGGGCTTTAGAATCAGTGCTGTACGTTAGTTCACACGCCTGTAGGTATACATGCCGGCTAGGAGTGCAGGGCAGTGCACCAGATGACAGTAACTGAGCTGGTGAGAGGAGGGCATTTGAGAGACATCCGCTGGCGCAGCCAGCTGAAACAGGGCCACTGCAGTATGAAAGTTGCTGTGATTGTACAGGTACCAGCCGAGCAGCAAGCAGTGCCATATAAGTCCCCGCCTGTGGCATCTCTACAGAAACAAGAGAACGCTTTTGGGTCTCATCTAAACGTATGCAACTTCAAATATGCATTTTGGGACTTTTTTAAACTCTTATATTTTAATGTCAGTAAGGTCTCAAATTTGAGGACACAAAGTAAACTTGTTTTTACCTGTGTTTTGGACAGGCTTGCCGTTTGTCTTCCGATGGAACATTTTTTTAAAGATAGTTCTAAAGAATACTGGTGAGGCACTGAACGCACAGCACCATCAATGCTGCAAAAACACTGAACATATTTACAAGTTTTTTTTTTTTGTAAAGACTGCAATGTTTGGACATTAAAAGCTGTGAGCTCGCTGGATCTTGTGGTGTTAAAAAGCAAAACGGGCAAAAAAAAAAAAGTGATCTGAGATACGGAGCAGAGTTTGGAACACGAGCAAAAAAAATAGTGCCCTGAAATTACCAGTTAAGCACTAAAGTGGAACGATACTAGAAGTTAGGTGCCGCTCCGTGGGCACAAGGCGGGACAAACAGGAAAGATTACCCGCTAGCAAGCAAGCCTTTTTAAAAGGACAATTGAAGTAAGAAATAAAAGGGCAATGGGCAGGCTTTAAGCCCACAGAGTGAATACAGCATGTCTCGAAGAGACCATGCATGCACTGTCTAGCCTCGACCTAAAATGACTGGCAATCAAATGCAGGCTGCACTGCAGTTCACGTTACACTGTTGAAAATACCAGATTGCAGCACGTATTTTAAAACCTCACTTTGCACATAAAGGCACAGAATTGTCTGCCGGCAGTTATCACACCAATGAATCTCAAAATAGAAATTAGTCCACTTCTGAAATAAGGGAAAGCAAAAAGCATTTTGTATCTGCTCCAGTAATCGAAATAGCATAGCAAAACATAGATGACTATTTAACTGGTAAAGTTAGTGTCACAAAGTAACACCTTTGCTATTAAGAAACTAACGTATAAAATGGCAAGGCTCATCCTTTTTAGCTCTTTCCCCACCTCAGCAGTTCAAGGAAAACTTCAAGTGTTTCCATAACAATTTGAAAGTGCCCCAATAGTTTTTGACCATGTTCTACCAGCCAGCCCTTCCTAAGTGTGGCACTGCAGCAAGGGACAGTCTGAACATCCCCTCACCATCCAACACACCATAGCAGGTTCAGTGCGAGAGGTATGGTGTACACTCTCACACTTCAGTGTTTGTAACACTATGCAACAAATCTCCGTTTGGTACAACATGGTGGTGAATAGGTTTGGTGACTGCTTTCGAGTAAGCACTACATCTCTTGAACAAAGCAAAGAATCCAACGGTTATAGGTCAACCCCTAACCCTACTAATTTCCGATTTAGAATTCCATTTTCAACCCAAATCGCTCTGGCCAGGCATGCTGAACTACTTCTTCCAATATCGCTAGGAACTTAAGCTACTCCAGGAGTCATTTTGCAAGCTAGACACTGACTTCTGGTTCTAAGCTAGGCTACCCTTTTAAGATCACTTCCCAGGCAGGTGTCGGTGCTTCAGATTAGGGATTAGTGGGACCGACGGGAGGGCAGCCTTAGGTTTTTAAGTCCTGGTTTGCCCCAGTGGACTATCATCATAGTCCTTATGAGTCCACTAAAGAACAGCAATGTCAAAGGGTTTACATGTTCTCTACTCAAAAACAGAGCCTGTAAGAACAAACCCAATGCTTGTCTTGCTTAAAGGAGACCTATGAGCAAGTCTTAAAGGTCGTAGAAATGCTACAGGCCAATTAAGTTGCATATTATCAGATTCTAAATTAAGACTTAAAGCCAGTCAAAAAAAGTTTGCTTTTAAGCTTTTTCAGTCTTAAGATAACTGCAATAATGTTCAGGTTCTAGGTGGTAGTCTTGTATTTTCATAAGTCAAGATGAAAATCCCTCTGTGTGTGGAGATCCTGAATTAGATGCTGAGCGCCCAGACGACTGGATTCTCACTAAGATCAATGACCTACCCTCTCTTTCAGCATTACGTTCCCGTAGAACTAAACAATCGGTCCCTTGGTTTAATGAAAAGCTGCGGTCCAGTAAAAAACATTGTAAGCGCCTGGAAAGAAAATGGCGGAAAAAGTATAATACAGTACTAAAGGAGTACTATTCCCAGGTACGGCTAGGAAAAAAAAAAAATCGTTCTTTGAGAAGAAAACTGAACCATCGAGAAAACAAAAATAAATTTTTTTCCCAGTATTGTGAAAACATTCTTGAATCCAGAGGTGTTAACCAATGGTCAATCTTCCATTAAATGGTGTAAACAGTTGGCAGAATATTTCCATGATAAGATAACAATCTAAGCAAGTTTGTTGAATGCTACTCAGACAGCAGAAAGTTTCAGCGAGGTGGCGGGTTCTAGTAGAAGTACTAGAGTCGCCCACTATACCCATCCTCCCTTATTCTATGGATGAATGTCTAATGGCCATTAAGGGTCTTAAGACCGGATTCCAATCTTACCCTGGCCTGCCCAGCTTACTCGCTAAAGTGGCTCAAGCTATCAATCCAGTAGTAAACAGTCATGAAAGAATCACTGTTTTCTGGAACTGTGCCCAACAGATGGAAACATGCTAAAATTTTACCTTTACTTAAGTCAACGGCTGACCCCAAAGTTCAAGCCAACTATTGGCCAATTTCCCATCTTCTAGCTTTTTAAAAATCTTATAAAAGCATTTTAACTCACACAGCTTGGGTTACCTTGAAAACAACAACCTCCGTCAGTCAGACTTCAGAGCCAACTATAGCACAGAAACAGCTCTGTTAGCAGTAGTCGACCACATCAAAGGCACACTAAATACTGAGGACAAGGCCATCTTGATCTCATTAGATCTATTGGCGGCCTTTGATATAGTCCCCCGTGAAAGATTGTTCGCTCGCCTGAAGTGGACTTCGATTGAAGGTCTAGCCCTGAAGTGGCTGACCTCCTTTCTGAACAACAGAAGTCAGGAAGTATGGATCCCTCCATGTTCATCACCAATTCGTGAATTGGCTGTGGGAGTCCCTCAACAGTACGCATTGAGTCCCACCTTATTCAATGCCTACCTTACGCCCCTAGACGTCCTGGCTGAGGCTCTGGGGGCGAAGGTATTATCGTATGCGGATGACACTCAGCTGCTCTTTATCTGTGCAAAAGGGGATGATTTTGATGGAAGGGCTATCAATCCCTCTCTCTCCAATATGTTCAACTGGTTTTCCTCCAACCAACTAAAATGCAACCCTGATAAAACGGAGATTGTGTTCTTTGGTGACTCACCTAAGGTGTGGAGGACTTAGTGGTCTCAAGACATTCCTCCCCCAGGTACGCCACAAAAGCTTGGTTAAAAAAATCTGGGAATCAAAATTGACAGTGCCCTTGTCCTTCCAACCGCTAATTCAGTCTCAGGTGGGGTCCTGTTTTGGGATATTACGCTCTTTGAAAAATGTTTTCCTTTTCTATTGGTAGAAACCAGGAAAATGGGGGTCCAAGCCCTGCTCACCTCCAGGCTTGACTATGGAAATGCTCTTTAAGCCTCCCAGATTATTTTTTTTCAGTCGTTTACAAGTGGCCCAGAATGCAGCAGCCAGATTAACTCTTAATCTTGCCACGAGAACGCATACGTCTCCACACTTTAGGGCGTTTCATAGGCACCCCATTAAAAAGAGGATTCTTCATAAAACACTGGTCCGGGCTCAAAAAGCCCTCCATGAGAAGGAAGCTGTGTACCCGAGGACGACTGATGGGAATGGAGGACATTAGCAGACGACCCATCACAAAACATGGGCTGTCCATTATATGTAAAGCACAAATATCCACCTTAAAAACGGTCTATTGACACCATTTAATTTGAGCATAACCTGCACTGGTGATGACAAAGAAGTACTTAAGAAATAAATAGACTAACTTTTCCTAAACTTTACAAAGGTCCAAACCTGATCTTATATTAAGGGAGACTGTTCCATGTCAAGAAACCCCTGGAACCAGTATCCCTTTACGTAGATACATCAAGCAACAAATGAACTCCTAATCTTAACAAGCATGCTGCCAAGTTTTGGTGGATTTCTTAACCAAAAACCTTGGCACTCAACTGCAGAAAATCTTATGCCTAATACAATTTTCTGTATGCAATTCTTTTTTGGGGCAAGATCATATGCATATCTTCAAACTTGGGGGAGGTAAAAGAAGGCCAAGCAGGAGGAAGGGCGCACACACAGTCCTATTGAAATAAACGGTGGCGGTGTCCTCTATACTCTACAAGTGGAGTGGCTATGTTTGCAGGACACAAGAGTCTTTGCCTGCTGACAGACAACCAAGCACTTGTGACCCAAAAGATCAAGCAGCACTAGTGTTTCCAGTTTGGACTCCACTGAGCTAGAATCCTCACCAATTTACCGAGTCATTAAAATCATGTGTGTGAACTAGAAAGTAAGGGTATTGGAAACAAAATACAAGCTAAGATCTAGCATTTAAGTGCTTGGATAGGATTGGAGACAGACCAGAATCATAAACACAAGGGTAAACTGGAGAAAGTATTCAACAGATGCTGAAGGAAGTCACTGTTTCCAATTGCTTGACGAGTTAGGGCTTCCATATCCAGTTTACTCTTCCTATCTTTACATTGGGTGAATTTCCCTTCACTTGTCAATACACTGTCTCTGAAGGTTGCACACTTTATTTGCCAAGTTAATGGTTAATTAACACATGGCTATCTAAAACCAGCCTTACATTTTCTGTGCAGCCAAAAATTAAATCTCAGCAAGGTAAAAGATTGTATCCGCCGTGACAAGTCTTCCAGCCAATCCAAATGTCTTTTCCAGGATAGCAAAACCAACTAGTGAATTTTTAGCGTTTGACTTAAGCCCTACATCTGCTGGGGGCAGTTCTGGAAAGGACCTCCATCTTTAAAAGTATTAGCTGCATCTTGGGCGCTTTGCAAAAATGCTACGAAGAAAGCTGCTCTAAAGTCAAGCTTCCAATAAATATGAGCACTTTTTAAATAATCCTACACCCAAATACAGGACATATGTTGGCGCGTACGGGTAAAGCTTCATTATCTTTCTAAATAATGGTATCTTTGATTTCAGTTGGTCTTCCCCGCTTTGAAAGACAACTTCCTCCCATTCAGTTTAACAAGTTTACAGCTCACATCTCTATTTGCAGACACCCCACAAAACAGGATTGCCAACTTGGCAGTTTTAATACGTTATCAGGCAATACAAAATTCATTTAAATTGCTAAGAATTAATTTAGAAACTATGAAAAGAATTTAAATTGGGATATAACGTCATGTGTCAAAGACAAGTCACTAGCAGATCAGACAATAATATGGCTGTAAAAGTTGACAGAAGTGAGGAAATGTTAAAGTCAAATGATCATTCTGCTAGAACACCACCCAAAACTCATATTTGAAAGTTTTAACAAGTGTAATCACTTGAGACTCCTGCAGATAAACTAGTGACACACAAGAAAAGAAATCGGGGATAAAGATAATCATTTGTGGCGCGGCTAATATGCAAAGTAAACTAAATGAATGAACCAGCTAGTCATTTAAACATCAAATGTCAATACTTTGCAAATGGGAGTGAACCGCAATGTAAATATAAACAAAACTAGTATTGCTAATAATCACAGTAAAAGGATTGTATCTTATTAAATTAAATCACTAGTAATGTAAACAATTAGCATAGACTGTCATACTGCTATCCAGTTTTCCAAAAATCCATATCAGTCATATTTTATACATTCACATATGTAATAGTATGGCACCGTCCCTACTTTCCACCAAATTGCTATTTCTGCAACAATCATTATGCATCCCCTCACCAGATCTTACTCAGATTACCATGTATTTTAAAATGTATAACTGCATTGTAAGTTAAGTCATTAAAGAGCACATTCAACAAAAAAAAAAGCTATTAGATGGCTTCACTGCTGCTGCTTTATAATTTTTTTTTTTAATTACAATGAACTAAAAAAGTAAGAAACTGAGCACACCATACACAACCAAAGCCTAATGAGCAATAGTTAAAAGGATGTTTTGCACCTTGTTCAAAGATTAGATTAAAAAAAATTGAAACCTTTCATAAAAGTGAAGCATTGTGCCAGACGAAAAGTTCCTGTCCGTGTGTGTACCACACACACACACACACACACACACACACACACACACACACAGACACAGACACACGGAGCGTTCCAAGATTTTGTTTGCGCACAGCGAGACTGTTTGCGGTCTAAATTCTCTATATTCCTTTGTTTGCATCAACCAAAATTGTTGTAAGGCCCAAGTAAAGCTATGTCTATACAGTGGTTCTACGAGAGGATCCTTTCGACTTTTCACGTTTGCTTCAGATAGACCCTACAGCTCTGCAGCGACATTGGCAACATACTAAAAGCAAATGCTTAAAACATGCCTGCACGACAGAGGGATCTAAAGAATTAACATTCATTTTTAAACCCCCTAATGGAGTCAGACACCAAAGTACCTAAAATTGACATTGAAGTATATGCACATATGAAGTTTTGAAAACAAGCAGGGTGTCGTCCTGTTCAGATAAAGACTTGGTTTATATGAATCTGTACATTTTAATCAATTAAATGCTGTTGTAAACATCACAAATTCGATATGACCAAGTGGTTTTAATCGGCTATTTAAACAAGTCAACTGTGAGCATCCTTAGTAGGTGCGCAGACTTATAACATGACACCTTAATTTCTGTATGCACATTTATAGAGCAAAGGGGTATACTATTAGCAGGACACCAGATGACTGGCTGCTAGGACTGAAAAACCTACCTTTGTTATAGCCTGGCCACTATAACCATCATAAAATGTGATTTCCATATATCTGCAAGACTTACAAGTTTCACAAGTATTACTCAATTTAATAAATTGACCATGAGCAATCTTATAAAAGCACAGACTCTTCACCTGCAGAAACAATGTACTGGGAGAACTTAGAGCCAATGCAGCTGGTAAGTTACAACTAAATGTTGGACTTGTGCCACTCAAACTGGTGTGCTTTACCACAATCATGTGACAGGCAGCATGAAATGATGGGCTGAATGTCCCACAAGCTTCCATCCGCTGTTTAACTGAAAGTGCCCATTTGATTCACATAGCTTTTAATAAAATATATATATATATATATCATATCATATCATACAAACCTTAAATTCTTTGGGACAATAATTGTAATTTGGGTTGGAAATATGTCGATTCTGCCCATAAAGAGCGTACAATCTAATTAGCTCAGACAATATGCTAAAGCAGCATCTTTAAGATTTACAAACTTTATCAGAAAGGCTTAAATTCGTTTTAGTAGTCCTGTTCTCGACCAATAAAATAAGCTGTTGGTTTATACAGCTTGAAAAATACAACCTTGAAACACTACTCTACAGGCAAAATTAAAACAGAAAAAAATCCAAACCAGACTGACAACTACGGACAGTGTATGAAAGACGTTTTCATGTGAGTCATGAACTGAAAGCATGTTAAATCAGCAAATTATAAATTACATGAATAAAAGTCTCATCCATTTTGTCTTACCAACTTTTTCATCTGATGACCCCCTTGTGGACAACTTTCAGTCCTTAGTGGCTAGAATAACCCTCCAACAATGTAAGGGCATCAAGTTTAGCCTTTCTCCGTTGGATCAAAATTAGCTCACATTCCTTCGCCGATGCTGAACTCTAAAAAATAAAATTCTAGCAAAGAATTACTTTTAGTAAATAGGTGTCCAAATCAATCATTTCTTCATAACTGGTGAAAACATTAAAATGAGGTACAAACATCAAAAAACAATTCAAGTTTAATTTAGCACACTTAATAAAATTTAATATATAGTTATTAAACATACAATTTTAGAGGCGACAATAGTTTAAAGCAATTCCTTCATCATAACAGCAGTTTCTTCTTGATGCGTCGTCCTCCAGAAACGGGCATTCTTCCTGAACTCTAAAATGAACTTCGTTTGCCTCATTCAATAAAATGGTGAACTCGCCACTGGCTCGATATTACAACAGAAACAAAGCAGTAACACTCTAGCACAAACTGCAAAAGTATGGCCAACTTTTTACTGCAATGTTTAACCAACTTCTATATGTAATCCATTCACCAGCCAATTATAGGTTTATGGCCATGTTCAGAGTAGAGATTGCATTTGCAGCAAGAGAAGATACGGATAAGAGTGAAACTGCATTAACTGCTATGATAGATGCTGTGATAGTCAACAAATGCCACTGCATTTGAACTGAAGTCAAACCCCCCTCCACATTTCACTTAATGATAAAACGGAAAAAAAACAACGGTCGCGATTATGTCAACGGTCGCGATTATGCCTTCCAAACATCTATATATCTTGATTTAGCTAGCACAAATTAGTCAGGTGGCCAAAGCATTACAGTAAAGTGATACCGTTGTGGCAAGGACAATCCTGTGCAAGGCCCTATATTGTGGAACACCTGTCTCGGAACACGACCTTGAAGATAGGCAGACGTTCAGGATTTTTCCTAAATAGATCAGCTCTGAGAAAATAAAAAAATAAAAACCACACACATTAGTCCCAAAATCCACGGACATAAGTAGCACCCTGTAATAGGCTGATGCTGCAAGTGACGCTATCTGGAAACGACCTGTTTGTGGAGGTGGAAACATTTGAAATATATTATTTTTTAGTTCCTTAATGGAGAACTGGCCTTCTATTGTTACTCTGAGTTTTTAACTTTCCCAGGTAAGCATGTAAACAAACAAATTAAAAAGGTAGAGTAATAAGAAGGCCATGTTTGGGTGGAAAGTTTTAAAAAGTGGGCATTTTCTGGTTTAGCATTTTCAGGTAGAAATGTCAAAAGGACATGGGGTCGACCAGCATTAAATTGAAGAATTTTAGAGAAATAATTCAGTGGATCTGGTAAGGAAGAGCTTTGAAAAATGTGTAAAGCTAATCAATGTCAGTTTGTGCAGAAGAGTAGACAACTGCAGTCTAAAGAATCAAGTAACAAACGGCAGTGATGGAATTGAACAACGATCTTCTTGATGGTCAAGAAATCTACCACTATAGAAAAATCCAAAGATGAGTGGATTATTTTCCATCTTCAAATATAGGTCCACAGGTAATGTTTGTTTTAAATTGGAGGAACCTCTGTGCGGCAAAATATGCGTTAGAAACTGAAACATGCTGTGGTAGATGTTGGAAATGAAAAACTGTACCTGAAGACTTTAGTAATTAAAATAAACCTTACAAACTTAAAAGTACCAGTCTCAGAAAAAGAAACCTAACATTCAGCATAGGGTCTAAGCACAGATTATAAACACTGATTAAAGACTACACTATTCAAAATACAAGCTGGGAGCGAAGCTCATAGTCAGTGAACACTTTCATAACCACCAAGACATTGGGCCTACGCAATTTAACAAGCTTAAAGTCCCTTCGATCTGGTGTTGTAGACTGAGCCTTGAAATGCTTTCAGACTCGAAAAGCTTCAAAGAATAACGTACACGTCTTCTTAGCCAAACTCATTTCACAATAGTATTTTGCTTTCTGGACAGGTTATTTGTGGCAAACTGCACATAATGCTTAAAAATTGATGGGTTACTAAAGAAGATCGACAGTTAAGAAAACCTGTCAACGTAGCCACAAAAACACAGACTGTAAATCCTGATAAGGTGAATGGTTTTATACAAGTCTAATAAGTATTGGTGCAGTTTGTTGCAGCCACTAAAACGAAGGCTAGGGCTGCCAAAAGTAAAAGTCAAAACGGCATTACGTCTGCTTGGTTGAGATGAGAAACAAAATGCTGAAAAGTCCAAGGACTTGAAAATAATCTACCACAAGGTTAATTTCCGTCAGATCTGTAGAAATCGGGCAATTTATGTGAAGTCTGCACATATTTTGCAAAATCTAACTGAATTACTAAACTTGATCTCTTTGAAAGTGTACCAAGTTTCAACAGGTCATTCGTGTGTTAACATTCAGCATTACGAAAGGAAAAGAAACAAGACTTCCTTTATAATTAAAGTACTGACATGGACACTTTACCTTTTTATATCCAAAGAGTGGGGTGCTCTAGCTTTCAGGAGTACACAAGAAAAGGTTAAGTAGATATGTTCATTAATGAAGATACCTCTACGAACTGTTGGTTACAGTATAGCAGCTTGTTGTTGGTCAACAGGTCTATACTCCTTTCAGTAAGCATTTCCAGTTTGCACTAGTAAGCAGAATTGGAAATCACGTGGCTCAGAACAAACTTCTAATTTCTGACACAAAGCCGACCTAGGACCATCGATGAGTAAGCAATGAACCTTTTGTAGGTTTTGCTTCAGATTGGAAGCAATAATACTTAATTTCTGTTGAGGCCATAAAAGTAATAACTACAGCACAAGTGCTTCCCGATCAAAAGAGCAAATGTTAAGGCATTTCAACGGCTGTATACATCCATAAAATAGGTTCCTGTGAACAAACAACCCCTATAACAGTTACAACAGTCTGCATTCAGAACCCAGATTAGGGAAAGATGGGAAAATGGAGTATTTTGAATGGACTCAATGTGAAATATTTCAAATTTGGTGTGAAAGCCTCAGGAACTACGGTTTGCTACTCAAAATATGCAGCTAAGCATCTTTGAGAACCACTGTCATTTGGCAGACGCCCCCCCACGAGTCAAAGCAACAGCAATTGCCATCTGACAAATATTCATATTACTATTTGCCCCAAAATAAATTTGATAGGTATATTGTTAAGAGTAGATGGATTTTAATCTATCACAATCCAACCAGGGTAGGAATTAATCTGCTGTCTGCCTACTAAATAGATGTTTAGTAACCCCAAGCCAAATTTTAAAGAGCATCTCAGTTTGCAAATATAATAGAAGGAAAAGACCTATTGGAACGCAGTTTTACGAAGTTGGCCAACTGTAAGAAACAGTGGGACAAGGCCTTTCTTTTTAAGCAAGTTGTAGCCCAATGGCTTAGGACAGAGGCCTATGGACTTCAGAGTGAATACCTGGCACATTGAGCATGACTCCATTTTTCAAAAAATCTGGCCTTAAAAACAGATATGCTCCCACTCTTCTGCCACATTGAAATCACAATTCCATCAAGGTGCAATTGAGATTAAAATCAGAAAATGTACTTTCAAAAGGACACCAACAGAATATAGAAAAATATGATAAAATGAATCGCCTTTAACGATTCTTTAATTTGGCAACTGGTGGCAAAGAACTTTCCTAATTGAGGCAATGTGAAGAATCAAGCATTACACCATTAGAGACATAAGCACTCAAAATATGGTTTAAAATGTTTTAAAGCAAGTAAGTTTGTGGAAGGGCAGCAGGGATTAACTGCATACATCTTATTTTTCTACTTTTCAGCCCAAATTCCACTCCCCCCGTCATGACAAAGGTTGGTGAAGGTGGTAGAAAAACACCAATTATTGGCTAATAACACTTTGTGATCAAGGAGGAGGTCCATCCTTGCAAAACTAAGTAAGAAACGTGTTTAGGTCCTTTGTATATTACCCATTAGTAACACGCTTTAGATTAACCTGATACGCTTGTGAGGATTGATTCAAAGTGGTAAGTAGAAATCATAAAATGGTTGGCAGAAATAATTTAAGTGAAAGAAAGGGATATCTATAAAATACTTTGAAGGAACTGAGTCTTACTATGACAATATTATGGAATAAATTAACTTGCTTGGATTAGAATCCTCTGAGAATAGCAACTATTACACATGGGTGCTTGGGGATGTGGCTACAGGTAGTCTAGCTACAAGTAGTTTCCATAAAGGATAGAAACAAAGCTGCATTTGGCACCCACTGAATGCAGTTGTTTTGTAGTTGACATACCAATACTGATCCCACCAAAAATTAAATATAATTATGGATTTTCTACATATACAACTGGTATGGTCATACTGTACAAGACATGAAACCAGACGAGAGCAATTAAATTTAGAGTCAAACTACCTTAGATTTATATTGGTTAAAGGACGATTACTGCTTTCAAAGTAATGTCTTTTGTGAAGGGAATCATGGACAAGATACTAGAACCTCATTATCTAGGTATGACAATTTTCTTGAGTATCATTTTGCTATGTTACAGACTAAAGTACACATTTCAGTTAAGTTGCAGATTGTGTTGAACTGTCTACGGTGGAAAGCAACTGGTCACAAAGTTGAAAGCATAAGAGATTAAGGGATTTCTTGCAACTACTTCAGAGTTGAGCTGTAGGATGCAAACTGCATTTTAGAGGACATGGTTGAAGTAGAAGGAAGTGTTGAGTAGAGAAATCTGTAGGGGGGTATCCCTGCCAACACCCTTTGGCCCACTGTTCAGAAGGAGCATTTTTTCCTGCCACACTTAAAGCAATGTGCAGGTTTATAATTGTATCTCTGAACAAGAATTATGCGCCCAAAAAACAGATGAAATAATACTGAACAGGAAGATTAACTTTCAGTGAATTGAAAAATATGTACTGTCTCCTGTGGAAAGAGAACGGAATATACATTTCAATTGATTGGAAGGTTTAAGTTAAAAGAGCAAGTAAAGACTTCAGCAGTAACCATGTACCAATGAGAATTTAATAAAGAAGCCCGTCTTTGTAAAACAGAGAAAAAAAGTTATCTTGGAAACTTGCCAGGAGCAAACGCTGAACTGTTGGGAAGCAACCTGACAACTCCTCAAATTGCAAGGTCTCCCACAGTTGAGACTGCACCTATATGCAGGTGCTAACTAAAGATGACATAAGAGCTATCACATGCATTCATTTTCCCCGGAATACAGAAATCTATGGGGCTAAGTTAGCAAGACCCTTTCTGTAGAGAGATGCAGTTTGTGATGGGAATACAGCGACATGTTTGATGTATGGATCTTTGTTATAGTTACAATTTTAGGTACTTGTGCTGTTCATTGGCAGGACATGAAGTTCAATCAACAGCCTTGCTTTTTATACAAGTTCTTTTTAAGGGTCTAGAACTGAGAATGTGGAATGAAACACTGCTCTATAAAACCAGAATTAGCAGAAACTTTTCAAATTTGCTCAGACAATAGGAATTGGAGACTAAAGGCACTATATGGAAAAAAGTAGAACTTCAGTAGATCTATAATCTGCTGAATTTTAGATTAGAGGAAACCTTCCTTGGATTTTCCAGAAGAGTTTCTAGGCAGAAATAGAACAGTAGCATTCTTGCTGTAGCCATAGAATGGTGGTAATGGGAAACGAGTAACCAAAACCTTTTAACATGTATGCTGTTAGTTATGTTTGGTTACATAACATTCTAAGTGTTGGCATACACCTTTGGAGCATGTTACATTCCTTGCTTTTCCTTTTCAGACAGAAATACAGACACCTCAAATAGCAAATACTATCAACACTCCGCATGTGCAAAGAGTTCTTCCTTACAAGATATGCATTCTAAAATTCGTTAGAAAATATACAGCAAGTTATGAACAATCATTACAATAGTAGATAGTCATCATTCCGGAAATCCATGCTTTTCTCTGTAGGAATTAACACTATCCTTACGGCTTAGTAGAAGGAAAAAACATATATATTTGGCACAAAGAATTTTATGGATGTTTAAATTCTACCTTATAATTCATACAAGCTCAATCATGGAATATTTCTATTAAGAAAGGTCTTAAATCTGGTCACAGCAGAACTGATGAGCGGTTTGTCGACTGCTTGATACAATAGAGCCCCTTACATCAATGTAGAAAGAGCAGTGGAAAATGATCTGTGCGAAATAAGATTTCAAACTAAAAGTATATAGTTAGTTTCAGACTACTTAAATGAATAAAGGAAAATAAGTAAAGCATGTCAACTGCCAAGCAGCTCTAAAAAAAAAAAAAAAAAAAACACAAACTCTAAGAAAACATCAGTTTAGGAGATGGGAAATAGCCAGGTCTGAAGCTACTAGCTAAAGATAAGATGACTGGTCGAGAGCAGCTAAGAAGGAGGAAGATTATTCGGATGCTTGGCTGTCAACAATGGTAAGAATGACTACCAGTGCAAGTTTATGATCCTAAGCACCTGAAGGTTGAGCGCAAAGAGCTTGAGGGTAAGCGTATCAATGGTGAAAAGAAAAAAAGGACAAAGCACACAAAGGTGCGATGACACATCTAGAAGGCCTTTAAGACTGAATGTTCTGCAGTGTAAAACGAATAGGCCATTGAACACAGGAGGTTATTGAATGTTCAAGACCAATTAAGTAGCTGTATTTTTACATAACTCCGCCTATAGAAGAGGGCGAATTAGTACTGCATAGAATGACACCTGACAGAGGTGCACAAATTAGATTAGATGTGAACCATGTTTATTAAAAGTAAAGAAAAAAGTGCACCATCATCATTCAATGACAGGATGTGGCTAAAGTGGTACCCTTAGAACGATCATACAAAAAGTAAATGTCAAACTTGAGATCTGTCTCGAGAGTTTCAGAGTGAGAGTATATATATATATATATATATATATATATATATATATATATATATATATATATATATATATATATATATATATATATATATTCACTGAAAAAACCATAGGTTTTAGGGACAGTTATAGTTAGTTGGACATCTCACTCGTACAAAACCCGTGAAATTCCCCCGTTATAGTTAGTTCAGCTAACTATAACTCGCGCCCGCAATGCACTGCTGATGACGTCACATATTACATCACTCATGACATGGTGGGGACCGGGGGGGGGTCCCCAATCCCCGCACGGTCCCGCCTGCTCCCCGCGTCCTGCGGGAGCCGGCATTGCTTTTCCATAAGGGGAGCTGCGGACATGCAGCTCCCCTTATGGAAAAGCAATTCTGCTTTGCTTCATTGAAGCGAGAGCAGGTTTCCCTGCTCTCGCTTCAATGAAGCAAAGCAAGTTTGCAATCACAGGACGGGAGCCGCGAGGCTCCAGTCATGTGATTGCAAACCGCAGTGTCCCGGAGGTAGGCACCCCGGGACACTGCAGGAGCCGGCCCTGGGGGGTGGCGGTCCCCAGGGCCATGGAGGGCTCCAGGAGGGGGGCCGCGCGGCCCCCCTCCCTTCATTAGTAAAGCCCCAGGGAGGTGGTGGTCCCCGGGGCTCCGAAACGGACCCCCACATTTCTTTTCTAAGTGCCCCGGGGAGGTGGCGGTCCCCGGGGCGTGTGGGGGGGCTTGAGCCCCCCCACACAGGTGATTAAAAATTTAAAAAAAGAAGCCCGGGGTGGCGGTCCCCGGGGCTTGGGGGGCCTTAGAGGCCCCCCCCTATAAAATCTAAATCAAACCCCGCATGCCCCCGGGACTTGGCCCACCCGGGGGCAAAATAGCATCTAAGCGCAGGAGACCGCGCTTCAATTTTTTTTATCACGGCAGGATCCGCGCACCCCAAGTGCATCTCGCTGATTTATTATTTTTTTTTTTAATGCTTTTTTCTGCCCAGGGGGTCCTTGTGGGACCCCTTGAGCAGACCTAGGGGGTCAGGGTGTTTCTACCCTGCCCCCTTTTTGCGTTTTGCGCACTTGTTTCTGTGCCTCGGTTCTACCAAGGGACAAAATGGCTGCCAACACTTCCTGATTTGGAGTGTTGACAGCCAGTTGACAGCCAATTAGCATGCAGCTCGTGATCGGGACGGTGCGCTCAGGGTGCGCGGATCCGACGCGGCCATAGATATATATGTGATTTTACTTTTGATTTTCTCAGGAACTACTGAACGGATTTACACCATTTAAGCAAAAGGCACGACTCAGAACCAAGGGCTACCTTTTTGCCAAATTTGGTGTAATTCCGTTCAGCCGTTCGGGCTGTAGCTGCGATGAAAGGTTCCTATGGAAAATTGCATGGGGAAAACACGTTTTGGGACCCCCCCCCCTTTTTTCTCGGCCCCCGCTTGACGAATCACCCCGAAACTTTCAAGATAGGAGTGGACCAGAGCGGGCCACAAAGTTTGAAAATTTCGCGAAGATTCGTCAACCGGCGTCAAAGTTATTTCAAATAGAATGTTGCGGATTTCCTATGGAAAATAGGTCCTAACTATAACTATCTACTGGCGACCGCCCTACTAAAGGGAAAGAAATATATGCTGTAATGGAAGTCTACAGAAACCACTGAGGGTCCAAAAAGGCTCGTTATGGACTCAATAATCCAGCATGCATCACACAAAGTTTGTACTAAATAAACGCCCACTGTGGGAAGGAAGGTACTATACATAAATAGCATGCAGAGCACTCTGAGACTTTCTATCAGCTGCCCATGAGGATGAGGTCGTAACCTTGAAACGCGTCGGCAAGTGAAGTTTAAAGAACCGGACGAAGTTTGTTGGTTGCCAATTTTTAATAAACCCTTAGGTTTTCAGCAGTCTGTCGAGTGCGTTCCAGAAATGCTTAAGGCGATTGTTTAATATAGATAATATATATATAAAAATAATGGGGATGATGTGTTGGAGACAAAACCCTTGTCTGGCCGGATCATTAATTTTAATTATTCTAACTCCGCATCATGATGATGGAATGTATGTCAAAAACAACGTTCTTAACAAATGGCGATTTCTTTTCCATTAAACGCATATGATGTGTTAACTGTTTACTGGTGTCTGTATATGGTAGGGAGCCCAAAAATCTCAAATACTAGAGGCATGCGTAGTCAGTCATTTGATGTAGTGTAATAACATGAAATTACCGCAGAATTATGCACAATTAAGCGAAATGCATCTTGCTCTTAAATATAGGTGCTCAGGAGTTGCAGTTTTGGGCTCGAAAATACCCCAAAAGGTCCAATCAGGTAAACAAAAAAATCCCCCAAAAAAATCTACATGACATTTGTTGACCGCACATATTAACGGACTTGTCCCTCGAGTTCAAAACTGCCGTTCATGTTTGGATTTGTAGATTTGCACTCAAAAGTTACCCAAACTGTAAAAAAAAAAAAAAAAAAAAAAATTAAAACTACTTGACCTGCCTCACATTCAAAAATTCTGAACTGTACATCTTGTGTTCTCCCTGAAATTACACAGTGGCGCAAACGCAGTAATTTTGCATACATTGCACAGCTGTAATTAATACTAACAAAGGTCTAATAAACACTCAGAGTACAATGACAATGCTCCACAACTCAAGGATTGCCTTCCAGATTTACTTTTGTAAAGGTGTTTCCCAAATCAGAATAGCGAACAAAGCAAACGGAAACAAGTGCATTAACAATTTTGAACTTGCATATTATAAAAACATCACATTTGTGATAAAGCGTCACCTACATAAAAGAGTTCAAAAAACATGAAGCGTTGGAAATAGAAGAGCTGAAGAAAGGGAACAGCCACAAATAGAAAAGCATCTATGGCTTTAACGATACAAGCGTCTTGCCATACAGTTCATGCAGAATAGATAGATGTCTCCTGTGCCAATACCGAGAACAAGAAAATGGAACTTACTTGTAATCCCAATTCTTTGTGGTGTGCGTCACTATCAATCACACTATTACTACCCAGTCCAGAACACCTTTTTAAAGAAATCTTTTTTGGTGGGATGGGGGAGAGGGGTGGGGGGTTTAACGGGACATTTGAGCAGATGCCAATTTTAGATAACAGAGCCTTAAGCTTTGCTTAAATTCTGAAAACAAGCAACAGGGCTGAACAATGGAAATGGAGCTATACAGTTTGCAGCTTCAGTAGATTAAACGGACACTTTCCCTTTAGGAATGCTTTGTCAAAGTCAGTTTATTATGAAAGATCGGGAAGGCTTTTAAATACTATACTCATTCCCCTTAACTTAAACCAAGAGTCAGTAATAAATAAACTGCGATTGGAAGTATGCAACTGTCCCCATGCCCCATTACGAGACCTTAATTACCTTTTATTAACTGAAATTAAAGAGCTCCTACTCTTAGGAGAAGCATGAGTTAGGTGAATGGAGAAAACCAAGGTAAAAGGGATTGTAAAACACATTAAATACAAGTGTCAGGCCTCACTGCGGGTCTGTTCTGGGGTAAAAGCAGCATGATAGCTAGACAATGACTGCACACCCTAGAAACAACCACTACAATTCTCATAAGGAATGTTTCTATCTGGTCTCCTGTTGACGTAAATGGTCTGTTGGACTTCTGAGGCCTGAAGTAATGAATGATACCATATATGTGGCTGTAGACTGCATAAACGTAACCAAAGTGGAGAGAAAGCCACCCTTACAGTTACCAGGTATAGTGTTTTGTTGAGGTAGTACTGTCTGTTTTCACATCTAGGACACAGAAACATTGTGCTGGAGAACTAGTTTTGGTAAAATAGCACAGAAATAGTTTGGTTTATGTGCAACTCTTAAAAGACTTACAGATGGCAGGAAGTGCAAGCGCTCAGGAAAGCAGATTAAAAAAGCTTTACAAAAAGGTCAGGAGGCCGAAAGACCATATGCATTTGCAGTCTACTGGATGATGCACTCACAATTATCAAGCTATGTTTCAAGACAGGTATTGAAGTTAACTACATGTAGCTGTTCAACAGAGGGCCCATTAACTTGATATAGGCAGGACTATTCAATACCCAACAGTGAAAAGAGGACCTACTCAATGCAAGTAGGTGCAAGGTAGTAACTTTCTTAGCATACTCAAAAAGATCCTTAATCACCTAGGCGGTGAAAAAAGCACGTCAAAGTGGGCATTTCCCACAAGTCGTAATGATTCTTGCATGAAGTTTTATAGGGGGGGGAAATAAGGAAAACTGTACTGAAGAATTCAAGATTGGAGAAGATGCAGGATTCAGGATTTCTTAGAAGGGTGTTATGGACTGAGCGGCAATCACATGAAGTTGCTCCGAAAGAAGAAATAAGCTATGAAACATTGACGTGGACATTCGGATGTTGCGAGGCTCCTCTTCTGCGTGGACTGTTCGATTTTGAGGACTAGAAAAGCAGTAAATGAAATAAGCATCATCACTAATTTGGGCTCTGGGTACCAGCCTGCAAAGAATTAGCTTTCTGTAGTGAACTGGTCCAAATGTGTGGTTGCCTCGTTGGGCAAGCACTTCAGCTGATAAAATCTACTTCTGCTTTTGCATCAGTTACACTCATCAGTTCATCTGCCTCCGCATTCTGCACACATTTGCTACAACTGCAGATGTTGGTTAGGAGTAAATGCCTCTGTAGTTTTAGAAAAAAATTGTGACTTCTCCTTAGTTTAGGACATAGTACATGGTTGTCATTGTCTGCATCATGACAATGTCAACTTAAATGTTGAAATTACTGCATCGTTACACGGATAGATCCCAAGTAGTATATTCAACTGATGTGGTATAAATGTTCCTTCGAGAACACATTCCTTGCAAGTTTGGATGGTCCCTGTTCTTATCACATTCCAGCATGGATGCAGCTCTCATGAACATCAGGTTACAGAGTTAATTTGAGTAAGAAATGTAAAAATCTTATGCAGGAAAGAAATTTAGGGAACAAAAGCCATCTAGGTTAGAAACAGTTTGTTTCCTGCTCCCTGGCGCATGCATCACTAGTCTTCAAAGAGTGCTTATAGTAATCTTAAGTGCAGTTGTGCATGATAAGCATAAACACAGAAGCAAGAGACCATGGAACCTGTAATTGAAGCAATGTGTCTGGCAGCAGGGAATGATCTTCTGGTGACTTCCCCACTCAGTCTTGTAGTGACAATTGTATTACATTTTGAATGATCCTAACTGATTTATCTGGAGCCCAGTATTTGAGGGTTTCATAAGAGTACAAAATTCGGTCAAACTGCTTGCAAAAGCGCACATGGGATGGAATACATTGAAGTTTGTCGTCCTAGTGCTGTAGATCTTTAAAGTTTTCTTGGCTCCACAATCCTAATGTTGGAACATGCATGCTGGAAGTCATGGGGAACACATCCAGTCTCCCTGATGCAGCTAGAACTATACTGGATACAAGACCAGCATTTTAAACCTCTCCCATTTGCCTTTCGTAGGCTCAAGAATAATTTTAGCTTTTCCAGTCAGCTGCTTTTCGTTGCCTGAAAAAGTGAAGAGGGGGGCGGGGGGGGGGAAGAGAGAGACATATGCCCCTGTTCCTTTATTATAAAGAACTTTCTAAACAGCCCAATTTCATATTAGCGCATGAAATACGTCAGCAACCCAAGTATAGATGTTTCCGTTTCACGAGTGCACCATTTGAATGAATCTTCCAGAATCTGTGCAGATCTATTCGGTAGAATGAAAAACACCAATTTGTCTTTCATTATTTTTGGGGCTGAAACAGCGAAAGGTTTCCTCCAACTCAGTGTGAGAAATGGGGGGGTGTGCAAGCGTCAGTCATTTGCTTTCTGCGGCATTGCAATACATTGGTAGCAGGTTGTCTGCACTGCATCCGATTGAGCTTTTTGTTGGAAGAATGCGTTCTGAAGTTGAAGATTTTGGCAATAATGTCAGTAAGAGAATCCAAGAATTAGATTTTGTAAGAAGGTAAAGGGTGGGTGAGAATTTAGTTTATAATTTTTATGCTTCGGATTTACAGCAGTTCAACTTAGTCATCGGTACAGGATTCAAAGACAAAATTCCATTAAACCCATTTAATGGAAATTCAGCTTCAAACCAGCAACACAGATAGCAAGAGCTTTCAGGCAACTCGCTGCTCTATTCATTAAGAGGAATTAACTGTTAGCTACGTTAACCAAATGTTGTATATATTTTGCAGCAATCACTTGAGAAATCTCCGGGCAGCGACCGCTTTAATGTTGTTGTAGAAAAACTCCAAGTACTCATCTTAAAGTTGTGCAAACCCTTAACATGTGTTGTCCATGTTTGCTCTCTAGCTGGAGCAGCCGTGATACATGGGGGATCCTTCTTAGTTTAACTATAAACACATCACACAGAGGAAGTGTATTGCTAAAAGAGAGCCCCAAGATAACCGAAGACAGACAAACAGGTTTATTTTTCTGACTTAATTAGAGGAGCTTTAAAAGCCAAAGAGCAATACATCTCCAGGGTCAACACTAAATTCTAGAAGAGGAACCAGGAATATATCAAAGCTTTGGCTGAATAATTTAAAGAACATCCACTCCTAGTCAGGCAACAGTGCCAATATTGAGCTTTCTAGAGGACATGCTTGCTTAAATCAACTGAAAGTAGAAATATCCATCTATCTCAAAGGAGAGACTTAATAAAGATGAAGAATAAGCTCAACCATCTAAATGTTGACTACCCTATGAAACATTTCTCAACCATATGGTTCAGAGTGCATGCAGTGTCTCCCTTTCCAGTAACAAGCACTCCAACTGGAATGGCTATGCTTGGATGTCATTCTCTATCCTGGATGCGGCATCCCGCCCTGGGTTGGTAATTTTCTGGAGGGAGGGTAAGGCAGCATGGTGGTTAAGGCCTTCCACACTAAATGGAACAAATACTTATTTTACTTCATTGTGCAAGAGGTTGTTAGACATTATGTTGAGGGTGTAGATTTAAATGTCGACGCTCTGAATTAATTTACTCAAATTTATTGAAAAAGTGCTTGGTTAATTAAAACCAATGAACATCCCACATGAAGAATTATAAGAATACAACATTAAAAGCTAGTTGTTTGTCTTACACTCAACCGCTGCAGCATTTCATTATACAAGTTCATAGTAACAAAACTAACAAATAATTCAATAAAAATACTCAAAATTTTGGCCAGTAAGCAAAGTATCTCAAGAATATACATAATATACTAGAATACTTAATTTATCGTCTTACTACAGTTTTCCGATAGATGGCCAGAAACTATGTAGTTCGTCAGCTTTGGGTTCTCTGAAATATCGTTTCTTAATCACTTTGAACAAATTGTCCCAACACGTAGCTTAATCCAGATGTCTATCACATGTAGAGAATGATAGTGATGTTACCAAAGGAATTCGCAACACCTTAGATTTATTTTTGCTCAGCCAAGGGTTTTAAAAACTTGGGTTGCTTCTTAGTAGCCTTGACTCTTTGAAATTGCAGAACCTTCACCATCCTGACATTGATACGAAGGTGTGCGGGATCAAGGACTGCGCTAAGAGCTTGTCTGCAAGTTTGTATTGTGGCTTGTTAAAAAACCTCTTGCGGCATCTTTCTTTATTCTGGTAACAAGGCTGGGCAAATGCAGAGGATGTGAACCATAGTCTCTTCCCCTGTGCCACAAAGTCTAGAACCAACAGATACATTTTTTCTTTGCCACAGGAGCAGAGGCCAAAGTTGGATAGACTCCCAGCCATAGTCTGATAAACTTCAGCTTTGTTTGGTACCCATACCCCTAATCAAAATATGGCTGTGGTTTCAGCAGTTTGTGTGTGTTATAACTTGCCAGGCGTGGGTCCTCATTATGTTAGATTAATCCCCAAGTAAAGGGAGAGATTGTCACATTACTTTTTTTTTTTCTTCAAACAGTGGGGAATATATGAGAAATCCACATATTAACACAACTCTAAATTTAAGCATACTGTTCCGTTTATCATGTCAGTTATTATATGCCAATGTGTTTATTTGCAGATTTGAATCTGCAGCACATCTTGAGGAAAGCGTACTTTAATGCCCAGGATTGTTTTATCCTCCCAAACTCAAGCCGCAGTTCGCCTGTGAGGTATAATTAGGCAGGTTATACACTTTACGGTAGGCTCTGGCCACTAAAAAGTTTAATTCCTTTGCAGCCGTGCCTCATGATTTCACATCCATACATAACTACGGGTAAGATTTTGCTGACATTGTCTTCAGCAGGAGAGTTGACATGAGGCCCTGTAATGATCTGGTGAGCTTGGTGAAACCTGATGTTGGGGCAATGGCTTTAGTTTTCATTGCTTCCATTTCTGGACTGTAAGTCAAATAGTACCCCTAGATATTTGCATTTTGTGTCACAGGTAACTCTGGTTCCATTGATGTGCCAAGAGCCAGATGGATTAGACTTCTTAGTGAACTTCACAACTTTAGTTTTTGGGGGTTTATTTCTAGTTTGTTCTGCAATGTGTAGGCATGAAGGTTGCCTAAAAGATTTTGCAATCCAACAGGGGTCCTACTCACTAAAAGTAGACAGTTGGCATACAAAATGTGGTTAGAATGCGATCTCCAACTTTTGGTACATGGGTGTTTAAAGAGTCTAAATCATTGGACATGTTAGATATACAGACTTTGAACAGTGGGGGTGGAGGGGCAAGTACGCACACTTGCTTAAGGCCAGTTGTAGTACGTATTTTCCTGGACAATTTTATACCATCTCCTAATTTCACACGCACCCATGTGTTGAGTATAGGAGTTGGATAGCTTTCAGTAAGGTTGGCGAAATCTCTGCACCTGTTAATTTCTGCCACAGTAGCTCTCTAGAGAGCCTATCAAATGCTGCCTTGAAATCTATGAAGCAAGCATACAAGATGATTTTTGAGCTGAAGGCCTTTTCCATACTAATTGCAAGGGCTGCTAAATTCGATGACATGCTCTGCCTTGAGCTATTGACAGGCAATGACCATTTCTAGCAAATTGCCATAAACGATCTTGATTGGCATAAAAGCCTCTTAGCTCCGATGAGAACACCAGGAGAGAAACAAATTGAGGTAAAGATGGCTTCCAAATGTTCTCTTGCTGGATGGAAGCAAATACAGGGCAAACCAACAAAAAGCATCACAACATTCCAATGCGATGAATTACAATTGTCAGAAACAAAAAATTGTGGCGTATGGTAGGCTAGCCTAATATTATATGATCTGGTGAAGACAAGGAAAACAATTTTCAACATTCCTGGAATTTTCTGCAGGACAGATGTAGGAAGGTGGAATCTGACTATATGGTTGCCCCCACTTTTTTTATGGTGTTTTGCTGGTTTATGACTTAGTTGGACTGGGACCCTGCTATTCAGGGCCCCAGTCTATCTGCTCTCTCTAAGCGACATGGAGTGCACTCTAGGTGCACTAGTGATTGGATACTGTGGTGCCTTATGAGTCCCTAGTATATGGTACCTTAGGTGCCAAGGGCATAGGTACTTCACAGGCCTACCAGGGGCTGCAGCATGTGTTATGCCACCCCTGGGAAGCAGTCTAAATCTGACACCACAGGCCTGCTACTGCAGCCTGGGTGAGGTGGTGCTAGCACCCCTCACTGAGATATAGGTTTCCTATATCTCTCCTGCACACACATATAAACCTATCAGTCACCCCTAAGGCAGGCCCTATCAATCCTGAGGGCAGGGTGCTTGGCTTCTATGTGAGGGGGTGCCTCTGCCTGAGCAGGGCCCCTCTGCAGCTCTCAGAGTCTATTCTCTGGTGCTGTTTGTGGATGCGGTTAAACCATATACTATTTAAGTGCATTATATCCTCGCGGTAAATGCTAACTTTGGAATGGCTGCATCAAAACATGTCGTGTTTGGTGTCAAACATCTTGGAATACTACCCCCGCCAATCTTGGCGGCGGGGGTAGCATTCCACCCTTCTAGAGGATAAGACATGTACCTGCTGTGGAAACGCGGTAGAATCCTAAAGAGCCCTGGCATCACAAAATGGATGCCACCAGTCACAGACACTGGGCTGCCCTCCTGCTGATGACCGAAACTCGCAGTGGAGGAAGCCCAACAATAGGCATCCTGTCACAGGGAGGTGTAACCACCTTCCAGACAGGGTTTAGTGTATTGGGGCTGGGTGGGTGCACTCTTAGAGTGCTTTGAAGTCCTGCACTGGGGAGCAGAAGGCTCCTCTGTGCATATGCCAGTTCAAACCAGCTCAGGGGCTACCTGCCCCTGCTCTGTGCGAAACTGGACAAAGGGAAGTGGGTGTAGCCACCCCTCCCTTGACCCTCCCATAGGTGGGGTCATAGAGCTAGTCCATCCCCTCTTTTTAGTATAAGAGGGGAACCTTGCCATTGCAAAGCAGATAACCCCTGGACGACGCTCTACAGAAGAATCCTGGCCCTTCGACGTTCCACTACCTTTGGAAGACAGAAGAATCTCCCTTGGAGTCAAGGAGTGACTCCCCTGCTTGGCAGGCACCAAAAACGACAACGACGGTCGCAAACTACGCCGCTCCCGCCGGAGTCCGAAGTCCCTGCAGCCCAAGAAGTGGATTTCCTGACCTCTCCCAGGCCATCGTGAGTCCCCAGCGAAGCTGAGGCAAGTGGACCCCACGAGTAACGAGGAACCGCGACCCCTGGGTACCGTGCACTATTGTCGAGTGCAACCCCTTCACAACGTTCTACGAACTTGTGCTTTGGACCACGTGTGGTCCCGACCTCCAGCAGGAATCCCTCCGAAGATCAGAGGCCTACACCGTCCCGAGTGACCGTGGGCCCCTGTTGAGTGATTCCGCCCGAGGTGTCTTCGCGATCCCTTGCCCGCTGGCTTGTGGGTCCCCAGAAGACTTCTTAACCAAACCAAAGGGCTCCCCTGGTTGCTCCAGGCCTGCCCTGACTTACCCTCGCTGGGTGAGTCCCTCAGACCTTGCTGGTCTGCGCCATCGACTTTTCTTCATCTCCCCGAGACTTGCGGCTGCCAAGGCTTGTTGGCTCCGATCGAGTTGCCGACACCGCAGTCAGCTGCAGGCGTCGAGGACACACCGAATCCAGCTCCTGGTCGTCGTCGACGCCTCCTGGACCACGTGGCTGAAGAGTCAAGGCACCCGCAACCGACCTGAAGCGACCGACGACGGTGGGCATCCATCTTCCTTGCCCCGGGTCACTGCCAAGTGACTTTGAACACTGTCCCCTCTGCTTTCAGGTCATCCTTCTTCAGAATCCAGGCTTGGATTCCACCGGACACTTCTTCAGCTCCCGCAAGCAGCAAGTCTTCTTTGTTCGCCATTGAAAACGACGCCGCGACCCGACACCAAAGGACACCTGTGCACCCGGCTTCCCTGGGTGAGGTAACTCCAGCACTACGGTGCTCCTGTGGGTGTGGGCCCTAGAACTACTTACCCTGTAAGTGACTTGCTTGTAGGTTCTCCCGAAGTATCCTAAAACTCTTTATTTCCAACCGCGACTTGCCCCATTGAAGTTAACGGCGATTCGCGCCTGTGTATCCACACTGCACGCGTCCCCGTGGGTCCTTTACTTACCTGCCTTGGGTGGTTTTGTGAGGCCCCAGCACTTCTGAAGGCCCTAGGCCTTGTCTCCTTGCAAGTCGTTGTTTCTAAGTCTCTTACTTAGTATATGGTCTGAGTACGCCCCTAGGGCCCCAGCCATATTTTGTGCTTAACTTATTGTGAAACGTTGATTTGTGCATATGTTTGTCTTCTAATCTCATAAAGAGATTAGTAGAGAGTTATTTAGAAATAAATACATATATATTTGATATATATACCTGTGTGGTGTCTTTTCATTTGGTGATTCAAGAGATTATATGGTAAAACAAGCTGCTTTACATTCCTCCGAGACTTAGCCTGAAGGCTGCTCTCCACAGCTACCACTAGGATAGCTTTCTTTAAAAGGTTGTCTTAAACCTATCTACCATAAGAGTCGATTTGCCCTGGTGCAAGGTGTCCACTTTAATTAGTGGACAGCATATACCAGGCCAACTTCTCACATTGGTGGGCAGCGTGTGGGATTCCAGCTTGCCATTGTTTTACCAGAAAATCTCTATTTGAATTACTAACTGAAAACCATTATAGGTACTCAAGGTACATATAAAGTCAAGCTTAGTATCAATAAGTTCTACTGAACTTAGAGCTGTGTTCAAGGGATAGCACACCCTTTCCACAGCTCAAGCTAGGATCAGTAGGCCACAAACTAGTGTAGGTAGTACAACACTGCACAACACTAGAATGTCCTTAAAGGAGTGGGCCCAGTGGATCCACTCAGCCTCAGTATAAGGACATGGCTTTCTCTGACTTGAGAGCCATGTGTGTTGACAGACACCTGAGACTAGGACAGAGTCCCTCAACACTACACCTGATAGATCTGCTGACAGCAGATGACCTTAGATTGGCTCTAGGAGCTAAGGGGTCTGAATCAGTGGGTGGGTCAATCATAGTATCTGGGTCAGATGAGGACAATCCGAATGACCAAGACTCTGTGGTTGAAGGGCCAGGCTTCAAGGAGCCTGAACAGGACAGAGGAGTTCTCCCTAAGAGAACTGGCAGAGTGGATGAGAGGCACAGATCCCCTTCCAGGGAATCTGAGCACTCTTATCACTCTGGCAGAGAATTTGTCCAAGAGAGGAGCTCATACTTTAACTTAAGAGAGACCTCCTCTGAGAGAAGGTGCAAACTGCTCCAGTATGAGGAAGCCAAAGTGGCCCTCAGAACCAAGCAGTTGGCACTGGATAGAGAAGCCCTGGAGATCCAGAGAGCTTCCAGAAGGGAGGGTTTAGAACCCCCTGGTGGCAGCAACAGTGTCCCTAGAGGCAGAGAATATATTCCTGACCATAGGAACCTGAGCAAGGTTGTTCCTCCCTACCAGAGTGGGGATGATATCCACAAGTGGATAACTGCTATGGAGAGGGCCTGTAGAGTACAGCAGGTCCCCCAAAAGCAGTGGGCAGCAATCTTGTGGCTCTCCTTTTCAGATAAAGGAAGAGACAAGCTCCTCACTGTTAGAGAGGAGGATGCTGATGATTATGAGGTCCTGAAGAGTGCACTGATAGATGGGTTTGGCTTAACCACTGAAGAGTACAGGTTGAAGTTCAGAGATACCCAGAAGGCACAGACTCAGGACTGGACAGACTTTGTAGATTGTGCATCCAAGGCTCTGGAGGGTTGGCTGGTTGGCAGTAGGGTTACTGATTTCAAAGGATTTTATAATCTAATGATGAGAGAACAGATCCTTAATAATTGTCAAAACCAGCTTTTACACCAGTACCTGGTGGACTCTGATCTGACCTCTCCCCAAGAATTGGGAAAGAAGGCAGACAAATGGGTCAGAACCAGAGTAAGGCCTAAGAATCAGGGTGGTGACCACAAGAAAGATTCTACCAAGTCCCAAGAGAAAGGTGGGGATAAATCTAAGGATAAGTCCACTACAGGGCCCCAAAATTCCTCTTCTGGGGGTGGGTCCCAAACTCCTTCCTCTCCTGAAAAGAAACCATATTGCCATGTCTGTAAAAAGCCTGGGCACTGGAAAACTGATCCCAGTTGCCCCAGGATTGGCAATAAAGAAAATGTTCCTCCCACAACTACTACCACCCCTCCTGGTACTACCAGTAGTAATCCTCCAGTTGGGAGTAGTGCACCCAAAGAGTTAGGTGCTTTTGCAAGAGGAACAGAGGTGGGCCCTAGTTTAGACAGGGACCCCTCAACAGACTCCTCTGACTCTGATGGTGGTATAGGATTTGCCACCTTTACCATGGGTCCCATAGCATTGGGCAGGTACAGACTGGAGCCAATAATTAATGGTCAGAAAGCTGTGGCATTTAGGGACACAGGGGCTAGTGTCACCATGGTGGCAGGGAAACTAGTCCCCCTCACCAGCTTTTACCTGAGTTTAAATACCAGGTGACCAACATTGATGGTGTCAGAACAGATCACCCCATGGCCATAGTCAATCTCAGCTGGGAGGGAGTCACAGGCCCAAAGAGAGTGGCAGTGTCCCCAACCTTACCTGTAGATTGCCTGATGGGCAATGATCTGGAAATTTCAGCCTGGGCTGAAATTGAACACCAAACCCATCTGAAGATGTTGGGTGTCCCTGTAAAGGTTAGTGGGGCTGTGATGGCCACAGCCCCAGCCCAAGATTTTGGAGAGATGGAGCCTGGAAGAATGGCCCACTCTCCCCCAGAAGAGAGCACAAGGGTTGAAGAAAAGTCTTCTTCCCTCCAGACAGTAGGTAAGGGTCAGCCTCCTCAGGGAACTGACCCTACCCCTAGTGAAGGAACTGCCACAGAGGTAGTCAGGCCTGGCCTGGCCACCCCCTGATGGCAGAGGACCCTTACAAGGTGGTACCCAGTCTGGAGCAGGTAACCTGCCCCTCTCTACCCTGCCTCAGTCAGCCCAGGGCTGCAGAGGTCAGGGAGGTCAGTGGACCCCCAGGGCCCCCTGTCCAGAGGAACCCCCCATCAGCAGATTAGGGGCACCCAGGCTAGTAGCCCTAGCCAGGTAGAAATTCCTCAACCCACTGAGGGATCCCCCATACCTTTATGTAGGGACCTCCCCAGAAGGACTCTGTTAGGCAAGGGCAAACCTGGGACCAAAGGTTCCAAACATGCCATGTCCCTCCAGTGTTCCACCCAAAGGGACCCAACCCCCGGCTGTAGGCAGTCAAAGGTTGACCCTTAGAGCAGAGTACCACTCAGTCATGGAAAGACAGGCATACATGGTGACCAGTGAGCTGAGAAAGCTGAGGCCAACATTCCTAGGGCCACACTTCCCTACTCAGACACCTCACCAGCCTGGTACTTTACCAAAGCACACCACAGGTAGTGATTCCCCATGGTGGAGACCCTCTCATACCCTTAGGGTGAGGGATTGCTTAGTGGACCATAAGACAGGGGGCAACCATGCTAGTGCAGGTGCTTCCTTATATGGCCACTTAGTCAATAAAGGCTCAACTGGCCAAGGTTAGCCTTATCTCCTTTCGTTTGGGGGGTTATGTAGGAAGGTGGAATCTGACTATATGGTTGCCCCCACTTTTTTATGGTGTTTTGCTGGTTTATGACTTAGTTGGACTGGGACCCTGCTATTCAGGGCCCCAGTCTATCTGCTCTCTCTAAGCGACATGGAGTGCACTCTAGGTGCACTAGTGATTGGATACTGTGGTGCCTTATGAGTCCCTAGTATATGGTACCTTAGGTGCCAAGGGCATAGGTACTTCACAGGCCTACCAGGGGCTGCAGCATGTGTTATGCCACCCCTGGGAAGCAGTCTAAATCTGACACCACAGGCCTGCTACTGCAGCCTGGGTGAGGTGGTGCTAGCACCCCTCACTGAGATATAGGTTTCCTATATCTCTCCTGCACACACATATAAACCTATCAGTCACCCCTAAGGCAGGCCCTATCAATCCTGAGGGCAGGGTGCTTGGCTTCTATGTGAGGGGGTGCCTCTGCCTGAGCAGGGCCCCTCTGCAGCTCTCAGAGTCTATTCTCTGGTGCTGTTTGTGGATGCGGTTAAACCATATACTATTTAAGTGCATTATATCCTCGCGGTAAATGCTAACTTTGGAATGGCTGCATCAAAACATGTCGTGTTTGGTGTCAAACATCTTGGAATACTACCCCCGCCAATCTTGGCGGCGGGAGTAGCATTCCACCCTTCTAGAGGATAAGACATGTACCTGCTGTGGAAACGCGGTAGAATCCTAAAGAGCCCTGGCATCACAAAATGGATGCCACCAGTCACAGACACTGGGCTGCCCTCCTGCTGATGACCGAAACTCGCAGTGGAGGAAGCCCAACAATAGGCATCCTGTCACAGGGAGGTGTAACCACCTTCCAGACAGGGTTTAGTGTATTGGGGCTGGGTGGGTGCACTCTTAGAGTGCTTTGAAGTCCTGCACTGGGGGAGCAGAAGGCTCCTCTGTGCATATGCCAGTTCAAACCAGCTCAGGGGCTACCTGCCCCTGCTCTGGCGTGAAACTGGACAAAGGGAAGTGGGTGTAGCCACCCCTCCCTTGACCCTCCCATAGGTGGGGTCATAGAGCTAGTCCATCCCCTCTTTTTAGTATAAGAGGGGAACCTTGCCATTGCAAAGCAGATAACCCCTGGACGACGCTCTACAGAAGAATCCTGGCCCTTCGACGTTCCACTACCTTTGGAAGACAGAAGAATCTCCCTTGGAGTCAAGGAGTGACTCCCCTGCTTGGCAGGCACCAAAAACGACAACGACGGTCGCAAACTACGCCGCTCCCGCCGGAGTCCGAAGTCCCTGCAGCCCAAGAAGTGGATTTCCTGACCTCTCCCAGGCCATCGTGAGTCCCCAGCGAAGCTGAGGCAAGTGGACCCCACGAGTAACGAGGAACCGCGACCCCTGGGTACCGTGCACTATTGTCGAGTGCAACCCCTTCACAACGTTCTACGAACTTGTGCTTTGGACCACGTGTGGTCCCGACCTCCAACAGGAATCCCTCCGAAGATCAGAGGCCTACACCGTCCCGAGTGACCGTGGGCCCCTGTTGAGTGATTCCGCCCGAGGTGTCTTCGCGATCCCTTGCCCGCTGGCTTGTGGGTCCCCAGAAGACTTCTTAACCAAACCAAAGGGCTCCCCTGGTTGCTCCAGGCCTGCCCTGACTTACCCTCGCTGGGTGAGTCCCTCAGACCTTGCTGGTCTGCGCCATCGACTTTTCTTCATCTCCCCGAGACTTGCGGCTGCCAAGGCTTGTTGGCTCCGATCGAGTTGCCGACACCGCAGTCAGCTGCAGACGTCGAGGGACACACCGAATCCAGCTCCTGGTCGTCGTCGACGCCTCCTGGACCACGTGGCTGAAGAGTCAAGGCACCCGCAACCGACCTGAAGCGACCGACGACGGTGGGCATCCATCTTCCTTGCCCCGGGTCACTGCCAAGTGACTTTGAACACTGTCCCCTCTGCTTTCAGGTCATCCTTCTTCAGAATCCAGGCTTGGATTCCACCGGACACTTCTTCAGCTCCCGCAAGCAGCAAGTCTTCTTTGTTCGCCATTGAAAACGACGCGCGACCCGACACCAAAGGACACCTGTGCACCCGGCTTCCCTGGGTGAGGTAACTCCAGCACTACGGTGCTCCTGTGGGTGTGGGCCCTAGAACTACTTACCCTGTAAGTGACTTGCTTGTAGGTTCTCCCGAAGTATCCTAAAACTCTTTATTTCCAACCGCGACTTGCCCCATTGAAGTTAACGGCGATTCGCGCCTGTGTATCCACACTGCACGCGTCCCCCGTGGGTCCTTTACTTACCTGCCTTGGGTGGTTTTGTGAGGCCCCAGCACTTCTGAAGGCCCTAGGCCTTGTCTCCCTGCAAGTCGTTGTTTCTAAGTCTCTTACTTAGTATATGGTCTGGTACGCCCCTAGGGCCCCAGCCATATTTTGTGCTTAACTTATTGTGAAACGTTGATTTGTGCATATGTTTGTCTTCTAATCTCATAAAGAGATTAGTAGAGAGTTATTTAGAAATAAATACATATATATTTGATATATATACCTGTGTGGTGTCTTTTCATTTGGTGATTCAAGAGATTATATGGTAAAACAAGCTGCTTTACATTCCTCCGAGACTTAGCCTGAAGGCTGCTCTCCACAGCTACCACTAGGATAGCTTTCTTTAAAAGGTTGTCTTAAACCTATCTACCATAAGAGTCGATTTGCCCTGGTGCAAGGTGTCCACTTTAATTAGTGAACAGCATATACCAGGCCAACTTCTCACAACAGACATTAGGTAGAAGCATTCATCGTAAATTAGGGAGCCCAACAGAAAAAAATAATCTTTGAGAAGGACATAGGCATGTTCCCTTCACAAAATGTGGAGAAATGCATTTATAAGGAATCTACTGAAGAGAAATGATGGCAGAAAGCACAGCAGTGTGTTTAGGGTTCATTGCTTCACTGAGAAAAAGTGAAGAAACAATGCCCACTAGAGGCAAATGCAGTGAATTACAAGGTCAAAGTTCTAATGACTGATGTAAACGTATTCCATGCATTTTTCTTCTAGTACTATTAAAAGGCAACAGACCTGTTGCTGATTTAACCTTTATTTAAATTCTCATTTTCTTTAAATAAAAAAATGAAGTCCATTGGTTAACTTATTTTTTTTAAATAAATCGGAAGGCGGCTGAGGTTTACTCATATCAGCGATGACATTCCGGGACTATTCATATTAATGAAGATCCCATTATGGAATACCTTTTCCAGTAAACCCTGTGCATACTAAAGGAGAGTAAGTTGTAAAGTGAATATCACCAAAGTTGGGTTCAAAATGGCAATTAAACTCTCCGCACCATCAACACGCCTTGCAGCATTTAAAAGATTGACTGAAGCCATGGCCAATAGTCTGAAGTAAAAATATGTTAGTTTCACTTGTGATACATTTTGTCTACATACACCTTGAAATAGATGAGAACCAACTGACTTAAACATCAGGACAGTTTGTATTCACGACTGACTAGAAACAGACGTGGAGGGTTAGGGATAAACATGGTTATTTTTTTTTAGGCATCAGGCCCCTCTTCAGGAAAAGGCAACAGCGAAAAAAACAACTTGTACCCAGTTGCTAATTTTTGCGTGCATGCCCTTTAAGAAAGATTTACACTTAAAAATGAATCCAATCCGATCAGTGATTTAAAATCTGCTATTTCCATCTTAATGTGAATGCAGAGGGTAACTGAAACCGCACACACCAAAAACTTCCTCATTTTATTGGCCAATAGACTAATGAAAGGACTAAAGATGATGCCGATTGAATGAACTCTGCGTTAAAGCCTCTAAAATTGTTTAGGCTTTCTATTATGGTGCAGGACTACTTTACAAAGCTGCATTACAAGAAAGCGTATCTAGTTTTTTTTTCCTATGTCGGACACACAATCTCTAGTTTACTGCTCAATGAAAATCAGCATTGCTGTCTCGATAGAAAATGAGTTCAAGATTAGGGAGGGTACACACATTGTAGGAGTCTGCTTTTCAAAACAAGATTGAACCAACCAAGTGATGCCATAAAAAAGTAAGATTAGACGATGTTGTAGCCACATTTGAAAGTTGCCCAATTTATTCCAGGGTCTTAAAGCGAAGTTCAGAAGTAAAATACTGCACGTCACGAAATGGAGGAAAAAGTGCACGGATTCAGCCAACTACAAAGGCCACCTTTAAGATCTTCTTGTTCTGGATTTTGGCACCACTGTAAACTTTAGACAATGGAGAGCTTTCACATGGTCCTAAGAAAAAGATTAGTTTCACTTTTGTCCCTGGGTCAACTGACTTCAGGTAATTATCCCGAGAAAGAAGAGGCAGAATGTTCAATGGCAGTTTCCTCATGTTTGCGTCTAGCAATTTGAATAATCGGAAAGATGTATTGTGTGCATCATAATAAAAGGTGTGCGCAGCTATAGCAGATGTCACGAACCTGCTAGACTGGAAACCAAGGTCTACAGAACATGGTTAGCACAGCAAGATTCCTTCAGAGAAAGGTGCAAGGCAGAAATCTATGTAAACATCCAAATAAGAGTGGACCTGGGGAAGCAAGAGATCCGATTATTGCACAATGAGCAACTAACTTGAACATTCTACAAAAAGCAGAATCTGGGCAACAATGTGAAGAAACCTTTGTTACAATATGCTCTTACATGTCAAATCCATCAATGGCCATATTATGGCTGGTAATGAAAATTCAGATGTAAAAATAAAAACACTTCTGGTCTAGACCTCGAGGTAATGTGTGACAAAATTACATTTCTAAATACCAAAACACTTCCACAATAACTGAATTTTACAAATTGAGCAGAACACCCTTCCATATTTTATGCATATCACCGGACAGATCTTCATTGTTCTATTTCTAATCAAGCCTTAACTTGTGAGAAGTATTATTGCAAGTGAAAAGAGTTCAATTTTGTTAAATTTCAGCTCTTAGATAGCAGACTTACTCCAAAATCCGGGATCCATCTGTTCATCTTTGGAACACCCCTTCGAAACCTTAATTAAGGTAATCAATATCCTTTTAGACGTAGAACGTATAGTTTGCCAGTCGGTGTAGTTTTGCAGCTTGAAGAATTTTCTGGATTCACTATGCAGTGCTCTTTGTAATGTCTGACCTGCCTGTGGCACAACTGTATGGCTTGCGCAATCCATCTTGCAATGGTATTCGTTGTGACTGGTCGTCCAAGAAAACTGTTGGCAAATGATACAAAAGAATGGTTTTGTTTTCCTGAATTCTTTGGTTCTATGTAGTACATGACTGCCCTTCTGGCGTCCAGGGTGTGTAATGCCCTTTCTGCTTGTGTCTTTGGAAAAAACTTGGCATTTGTATTGTTTGGTTTACGTGGAACTTTGATACCACCTTTGGCATAAATTGTGGATCAGTTCTCATGACGATTCTGTCATTATGTATTTGCATGTAGGGCTCTTGCAGTGTTAGAGCTTGCAATTCACTTACTCTACGTAGTGATGTAATCGCAACTAAAAACGCTGTTTAGTGTGAGCATTTGTAGCGTTGCTTTGTGGATTGGTTCCAATGGTGCTTTCATTTGAGCTAGTACTACATTGAGATTCCATGCAGGAGGTGGCATCTTTTTTGGAGGTGCTATTCTTTTTGCTCCTTCTAGGAATTTTTTGACCACATGGGATGTGAAGAAACTCTTCCGTTTCTCCCCTTGTGTACGCTACGATTGCTGCCAAGTGAACCCTTGTAGATGAGTAGCTCAGTTTATTCTGTAGTAAATATGTTAAGTATTTTAGTACTGTTGATTCTTTTGTTATCCTTCTTGAAAGTTTCTCTACGGCACCATTGAGAGAATCTTTTCCATTTGGCTGTGTAACACTTCCTTGTTGTAGGTCTTCTCGCTTCTCTGAGTACTGCCAATGTGCTCTCTGGTAGTCTGAGGTGAGCAAATTCTAAGTCCTCAGGAGCCATGCTGCTAGGCTTAGGCTCTCTGGTTCTGGGTGTAGCACCCTTCCGTTCTGCATTGTTAAGAGGTTCTTTCTGTTGGGGAACTTGTGCATTGCCCCTTGAGTCATCTCCATTATCTGTGAGAACCAGGTTTGTCTGGCCCACTGAGGTGCTACGAGTATTGTCATGTGGCTGATCCTGCATTTGTTGAGTACCCTGTGTAGCAGTGGTATCGGGGGGGAAAAGCGTAAGCAAATGTCCCTGACCAGTCTATCCATAGCGTATTCCCTAGGGACTGTTTGCACAGTTGCCTGGATGCGAAGTGTTGGCATTTTGCGATGTTGCAAATAGGTCGATTTGCGGAGTTCCCCATTTTTTGAATATCTTTAGGATTTCTGATGGATTCATTTCCCATTTGTGGGATGCTGATGCTTGCCTGCTCAGCCTGTCTGCTTCTACATTGTCCTTCCCTGGAAGATGTATTGCTAGTAAGTCTATTTTCCTTGGGATTGCCCATCTCCATAGTTCTTGGGCGAAGGTTGATAGTGTTGATTGTGTTCCTCCTGGTTTGTTGATGTAGAACATGGTAGTTGTATTGCCCGTTTGGATTAACACCCTCTTCCCGTAAAGCTCCTTCTGAAAGGTTTTTAAGGCTAGGAACACGGTCTTTAACTCCAGGAAGTTGATGTGTTTTAGCGCATCCGGTTGTGTCCACAATTACCTTACTTTGAGGTTGTTCATGTGCGTTCCCCACCCTAGTTGGGAAGCATCTGTTGTAATGGTTACTGTTGGAGTTGGTTGTGTGAGAAGTCTCCCCTGTGCTATGTTCTTTCTGTTCCACCATGCCATCTCTTGATGAACTGTTTGTGTGACAACCACTAGATTCTCCCAACTCCCTGTTGCCTGTGACCATTGCTGTTGAATCCATTCCTGGAATGGTCTCATGTGTAGTCGAATGTTTGGGACTAGATGAATGCATGAAGCCATCATCCCTAGCAGTTTGCCCACTGTCCTCACTGTCCGAGCTTGCCCCTTGTGGTATAGATGTGGCTGCTTCAGTATCGCTAATGTTCTTTTCGTGCTCGGAAATACCTTTCCTAGCATTGCGTTGATTTCTGCCCCCAAAAATATCTTTACTTGTTCTGGTTCTATTGACGATTTTTCCCAGTGTATTGAGAAACAGTTGTACCAATGTCTCTATGACTTTCTGTATGTGTTTTTTACAAAGATTGTATGAGCTTGCTCTAACTAACCAGTCGTCTAGGTATGGGTAAACATGAATCCCTTGCCTTCTTAGGTGGGCCGCTACTGCTGCTAGGCATTTTGTGAAGACTCTTGGTGCTGATTTCAGTCCGAATGCTAGCACTGAATTGGTAGTGTGTCCTGTTCATCACAAATCTCAATAGACCTTTGTGTCTGCTGTTCATGGGGATGTGCAAGTAAGCGTCCTTTAAGTCTATAGTTGCCATGTAGTCCCCTTCCTGCATCAGAGGTATTACTTCTTGTAAGGTTGTCATTTTGAATTTGAGTCTTTATGAATTGGTTTAGGAACCTTAAGTCTAGTATTGGTCGTAAGGTTCCATCCACCTTTGGTATGAGGAAGTACGTGGAATACACACCCTTGCTCCTTTCCTTGTATGGTACCTTCTCTATGGCATTTTTTTTCAGAAGCTCTTGTGCTTTCTCGAGCAAATGAGATAGTTCTTTTGCTGAATGAACCTTGTTGTTTGGTCTTTTGCTTGGAGGTTGTTTTGCAAGTTCTATGCAGTAACTGTATTGTATTATGTTTAATCTTCATTTGTCGGATGTAATTTTCTTCCACTCCTGGAAGAAGTTTCTTATCCTGCCTCCCACTGGTGTTATATGTTGGAGTAATTGTCTGTTCTTTGGGACATGTTCTTTTGTTGTGTTAGTCTGTTGTTGCACCCTCTGCGATTTTGTTTGTATGTGTAATTCTTGCAGTGAAGTCACTTGGAGGTGGGTTGCTGTCTCCCCCCCCCCTTTGCGGTTGGCCTCTTCCTCGAAGGCGCCCTCGAAAGGATTGTCTTCTGTGTTGGTATTGCCAACCTTGTTGCTGTTGGCCCTGGTTTCCTCCTTGGTAACCTTGCTGAAAGGTTTGGTGCGAGGCTACAGGCTGGTGGTTACCTCTGCCTGCTGGTCTCCATGATGGTGCTCCCCTACGCATGCCTCTGAATTGTAGTGCCCCCATGGACTTTGCAGTCTCATTCTCTTTCTTGAATTGGATTTAATTTGGCGTCCACAGCTGTTCCGAATAGTTGTTCACCATTGAACGGGGTGCTTAATGTTATTTTGTACTTCTGGTTTGAAACCTGAAATTCTTAGCCAGGCGTGCCTTCTCTGTGACCCCGATCATCATCTGTCTGCTAGATGTTTCTGCTGCATCTAGGGCTGATTTTAAACATGTGTTCGCCATGTTCTTCCCTTCTTCCACCAAGTGGTTTGCCCTTCTTTGGAATTGGTCTGGCAGATGTTTTAGTAGTTCACCTACTTCTTCCCAGTGTTGATATGCATGTCTATTGATTAATGCATTTGAATTTGCGATGTGCCACAGAATTGCCGCACTTCGTTCCACCTTTCTCCCCATGAGATGCATTCTCTTGCTCTTTGTCTGGTGGTGGCCCCACATTAGTGGGTACGTTAGCTCTTTTCCTAGCCGTGGAAGTTATCAGATTCAGCTGGCACTGAACCACTGATATACATAGGATCCTTTGAGGAATGTTTGTATTTTTTCTCACCCCTTGGTGTTACAGCCTTGCATGTAGCAGGTTCTTTAAAGGCTTCCTTACCCTGGTCCAGCACATGGGAAGGAATGGACTCCTTGATTGTGTAGGCAGCAAGGTCTCTAGGAGAAAACAGGATTGTGTTTTTTCCTCCTCTAACTGCACTCCATACGTGACTGCAGCCTTTATCACCTGATTGTACATCCCAATGTCATCTGGTGGTGAGGGCCTCGAGGGGTACGAGTCTACCCCTTCTTCTGGTGATTCGGCGTCGAGATCTTGCCACTGCATGTCTTGCGCCTCCAAGGTTGCCGAACCGCGATAGGTTGGGTCCTCTTCCTCGGCTTCGAAGTAGTACTCTTCTTCCTCCTCTTCCTAGACCGGTTCTGGCGTTGTCGGCAGCTCTAGTTCTTCTACGTCTTTTTCGGCTTTGGTTGAAATTTTCGGCGGAAATTTGAATTGTTTCATTTTCTCGTCGAAATCCTTCTTGCGTTGCAAGATACTCGCCATTTCGGCTTCGAGCCTTTTCTTTTTCTTTTCCAACTCCGACGCTTGTGTTTCGGCGTCAATATTTTCTGCCTCTCTTGGAGCTTGTCGACGTCGGAGTCGAAGCTTGTTTAACCCTTTCTTTTTTCGACGAAGAGTCCTTTTCGTGACTGCTCTTCGACGACTGTCTTTTCTAGGGTTTTCGCCGTCTGGGAGTCCTTGTCAAAGGAACCGACGGACTGTTTTTCCTTGGACGCACTTGCGGTCGTCCAATGTTGCGACGCCAAGGCTCCTTTCGAGGACTTGGAGTCACTCTTTCGTGGGTCGGCTGACTGTTTGGGGGTCGATGTTTCTCTTACCTCCTTCGGAGTTTTCTTTTCGACCTCGACGACTGGGACATGCGCGTCCTCTTCGCCTTCAGGCCCTTCGGCGATGTTGTCCTCTTCTTCGCTGGAGAGGCCCAGGTCTCGAAGCGACGGAGGTGGTCCTCGACCCTGCATGTTGTGATTTGCTCTTCTCTGCCTCTCTCTCTCACCCTTAAAGTCTTCGGGGTGAACGCAGAGCATGCGTTGCAACCTTCGCTTCGGTGGTCCAGCGGCAGGCATAGGTTACAGACCGGATGCTGATCCTTCTGTGCGTACTTGTGGGGACAACTGTCGCAGAACTTGAATGGTGTCTTGTCCATTACCGCGCACAGGGAGCCCCCTGTATGCGCATTCTCCGTAGGACGTCGAAGCTTTGGTCTTTCTTCTCTTCGCTGTGTCCCGGTTCACCGACTCGAAGGCAGGTACGTCAATAAAGTTATTTTCTTGGTATTTGTTATTTTTCGTCGATTCTGCTCTCCAAACTTCTGGAGCTCCTTCCGTATCGATAGAGACCCAACTGCGGAAAAAAAGAATCTGAAGATGGCGACCAAAGGTGGGAGCTTCCGGAGGAAGCACGTCGACGTCACAAAAGGACACCAAATGGTGGTATGTCGACGCCCACGAAAAAAAAAAAAAGAAAAAAACAGTTCCGGACCCAACCACTAGATGGCGGAATAATGCACAGCATAATGAATTCATTAAAGATTCACGCTGCAAAACTACACCTTGTAACTACTAGCACTTGCTAGAAGCCATTTACAATATTTTCATAGGGCAAGGTTCATTACGGTTAGTACATTTCACTTAGCAAGCCACGATCTTCGTTCTAATAAATTTGTTCTCTTGTCTGCATCAACCCTCAGTCAGCATCATGAAAACTTGTGCACTATGTTTCACTGATCAATTATTTTGAGGGGAAGCACTTTACACACATTTAAATAAACTACAATAACTTTAAAGTATCGCTCAAAAGCATCGGATAGATATATATATATATATGTTTGTCAAAGCAAGCAGTCATAAAGCAGCGCACTCTAACTGCTGGTGCATGCGTTGGGGATTTGACCAGCATACCCCCTACTGATTTCCAAAAGACAAAGATTTACGCTGCACTCCCGGGAACTTCTAGTTGCCAGATTTTTATTTTCCAATAGTCATCCACATCTCATCACACGTCAACGCTTTTCAACTATTACAGTCTTGTTCACGGCTAAAAAACAAAAGTCCTTTGTTCCTCCACATATACATACATAGACATATATATACATATACATATATATATATAGACACTTGAGAGTATTCTGTTCTGCTCTTAGAGCACGAGTCTCCAAGAGGTCATTGATCAATTAAGCATAGCATGTCTTACCATTATGAGACGTTGAGTCAGGTACTACACCATTATTCTTTTTGTCTATGGCGTCTGCAGGTCATCGTTTAAGAGACACACAATGTCTTGAAATAGACTAATTCTTGGTTATACTAACTACAACAGTCTTTTCAACCTCAGTCTATGCAGTGAAGGTACATGTAGACTAATTACAATCATGTTCAACTGTAATCGCTGTTGATATTTTGCTAAAGTAAATTTAGCCTTAAACCAAAGTTTAAAAGTATCCTTATGTATCAATTGTCGTGTCATGTGTGACGCTCTGTGTTTCCCTTTAAATGTACTATGATCATTTGTAATGATCATGTGATCAAGACCACAGCTGTGGTCGAAACAAGTGTCTGCCATAGTGGATTAAACTAAATTCAAACTTACGATTGGTGTGGCTCTTGAATCTTCGCCGAAATTGGGGTGGGATTCATCCTGTGATTTATATAGATAATAGATACACACACATACATACATATACACAATGTTACATACGAACCAGTAGATTATGTATAGAATCTTGTACAGGAGGAAGAGTTGGCTAGGGCAAAAAAATGTTGGATACACCCCTCCCTTATGAGATGTAAAAAGGTTGGTCAACAAGTTCTGTCCTTTACTCTTACTCATGGAGTCCGTGCTTGTAATGGGCGGACACCTTCTGATCAAGATGCAACCTTCACTTTTAAAAGGGTGAATACACGGAGTAGGATTGATTATATAATGCTTAACCTAGACCTGGGGCCTAAGGTGCATGACATGGTTGTTATACACAGACATGACAGTGATCATAATGCACTGGTCAAGGGGTTACTGCTTTTTGAATAAATCACATTGGTCCAGTGGCCCTGCCTATAGTTACCACAAACAGGCAGATCAAATGGCCCCATGTAATTTCAGATGAGAAGACGTTCGCCAGTATCTATACAGAGGTAGCCCAAACTCTTCTCGTTATGGGAGATTCTACTAATAATGGCTTAAGAATTGTGACCAATTTCTCCTATTTACTAACAACCATAAAGAGCTACTTCTGTAGACCGCGTCAAACCAACTAAGACAGGCGGAAAGACTAGCCCCGATATAACGGGAACTGTCGACAAGCTAGAACAGCGCTAATTTCTGCTGTGAAGAAAGGAAATAGCAGTGACAGAGAAGAGCCTATAGTAAGATGCATGTCGAGGCAAAGAGAAGTTGGGAGGAAGAGAACTGGCATACCCTAGCAAAGGAGTCCAGAATGAAAGATTATCAGCTATTCTGGCATTTACTCTCTAAAAGAGCAGTCCATTTGGTTAAAGAGGAGGACTTCTTCATTCAACCACGTCTGGACAGATTACTTCCGGAAATTATAAACAGGGGATGGTAGGGAGTTGGATAATGAGAATACTAAGGATGGGATGCATTGTTTATTTGAGTCAGAAGGGGTCCAGTTACTTTTATTTGGGAAGAGAATGTGGCTGCAAATAGTACATTGTAATCTGGAAAAGCACCAGAGCTAGACAGAATACCCGGAGATCTTTACTGTCCCAAGCCAAATCTATGTTTTCTTTTACTCCACTCTATTTTTAATGGTGTTCCATTTCCTACTGCTCATATGGAAGGAAGTTACGATCAGGAAGGGACACCTGTAGGTGGTTTGTGGATCTCAAAATCAGCCTTGGACTACATCAATCGTACCAACTTATTGGTCGTCTTGAGGGATCTTGAGATGCCTAGCGGCCTGATAGTCCGACTGCATAAAGACAATTACGCCCAAGTCAGGTGGAACACTGGCGAAGATCTAACCAAAAATATAAGTGTTTCAAAAGGGGGCCATCAAGGTTGTGCTTTGGCTCCAACCTGGTTTATCTTTTATATGAATGGGCTCATCAATGGATTGGTTGATTGTGGGAGTGATTCCCCCTAAATTAGCAGGCAGATTAATTTCCTCTCCTTTTTGCAGACGATACGCTGCTTATTTCTAAAACCCCAATGGGCATGCAGAATATCTTAAATAGGTTTGTAACAGCCTAAAATGATTGTGGCCTCGAGATCAATTGTTCCAAGACCAAGTTCATGGCTTTTAATTCTCAAATTTAAAGGGAAACTGAGGCTGAACTCAAATATTTTAGATCAGGTCAAGGTCTTTGATTATTCTGGAGTTAAATTACCCATAATCCGACATGGTCTGCCCAGATACAAAAGAGCAGCCTTGCACTCGAGCATGTAGACAGTCCAATTATTAAGAAACTAAATCGGCATGGAACAATTGAAGTGCCTAGAGGTGGTGGAGAATAAATTTATAGGATCACTTTTAAACGTTCCAATAAACATGCCACTATTACCGGTACATTTAGACCTAGGGTTAAAAAGCTACACAAATTGCTGTACTGAAAGTATTAGTGTTGTGGGTAAGACTTCGATCCCAGTAAGACTTCGATCCCAGTCAAGGAAGCAGTAGCTGAATTATAAACCCTTGAAAAAACAGGCTGGGCGAGTGGTCTGGTTTAGGGAGGTCAAGCAGTGGCTGTTCAAACAGGGAATGGGGGTTTTGTGGGAGGAACCAAAAACCATGACGAAAGTGCTTCCCCATTTTAAAAAGAGATTTTGGAACTATACTCAGCTATTATGTCTCAATGCTGTAGCACCGGGCACTTTAACTGATAGGTTTTTAGACTTTAAAAACATTTTCAGTTTGAGATTTTTATGGATGAAATCGAACCCCCTCATGCACGTGCACTTTTCTTACAATTTAGTCTTGGGACTTTGCCTTTGAATGCTACCAAAAGTAAATAGAAGAATGCTACTGTAACCCCCACTGTGTCCTGTGTGCAGTCTTCGCTCTGAATCTCTAGAACCATTCATGTTCTCTGCCCCTACTATGCACACATTAGAAAAAGGAGGATAATTCCGGCGTGTCAAGTTTTGTCATTTATGTTATAGAAAATTTCTAAAGCGCACGTACACCAACAGGTCTCTTGGCGCTAGGTTAAGAAGTCACTGTTTGTAGAAGTCCGTGTCTAACTAAGTTTGGGTAAAAAGCCATGTTTTCAGCTTTTTCCTAAAGCGCATGTAGTATGTTTCTTGTCTCATAGTGGTGGGCAGAGAGTTCCAGAATTGAGGTCCCTGTATTGAGAAGTGCGACCCTCCTGTCCATTTGCGTCTGAATCTAGGGACCACCAATAAATTCATATGCGTAGATCTTAGGGTACGCTGAGGGGAGTATCTGTGAATCCTAGAGGATATATACTTGTGGCCTGAGCCATGGATAGCTTTGAATAGGATGCAGATGCAGCCTGTTTTAAACATGGATCGCTGCTCCACTAGAAGCCAGTGGAGCTCCTTCATCAGTGGTCTGACATGTCATAGTCTGCTTTGTTGGTAGATGATTCTAGCTGCTTTATTATTGTATTTACACGACCAGCAGAAGCCCTACAGGTGTTTAGATCTGACACCACCAAATGACTTGTTCACATTAACGAGAAACTAGTTCTATGCCTGGCGGGTCAGGATTAAGATGTTACCCACTAATGTTTGACATTGTTCTGCATTCTGTCCATCAACTGTTGTTTTTGCATTTGTCACCCCGAGTGGGACGGGTATGCCCAGACGTGGGTCCCATGCTCTCCATGCCACTGGAATCAAGCTATCCTGGCTGAAGAGGGGTGAAACCCCGAAACCGGTCCTAGGATGCTTGTTTCCAGTCCAGGGAGGACCTGGCTTGGCAGTTCGGGCTGGACTGTTCCCATGAGGCACAGGGTCAAGACTGATTTGCATATGGCTGGGTTCAAACTGGAATGGCATGGTGAGCAAAAAAAACGATGGATTTAGGCCCAGATCTCTGTACTGGGGTGAATGTATGACATTGTTCTGCATTCTGTCCATCAACTGTTGTTTTTGCATTACCCACTAATAAGTAGCATGGCTGTGAATTGATTGTTCCTTGAAGTTGCCTTCCTCTAAGTCAGAAATGATGGTTGTGACTGACCTTAAAATAACAGGTGATTTTTCTCGATGGGCCACTAATTAATTTGCCCTGGGACTAAAAGAGGTCATTTTTATAGATATTTTAATACGGACAAGTATGGCATGTCTTATTTTTACTTCATTTTAGAACTATGACATTTTTATGATGTGTTTCTAGTTATTACTTTTAAATGTATGATGGGAGCCGTTTATGTGAATGATCATTTATTGATCGAATAAAGTTACTACTACATATACATACACACATCTATACATGCACATATATAGATATACACATACATACTTTTACAGCGCACCCACTGACATGCCCACTCACACACACCCACTGACAGACGCGCTCATGCACAGATCCATTCAAGCATTTATTCACCCATGCACAGACCCACTGAAACTCACGCACCCACTCACTCTTGCATGCTCTCAGACCCACTCACACTCATTCACCCACTCACTTATGTTCCCATTCACAGACCCACTCAGACTCATCCATCCACTCACAGACTTTCAAAGACACTCATGCACCCACTGACAGAGCCACTTGTGCATCCAGTCACAGGCCCACTCACACACCTACTGACAGACCCACCCAGACACTCAGGCAATCACTCACTGTCAAAGGTTAGTGGCTACATTTAGGAAATAAAATGGAAAATCCCTTAGAAAGTCACTTAAAAACCAAAGGTTACAAGGACGTTATAATTAGGAAATTATTGATGACATCCACAAAAACACACACACACCCACCCCTATATAAACCTCTATATTATTACGCGAGTTCACCCTCACGCTGGTGCACCCGCCTTGAAGGAGTTCTGCGACATGGGTAAAGCTGATTTGTATGATGTTGCCTGAACCGTCGCATTTTGCAGTGATCTGGCCAGTGAGACGCAGATTATAGGTCAAGGACAATTCAATCCGGGGAAGAAATGTCAATGGCCAGACTACCTGTGTCCCTGGGTTAATGAACTACAGAATGGTGCGGTCTGCGGCAGGCGAGGGGCAACTGCTATGCTGTAATTACATCGTACGAGAGCTCAATGAGGCGTGTAGGAATATTTGCACACCCGCATGACAAGGAAGAACTGCTCCTTTGAGTGTGTGGAAGCCCATAGTGTGAAATAATGAGGAATGACCCAAAAGGTGACTATTAGCATGCCAAAAACTACAACAAACGTGATTGCGACCAGTTATTTAAGGTCGATTAACGACAAGATTGTTTATTTAGTATGAAGGGATCATCATTTAATTGTCACATTCTGGACGTTTTAGCATATAACAAGAAACATGCTAATATGGCGGCCGGAGAAATAAGTAGTCAACTTTGATGGTTGCCCCTCCTTCTTGCCTGCGCTGCGTTCTCCAATGGGAGTGCAGTTTTATGAATTTAAAAGGAACTGTGATAGTGAAGTGATTTCATTGTTACAAGCATTGATAAAGGCAAAGTTGCCGAAAAAAGTCTGCTTATTGTGACAAATAAATGGCAGTATTGACCGAGAGTGCCCGGTCTTCTGTTTAGAGGAGTATACTGAATGTTTACTTGAGTTCACCCTCACGCCGGTGCACCCGCCTTGAAGGAGTTCGGCGACATGGGTGAAGTTGGAAATGGATACACACAGTCAAAGTTTAGTTTGAATTGTTATTTTACATAGACGCCAGTCCCCTTTCTATGGCCTTGGATTCCATTTAATGAGAATCGTGTCCTGAGCATTTAAGCTGTGAAATTGTCAGACTCCCTGCCACATCTTTACCTGCATTGAGAAAGGTGTAACTGCCAAAACGCGTATTTGTGGTAATTAAATAAATTGTGGAGCAGAATTGTTATCTGGAGCCTTGAGTGGTGGCGATTGTGTTCGTGCAGGGTGAGCTCTAGCTGTGTCGGAGCCCGCACTGGATACGGGAGCGAAACTTCCCCTGTTTAGTTAAGTTACTGTGTTGATGTTACAGGGTGATCCGTCAAGCAGGGGCAGAGAAAAAGGGGGCGGTCCCAAAACGAGTTTCTCACATTAGGTCTATGGGAATTTTTCATTTTTTGAGCACTACTGAAGCCCGAACCACTGAACGGAATTATACCAAATTTGGCAGAAAGCTAGATGTTGGTCCAGAAGGTGCACTTTTTGTGATTTGGTGCAAGTCCATTCAGTAGTTTGAGATATTGAAGTTTAAAAAATATAGATATCTGGGAGTCCAAAATCCTACTTGAACCCTACTGAAATTTGAATGCTGCCAACACTTCAACCAGGAAGTCTTGGCAGCCATCTTAGAACTTGGGTTGAACAGAGTCTCACAAAAATGTTTAAAAAATAAAAAGGGGAGGGCAATGTAGAAACACCCTGGCCCCCACTATTGGCCTTGTAGTGGGCCAGGTCCTGGAGACATTATGTAGATAAAGGAGGGGGAGTGAATGCCCCCCCCCTCCTGGGGCTTATGTCCCAGGGACCACCACCTCCCCAGGGCTTCTTTATTTTGTCCAGGGGAGTGCCTCTTGGACCCACCCCAGCACTGGGGACAGCCACCTTCCTGAGGCTTAATGTTTACAAAATGAGGGGGGGGGGCGGCATGCGGACACACCTGTGGGCTATCACCTCCCCAGGGGGCTTTGATAAAATGCAATGCAGGGCTGTGCCCCCCCAACCCGGCAGCTCGGGCAAATTAGAAGGGAGGGGGCGCACGGTGCCCCTCCTTTATCCCTAGATGGACCTGGGGACCGCCAGCCCCCCAGGTCCGGCTCCTAATATGTCCTGGGGTGCCCACCCATGGAACTCTGCAGTTTGCTATGGCTTGGCAGGAGCTTTACCGCTCTAGCCAAGCCATAGCAAACTGCACCGCTTCTAGTAAGCGAGAGCAGAAAATAAAGGCTCTTGCTTACTAGAAATGGAGTCGGCACTGTATTTGGACAGAGGAAACTGCATGTTCAGCAGCTTCCTCTGTCCAAAAGCAATGCCAGCTCCCGCAGGAGGTGGAGACACTGGGTGGGACCAGGGCAAGCAGACTAGCGGCTGGGCCCGGGGGGGAAGGGGTCCCTGGGGCTTAAATCACCGCAGGAGGGGGGCAACGCACTCCCCCTTTTAAAAAAAAATTGTAATTTAAAAAAAGTGGGTCATGGCCCAGGGGATGGGGTCCCTGGGGCCGAAATCGGCACAGAGAAGGGGGGCTATGCAGCCTCCTCCTGTAAACAGAGAAAAAACAAACGCCTGGCAACTCGCTGGAGGCCCTGCCCCCTTTCTCCACCACCCACGCCACTCAGATACCCACATGCACCCATACGGTCACTTAGACACCAACTGACAGACTGATACAACCAGTCACTCACCTATACATCCACTGAGACACCTAATCACTCACTTATACAGTCAGTCCCACACCCACTAAATCATCCATACAGGCACTCATACACCCACTGATTCACCAATACACCTTGGGGGGGGGGGTATATATAATTTCACTGAAAAAACCATAGGTTTCAGGCACGTTATAGTTAGAAATTAGCATTTAAAAAACCTTAGAAATTCACTGAAAAAACCATAGGTTTTAGGGAAAGTTATAGTTAGTTGGACATTTCACTCGTACAAAACCAGAGAAATTCCCCCGTTATAGTTAGTTCAGCTAACTATAACTCGCGCCCCCGCAATGCACTGCTGACGTCACATATTACATCACTCATGACATGGTCAGTGACATCACTGATGACATCACTGACATCTCAAATGACATCACTGATGACATCATCCAGTGACTGTTTCTGTAAAGTTTAAATATGTTTAATATATAGGGAAAGGCATATTGAAGAGTGGGTGTACAAGTGTCTGAATGGATGATTTAGTAGGTGTGTGACTGACTCTATAAGTGAGTGTTTAAACGTATCTTACTGAATGCATGGGTTAGTGACTAAACTGTGTGAATGTCTGTATCCGTCTGTCTGTTGGTGTGTAAGCGGATGCATGGGTTTGTGAATAGCTACATGAGTGTCTATATGGGTTATTGATTGGTTGTCTGAGTATCCGACCCTCGGTCTAGGTCCACTCTCTCCACACTGCTCCGCTGTGCCGTCTCTTGCCTCCAGACCCCGACCTCCTCCTTGGGAGGTTCGAGGCTGATGCCTGCTCCTGCTGCCCGCTCCAACTGGGACCAGACTGCCTCCAACCACCGTAACCTCTCTCAGGCGCTTTTTTTCTTAATTTTTTCCCTGTTGTGTCACGGTTATTGTGCCCATCGGTGTCTTGCTCTAATTCCACCACTGTTTATTTTCTCGTGCCTGCCTGTTCCTTTTGCCTTTCACCGCTGCTGCCCCTGCGGCCCCTCCCCCCCCCCCCACGGAATTTCCCCTCCGGAATTCCCCCCGAATTCCCCTGCTCCCGCCTCCCAGCCTCTCCTCCCTCCCACCTCCCCTACCTAATGGCGGCCGCTGCGCGTGCGCAGCGGACTTGCAGCATGAGCGCACCAAAGGCAAGTCCATCTGCACCCTTCCACGACCCGACCGCGGCCAGCGCCAGGAACCCTGGCCCTCCCACTACCCATCGCTACGACACCACCACCCTCCTCGCACTAAACCCTGGAAGACTTAGAGAATGCCAACAGGCCTCGCCGAACACGACCTACGGCCAGTTCTCCTGCCACCACTGCCGCCAGACCCTCACCGCCACCCCGGCCTCCAACACCGCCAACGCCAGCACCGGCGACACCCTAAAATGCATCCTCCTCAATGTACGCTCCGTACACAAACACGCCATGGAAATCTGGAACTTACTCGACTCTTTCGCCCGACATAGCCTTCTTCACAGAGACCTGGACCAACGCATACTCCGCCCCCGACATCAGCACCGCCATCCCAGACGGATACAAGATCCAGAGGAAAGACCGCCCCAACCACCCAGGAGGGGGCCTCGCCATCGCCCACAAGAGCACCCTCCGCCTCACCACCTCCAGCGAAACATTCCCCTCCGCCGAACACCTCCACTTCAAGATCCAGACCACCCCCAAAGCCACACTCCGAGGAACCCTCGTCTACAGACCTGCCGGCCCCCGAACACCCTTCGCCTCCACCATCACCGACTTCATCGCACCCCACGCGATCACCTCAACAAACTACATACTCATTGGAGACCTGAACTTCCACCTCGACAACCCCAGTGACCCCAACTCCACTATCCTTCGTGACAACCTCGCCATTATCGGACTTAAACAACTCGTCAACACACCGACCCACAGAACAGGACACACCCTCAACCCCATCTTTGTGGCAGGAAACAGCGTCCAATTCAGCCACACAACGCAGCCGCCATGGACCGACCACCACTGCGTACACTTCGCCATCAACAAACCCAAGGCACCCAAACCAGCCCCACGCCCACCACTTAGGAACTGGAGCAAGGTTACCGACGAGCAACTTAACTCCACCCTCAACCGAGACAACCACACCTGGGCACCCGACGCAAACAGCGCAAACGACTCAGCCAGAGAACTCCACACCTGGATCTCCAACTGCGCAGATGAGCTCGCCCCGCTACGCAACCCCAACAGACAACGCCCCAGGAAAGCCGCCTGGTTCACAACTGCTCTCCACGAAGCCAGACGCACCTGCAGACACCTGGAGAAGAACTGGAGAAACACCAAGACAACCGAAAACCACACCACCTACAAGGACGCCATGACGGACTACCACAACCAGATCAGAGCCACCAAAAGGAACTTCATCCACAACAAAATCCTGGCCAACTCCACCAACTCCAAGGAACTTTTCCGTGTCATTCAAGAATTCACCAACCCACGCAGCGAAGCCACAGACATCACACCATCCCAAGACCTCTGCGACAAGCTTGGAACCTATTTCCACCTCAAGATCAAAAACCTCTACGACAACTTCATCGACCATCCACCAGGCGCCACAGACGGCCCCCCCGCCCCCCAGAAACACCAGCCAGCCCACCATCTCCAACTGGACACCGATCACGGCCGAAGACACCGCCTCGACCATGAAAAGCATCCACTCTGGGGCCCCCACCGACCCCAGCCACCCTAACATCTACCACAGAGCCGTGGCCGCCATCGCACCCGAACTACAACGCACCATCAACACCACCTTCAAAACAGGCACCTTCCCAGATGACTGGAAGCGCGCAGAAGTCAGACCGCTGCTCAAGAAGCCCACAGCTGACCCCACCGACCTCAAGAACTATCGGCCCATCTCGCTCCTCCCTTCGCAGCCAAAGTTGCAGAGAAAACAGTCAACAGGAAACTGACACGATTCATTGAAGAAAACGCTGTCCTCGACCCGTCCCAATCCGGATTCCGAAGCAACCACAGCACAGAGACCGCCCTACTCGCCGCCACAGACGACATCCGCACCCTCCTGGACCAAGGCCACTCCGCAGCCCTCATCCTACCGGCTTTCGACACCGTCTCCCATCGCACACTAGTCGTCAGACTACACGACACAGGCATACAAGGAACAGCCCTGGAATGGATCCGATCATTCCTCACCGGAAGAAGCCAAAGGATCAGACTCCCACCCTTCCTCTCCGACCCCACGAAAATCACCTGCGGAGTCCCACAGGGTTCATCACTGAGCCCCACCCTCTTCAACATTTACATGGCCCCCCTCGCAGCCATCGTCCGACAACACGGCCTCAACATCGTATCCTACACCGACGACACCCAGCTCATCCTCTCCCTCACCAAAGACCCCACCACTGCCAAACTCAACTTCCAGAAAGGAATGCAAGACGTCGCAGTCTGGATGACCAACAGCTGCCTGAAGCTCAACGCCGAGAAGACAGAAGTCCTCGTCCTCGGTACCACCCCTTCTGCATGGGACAGCACCTGGTGGCCGACCGCCCTCGGAAGCCCACCTAACCCCTTAGACCACGCCAAGAACCTCGGCATCGTACTAGACTCATCACTCTCCATGAACCGACAGGTCATCGCTGTCACCTCCAGCTGCTTCAACACCCTCCGCATCCTCCACAAGACCTTCAAGTGGATCCCCCCCTGAATCAAGGAAGACAGTCACCCACGCACTCATCACCAGCAGACTGGACTATGGAAACGCACTCTACGCCGGCATCAACAAGTCCCTACTCCGCAAACTCCAGACAGTACAGAACACCGCCGCCAGACTCGTCCTCCCCCGACACGAACACATCAGCCAACACCTACGAAGTCTCCACTGGCTCCCCGTGGAGAAAAGAGTCACTTTCAAAATCCTCACTCACGCCTACAAATGCCTACACAACAACGTACCCAAATACCTCAACGACAGAATCAACTTCCACGTACCCAAAAGAAACCTCCGATCTTCCAACCTCGCACTGGCCGAAACCCCGCGCATCCACAGAGCCAGAGCAGGCGGAAGATCCTTCTCTCACATTGCAGCCAAGACCTGGAGCAGAGCTACCGGCAGACATCAGACGCGCCCCCTCCTGAACACCTTCAGGAAGACCCTCAAGACCTGGCTCTTCGGCTAAACAGATCTGCGGACCCCCCCCCTCAGTGCCTTGAGACCCTCACGGGTGAGTAGCGCGCTTACAATTCCCGGATTGATTGATTGTATGGGTGCCGGAGTGTGTGGGTGGGGTGTGTGTGACTGTGCATAGATGTGCGAGTGGGTGATTCACTGGGTGCATGGTTTCAAGAGTGCATCTGTGATGGACTGTATGGGTGGGTGAGCGTGTGTATGGGTGTGTTAGTGAGTGAATGTATCTCAGTGGTACATGTGTGAGTAACTACATATGTGAAAGGCAGTATATATGTGTGTTGGAGTATATAAATGGCTATAAGTGAGAGTGTGTGTATGGATGAGTGTGTGCTTGTATCAGTGATTGTATAAGAGCGTAAGAATGTGCTAGTATTTGTATGAGTAAGTGAGCTGGTGTGTGTATAACTGTATAGGTGAGTAAATGGCAGTGTGATTAATTATTTGCATGACTGACTAGGTGTGTGAGTACCTCTATGGATGAGTGGCGGTGTGTGAGTGTCTATATAGGTGTATGAGTGCATATGATAGTCCTGTACTGAGTGACCGTAAGTATGAGTGACTATACGGGTGAGTGAGTGGATGTGTGTGTGTAGACCTAAGAATCAGTGAGTGGGCATGTAGTTATTGGTGTTGGAGTGTCTATGGTTTTGAGAATGGCAGTCTGTAATTTAGAGTGGGTGTATCAAAGGTTATATTAGGGTGTGAGAAGATGCATGAAATTATCACATGGATGATGTCATCAGTGATGTCATTTGAGATGTCATCAGTGATGTCACTGACCATGTCATGAGTGATGTAATATGTGACGTCATCAGCAGTGCATTGCGGGGGCGTGAGTTATAGTTAGCTGAACTAACTATAACGGGGGGGATTTCTCTGGTTTTGTACGAGTGAAATGTCAAACTAACTATAACTTTCCCTAAAACCTACTGTTTTTTCAGTGAATTTCAAAGGTTTTTTAAATGCTGGTTTCTAACTATGCCTACAGAGGTAGGACATGTGAAGAAAGAAGAAAAAACGCACAGAAAGAAGCAAAAGATGTGCAGAAAGAACCAACAGAGGAGCAGAAAGAGGCCTTGTTGCAAAATCATCCTGTGCCCACAACTTTTTGCTGACGGGTACTGGTGGTAACTGACTGACTAACCAGGCCTAGAGCCAGTGCTATGCTAAAAGACACTTGGAATACAGTCAAAACACCTACATACACTAGGGAACACTATGCGTTGGGGTACCCCTGTGATTAGCATGACCTCCTCTGTAAGGCCCTAGTACATAATAGGGCAGGGGGATTAAAACTACCTCCAAGTCAGAGGTGCAGAAATATGCTACTTTAACTAGTAGTCACGTTTGCAGAGTGGTGGAGAAAGGGTGCTGGGTGTCCAACCAACGCTCAGGAATTCCGCTGCGTAGGACTTACAGGAGGTACCAGGAGGGATTCTTGGCCCCAAACTCCCTCAGGACTAAATTGGACTTCATCCCCCATCCCGTGGTTGCCACGAGGCACGTTTGCAGAGTGGTAGAGAAAGGGGGCCATGGCCTCCGAAGACGTCTTAGCAATCCCACTGTGTGGGACTTACTGGAGGTAACAAGAGGAGTAGTTGGCCCCTAAGGACATCCTTGGGGCCAACTTCCCAAACTATTACCTCTAGTCAGTCCCACACAGCAGCACTGGTAACTATTCGTGCCAGGCCACGCCCACTTTGCCCACCACTCTACAAACGCGCTCCCTGGCACGCTCTTGGATGGGGATTGAAGTCCCCTTCACTGCTGGGGGTCCTTTAGGGGCCAACTAGCCTACCTTTTACCTCCAGTAAGCCCCACACAGTGGGATTGGAGAGAGGTAGACAAAGGCCATGCCCCCTTTCTCCACCACTCTGCAAACACGCCCCCTGGCGCGTTGTAAGTTGGGGGATTAAGTCCCCTTGAATCCTGAGGGTCCAACTAACCCACCAGGTACCTCCAGTAAGCGCCACAGAGCTGCGTTGCAGAGAGGTATAAAAAGGAGCGTGGCCTGGACCACCTCTCTGCAACGCAGCCCTGTGGCGCTTACTGGAGGTACCTGGTGGGCTAGTTGGCCCCCAGGGACCCCCAGTATTGAAGGGGAATTAATTCCCCAATTTATAACGCGCCACAGGGCGCGTTTGCAGAGGGTTGCTGGGAGGGGTCGCCTCGGCACGATCGCGTCTTTTTATTATTTTTTATTTATTTAGAAGGGGGGCTGTGTGGCCCCCCTTTTTCCTTTTTTTTGGGCCCTGGGGACCCCATCCCCCAGTGCCTGACCCCTATTTTTTTCAAAAATGGAAGGGGGCCGCGTGGCCCCCCCCCCTCCCGAGGTCATTCGCCCCGGGGACCTCATCCCCCGGGGCATGGCCAATGTTTATTTTAAAAAAAAATGTATTTGGAGGGGGGCTGCGTGGCCCCTTTCAGGCCATTTATGGCCCCGGGGACCCCATCCCCCGGGGCCAGCCTTGGAGTGTTTTTTTTGGGGGGGGGGGGCCGCGTGGCCCCATCCCGGGCTACTTCTAGCCCGGGGACCCCATCCCCGGGGCAGGCCCTATACGTTAGGGACCGTGGGGAGCCCCAATGCCCCCAAGGTCCCACGAGGCTCCCGCGTCCTGCAGGAGCCAGCATTGCTTTTCCACATGGGGAGCTGCTGACATGCAGCTCCCCGTGTGGAAAAGCAATCTGGTTTGGATTTTGGAAGCGAGAGCAGGTTTCCCTTACACAAGGATGAAGACATTAAAAGACGCATGGCGTTCAAATTTGAAGGAGACAAGGCGGATTACCAGAACGGGCAAGTATTTACGTCCGCCCGTAAATATGACGCAGTTAAAGCGAGGAGAAACAAAAACCGAGCTCTCCAAAAAGATGGCAGTGAGGCAGCCATAGCGTCAACCTCAGTATCAGATCGGAGTTCTGCGGCAGAAAGTGAACTGGAAGGTGAAACATCTAGGACATCAGGATTGGGGTTTACCAAATTGTCCCTTGCGCAGGAAGTAGACTGCTTATGCCAAGATCGAAGGGACACATTGAGACCCCGAGGGCAGATTGGCCCAAAAACAAAAGACATAACTACAAGCGCGGCCAAAGACAAAAGCACAGTAAACCAGGGCAAGCAAACTACCAAAAAACAAATGAGGGGAAGATGGAATCGCCAACAGAAGTAAAACAAAATCTAGACGCCAATTCAGTAGTAAATCTGACTGACCTTAATCTTTCAATGGCGGAGAAACGAATATTGGGAATGGGACTGTCCTACAGTCCGGCGAGCAGCTTTAATTATGCGGACACTCGAATGGATGTTTTTAGATTCGTGAGGAAATTAAAGCTCAACAAATTCCATATGCTACAACCAAAGAATAAAGTCACTGCAATGGAGACACCAACAAGGAGCCCTTCGCTCCTCACAGCAGGAGATGTGAACCGGTTTCAGGAACTTTGGGCATTGCAAAATGAACTGTCAATTGATACCGCTACCTCAAACCTGGATCTTACAGACTTTAACGGCACGATAAAAACTCCATTTAAGCCTAAGTCTATTTTTCAACCCACCATGCTGCATGATAACTCGGACGTTTTTCATGAATCAGTGACAAAGGAACTCAAACAACTCTATACAACAACTAGCAAGGCCCGCCATGGGATGGACGAACAAAACATGTGTTATATACAGTTGATGAAAAAATTGCATAACAACAATGACAATTGTGAGACAATCAGATAAGGGTGGCAATGTTGTTCTGTGGCCACGACAACTGTATATGGAAGAGGCATTACAGCAACTATTGGATACAGAGTGTTATAGGAAAAGTAATATTCACACTGTCAAAGCGGCATGGAATGACTATTTGAAATTATTGGCTTGGAAGAGCGGGGGGCTGATAAGTGAGGATGAATATCGCTTTTTAAAAAATGAACACCCAGTCATCCCCGCTCTATACCTGATCCCTAAAATTCACAAGTGTGCTACCAAACCCCCAGGTAGACCA
>CAWUFW010008512.1:0-197500 GCA_963921515.1 Calotriton arnoldi
CTAATAACTTTGGCATCGTTTGACGAATCTTTATGAAATTTTCCAAAAAGTTGCACTTTTTAGGTCAGCTCCTATCTTGAAAGTTTGGGGGTGATTTGTCAAGCAGGGGCTGAGAAAAAAGGGGAGTCCCAAAACGCATTTTCTCCTTGTTAATTTCCATAGGGAATTTTGCGACAAGCTACAGCCCGAACTGCTGAACGGAATTACCTCAAATTTGGCAGAAAGGTAGAGCTTGGTTCAGAAAGCGACCTTTTTTTTACATGGTGTAAATCCGTTCAGTAGTTTTTGAGAAATTCAAAGAATAAGAGTCAAAAATCAATTTCCCATAGGAAACTTTGTGCAAGGCTAGAGCCGAAACTACTGAACGGAATTACCCCAAATTTGGCAAAAAGGTAGTGCTTGGATCAGAAAGCGACCTTTTTTTAAATTGTGTAAATCCGTTCAGTAGTTGCTGAGAAATTAGAAAAATAAAAGTTTTGATATCTGGGCGGAGCCTAAGTCCCGTGCACGAGCTTCACTGTGATTGGCTGCGAACACTCCAAACTAGGAAGTGTTGGCAGCCATCTTGTGGCTCGGTAGAAGTAAGTCACTAGAAAACAGAGAAAAAAAGGTATAAAACAAGAGAAGGGGGCAGGGTAGAAACACCGTGACCCCCTAGGCCTGCTCAGGGGGTCGTAGAAAGACCCCAACCCCATGGCCAAAAAATGCATTTAAAAAAAATATATATATATCGGCGTAATTCGCGCTGGGGTCGCGGGGTCCCGCGTTTTATTTTAATGAGACCCCGGGGTGGGCTAGGTCCCGGGGGCATTTCTTAAAAAATAATAGCGGGGGCTCGGTGGGGCTTCACTCATGTTGGGAGGGGGGTTGCGCGGCCCCCCTCCTGGAGACCTCCATGTGCTTATAACTTTGGCGTCGTTTGATGAATCTTTACTAAATATTCCAGAAAGTTTCTCTTTTTTGATCAGCTTGTATCTTGAAAGTTTAGGGGTGTGTTGAGCTGCGAAGACATATTACAGGGTGATTGGTGAAGGGGGGCTCAGAAAAAAGGGGGGTCCGAAAAAGTGTTTTCGCAATGCATTTTCCATAGGAAACTTTAGACAAGGCTGCAGGTCAAACTGCTGAACGGAATTATGCCAAATTTGGCAGGGACAAAGGTCTTGGTGCAGAAAGCGCGGTTTTGTGGAAATGGTGTAAATTCGTTCAGTAGTTTTTGAGATATTAAAGGAAAAAAAGATATATATATCTGGACTGTGCCTAACTCCCGAGCACGAGCTTGCCTCTGATTGGCTGCTAACAATTCAAACCAGGAAGTGTTAGCAGCCATCTTGTGCCTCGCATCGAGTGAAAATATAAAAGAAAGGTCCCTGGGCCAATTTAATATACCGGAGCTCTGTCTGTGCAAGATACCGCTTTCACGCTGCGTCTCCCTACATCAGCAGGTAACGCACCCTTTTCCACCATCAACACCATACCTCCAACAACATACTTGGGCCCGCAAGTGTGCCTCTGCGAACCACTTGTCGGCTCACAGCTCTTCGGGTGCGAGTTCTCGGGCCTGCAGTTGTATCTGTGAAGCCAATACTGGAAATATACCGGAGGTGTCTCTCTGCGAGATACGTTCTTCACGCTCCCTCTCCCCACATCAGTGTTCCGCAGCTATCCCTTTGGAAGCCGATGGCCCGCACCTTTCCCTATACTAGTCGGCCCGCAGGTGTTCCTCTGCGAGCTGGCCTGCAGCTCTTCCTCTGCAAACTGACGGGCCGCGGTTCTCACTCAATGAGCCTGCTAGTCGGCTCGCAGTTCTTCATCTACGAGCCAGACCGCCGGCTCTTAAGTCTCTGAGAACAGATGTAATGGAGGCAACGATCATGCAGGTCAGACACCCAACACTGCTCCGACATCCCCCAGTAGGAGCTCCTTGTCCGCCATCTCCCCTCACCCCCACCCCCACAAACAAATGTGACAGTCATGTTAGGTTGGACAAATAAGAATCTTAGTCATGTATGGATTTACATATAAAACATTTTATTAAAACAAAACAACAACAAATAAAACTATGTACAGCCATGTCGTGTCATCACTGGACCATTTGTGATTCACAGCCTGTAAGACAAAAAGAAAGATAAGATGGTGCGTCCAGCAAAGGAGAAAGAGAAAGAGAGAAAGAGTGAGGGAGAAAGAGAGAAACAAAGAAAGAGTGACAGAGAGAGGAAGACAAAGAAATAGAGAAAGAGTGAGAGAGAGAAAGAGAGAAATAGTGTGAGAGAGGAAGAGAGAGAGAGAAAGAGTGAGAGAGAGGAAGAGAGAGAGAAAGAGTGAGAGAGAGGAATAGAGAGAGGAAGAGTGAGAGAGAGGAGAGAAAGAGTGAGAGAGAGGAAGACAGACAAAGACAGAGAAAGAGAAAGAGTGAGAGAGAGAAAGAGTAAGAGTAAGATACAAGGAAAAGAGAGAGAGAGAAACAGTGTGAGAGAGAGGTAGAGAGAAAGAGTGAGAGAGAGGAAGAGAGAGAAAGAAAGAATGAGAGAGAGGATCAGACAGAGAAAGAGAGAAAGTGTGAGAGAGAGAAAGGAAGAGATGGAGAGGGAGTGTTGACACTGGAGAAAATCTTCGCAGCTTACCTTTGTGCCTCCGGTGTGTCTCCAACCACGTGCCGGGACATAGTGCACCCTTAAGTTTAGTGATCTGAAAGATAGTATAGAATTAGTAATTGCTGAGTACCTACAACTGCACACGCCTAATTATCTGTTTAGGCAATGCGCACTCAGGCTGCTGCAGCCCATCCACTCCCACTGCTCGGAGGTGTCTGTGCGCTCTTGTGTGCCCAGGCTGCTGCACACTATCCACTCCCACCTCCCAGAGGTGACTGCCCGCTGCTGCAGAAAGAAGTATCTCTGCTCACCTTCCGCCACCGGCGTGTGTGTAAGAGGGTGCACCACGTGCTGAAGCAACTTTGTCAGGCGTTGTCAGGATGGCCACGCATCATCGCAGTTTGTACACGTGTTCAGCTGTGGTGGTGTGGGGGGGGACGTCGATTCGTGAATCACAGCCTGTTAGATAAAAAGCAAGATAGGATTGTGCGTCATTCATCCATCAAAGGAGAGAGAGAGAGAAAGAGAGAGAGAGAGAGAAAGAAAGAGTGAGAGGAAGACAGAGAGAAAAAGAAAGAAGGAGTGAGAGGAAGATAGAGAGAAAGAGAGAAACAGTGGGAGTGACAGGAAGAGAGAGAGAAAAAGAAAGAAAGAGTGAGAGGAAGACAGAGAGAAAGAGTGAGAGAGATGAAGAGAGAGAGAAACAGTGAGAGAGAGAAAGAGAGAGAAAGAGTGAGCGAGAGGAAGAGAGAAAGAGTGAGAGAGAGGAAGAGAGAGAGAGAAAGAGTGAGAGAAAGGAAGAGAGAAAGAGTGAGAGTGAGGAAGAGAGAAAGTGTGAGAGAGAGGAAGACAGAGAAAGAGAGAAAGAGTGAGATACAAGGAAGAGAGAAAGAGAGAAACAGTGTGAGAGAGAGGAAGAGAGAGAGAAACAGTGTGAGAGAGAGGAAGAGAGAGAGAAAGAGAGAGGAAGAGAGAGAAAGGAAGAATGAGAGAGAGAGGAAGAGACAGAGAAAGAGAGAAAGAGTGTGAGAGAGAGAAAGGAAGAGATAGAGAGTGAGAGAGAGAGAAAGAGTGTGAGTGACAGAAAGGAAGAGATGGAGAGGGAGAGTGAGTGTTGACACTGTGGAGAAAATCCTCACAGCTCACCTTTCTGTCACCGGTGTGTCTCCAACCATGTGCCGGGATATAGGGCAGCCCTCAAGCTTAGTCATCTGAAACATAAAAATGGAATCAGTAATGGATGAGTACATACAACTGCGTATGCCTAAATCGCTGTCCCGCCTTTGTGTATCCAGGCTAGTGTACACCATCCACTTCCACTGCCCAGAGGTGTCTACCCACTGCTGTACACCCAGGCTGCTGCACTCCATCCACTCCCACTGCCCAGAGGTGTATGACAGCCGCTGCGCACCCAGGCTGCTGCACCCCATGCACTCCCACTGCCCGGAGATGACTGCGTGCCGCTGCGCACCCAGGCTGCTGCACCCCATCCAATCCCACTGCCCGGAGGTGACTGCCCACTGCTGCGCAAACAAGCCTCTCTGATCACCTTACACCACCAGCGTGTGTCGAAGAGGGTCCACCACGTGCCGAAGAAACCTCCTCACCCGTTGTGTACACACGGAGAGCGGAGCTCACAATTCAGGTTGAGTGTTGATTGCAGGATGGCCACGCTTCATCGCAGGCCTGCAAGACAAAAAGCAAGATAAGATTGTGCGTCATACGTCCATCAAAGGAGAGAGAAAGAGAGATAGAGAGAGAAAGAAAGAGTGAGAGGAAGACAGAGAGAACAAGAAAGAAAGAGTCAGAGGAATACAGAGAGAAAGAGAGAAACAGTGAGAGTGAGAGGAAGAGAGAGAGAGAGAAAAAGAAAGAAAGAGTGAGAGGAAGACAAAGAGAAAGAGAGAAAGAGTGAGAGAGACGAAGAGAGAGAGAAACAGAGAGAGAGAGGAAGAGAGAGAGAGAAAGAGTGTGAGAAAGAGGAAGAGGAAGAGAGAGAGAAAGAGAGAAACAGTGTGAGAAGAAGAGAAAGAGAAAGAGTGTGAAGGAGAGTTAGGAAGAGATGAAGAGGGACAGTGAGTGCTGTGTCTCCAACCACGTGCCGGGACCTAGTGGAGCCCTCAAGCTCCCACATCTAAACATAGTACAGAATTAGTAATGGGAGAGTATATACGACTGCGTACGCCTAAATCGCTGTGCCTCCTTTGTGTATCCACTCCCGCCGCCCAGATGTATTTGCCCACCGCTGCGCACCCAGGCCTCACTGCTCACCTTTTCGCGGACAGGGCACCCTCCGCATCATGCAGTCCCGCTCCACAGGCCAACAGGTCTCACATTTGGTGCTGCGTCTTGATTGTGCCATGGCAGAGGACATACTAGTGCACCTATCATCATCGCAGGTTGCACACCCGCTCAGTCCTTGCGGTGCCACTAACTCAGTGAACAGTGAGGCCACGCACGTGGTGGTAGGCCTCCCTGTTCGGTGGCTCAGGCCTACATGAGGTGTCTGAATGACCGAGACGGGCCATCACAGTGCATGCGGTGGGAGCAACTCTAAAATGGTTTAGAGCACGTGTGCCCGGTCTTTTTTATTGGTAGGGTCACGTGTCCTGTGACGCCTGTGCTGGATGGGTGTGGTGTGGGTGTATACCAGCCGTGAGGGAGTGGCTGTGGCATACTGACAACTAGACTTGTGACCAGCAGATCACTACAATGAAAATCTGGGCCATGTAGCGTTGTTGTCTTTCTCTGTAAGCGTAAGCAGAGTGGGCTGGCCTGGCGTATGCCAGTCCTGCGTGAGGCTGTGAAGAATGACTCCGGAGCTATGGGCGTGGCTCCATCGTGAGCTGTATGAGGAATCAACTGATGCGGCACTGTTGCCAGATTGGGCTAGATCACGCACAATTGGGCTATATTTTTCCCGGTAGTGCGGTAAAATTTTGGTTTGTGCTAGTTGCCAGATTATAAATATATATACAGCGCTCCAGCAAACTAGTATGTTAAAGCGCTTTATTAGACAAATATTTACTTGGCAGCCTGCTGCAACATCAATTCCAATCCATTCACCGCCTGCTTGACGATGTCCCTGCCCCTCCTTCCTTAAAGTAGCAATATTGGGCTAGTTTGGGCTACTTTTTGGTTGTCTTTGGGCTAGAGAATGCTTAAAAAATCTTGCAACACTGCCATGCGGGTGTTCTTGTTGTAGTGCTGCCGTCACCCGGGTCGCAATCGTCAATATGTCACTCTGTGAGCCAAGTCCCTGAACATGGCCAACATGGAAGGTACGGGGAATCACTGACCCTACATTCATCCATAGTTCCACACAAGAAAGATGGTGGACATGACACATCTGTGTGGGTGTGAATGTTTATTGCACATTCAGTGGAGTATTGCAGCTGTAGCAATACTGGGCCATGCAAAATCCAAATTTCAGTTTTTGGGACATGGAGGGCAGCCAATTAAAGGCAAGCTCGTTGTCGGAGTTAGGGTGCGCCAACATATGTACTTATACAATCACTCCGACAATCCCCACGCACTTATAAATTCACTATACACTCTCCTTGCAGTACTCTAATCATCCAGTCTCTACGTACGTACTTGTACAATGACCGAGACAAAGTTACATAACCAAAGTTTTCTCCCACTGTCAAAGGTAAGTTGGTTGCATACGCTGTCCAGAGCACAATGTAATGTGGTAGGGCCCAGGGGTAGCATGTTGCATACATAATGAACACACGGACACAGATAGATAGTGGAACTGGGTACGAGCATGTGCACTCGACTCCTTTTTATTACCAGGGTCACATGTCCAGTGACGTCTGTGCTGGATGCGTGTGGGGTGAGTGTAAGCCAGCCCTCCGGGAATGGTTGGTGCTGGTAACAAGTACAACAGTAATCATCAGATCACACACAGAGATTCAATCATAAAGGGTCCATGACTTGTGCTACACTAAGTTAGGGGCACCAGATCTGAAATCATACACAAAAGATTCTGTCATAAAGGGTCCATCAGTTGTGGTGGACTGAGGTAGGAGCATCAGAAGCATTCCGCGTGTGCACAGCTAGCGATGATGCGTGGTCCGGGAGGGCGTCACTGGTAGCAATGTCTGTTGCCTACTGGACTGCGTCATCTGCAATCGCAACTCCATCTGAATTGTGAGCCCTGCTGTCCGCAGTGTAGATCGAAGGCAGTAGTCAGCACAGACATCGAGGAATGCTTTTTGTGACTTCCTCTTGAGAAAATCCAACGACATAGAGTACAGTTCACTCTGCAATAAATAAATCAAAACTGAATTCGAATTGTGGCCTCTGCTATCCCCAGTGTAGACTGCCATTCAGTGTTCCTTTGGACTTGCAAGATGAATTTGGTCATTGTACTAAAGCTATAATTGATATCAAAAAAGTTCTTGAAGCAAGGATACTAAAAGGATATTATGTAGGTTTAAGGGTACGTGGCGATGACTTATGGTGCAGTGAGCTAGTGGAACCTGAAGCACTCAGCGAGTGCGCATCCTGCGATGATGCGTGGTCCGTGTGGGCCGCACTGGTAGAAATGTGTTTTGTTTAATGAATTCTGCCTTAATAAGGCCACGTGGCGTTTACTTGTGGTGCACTGAGTTAGTGGTACCTTTGGCGCTCAGCGTGTACGCAGCCTGCGATGATGCGTGGTCCGGGCGGGCCGCACTGGGAGCAATGTGTCTTGCCTACTGGACTGCGTCATCTGCAATCGCGACTCAATCTGAAATGTGAGCCCTGCTGTCCGCAGTGTAGATCGAAGGCAGTAGTCTGTACAGACATAACTCTGCAGTGCTGTGCCGCTGTGTTCGCAGGGGGCTTGTGTCGAGGAGGCCCGCGGTCATGGCGGCAGCCACGTGGCAGGTGAGGGTCACCGCTCTGGCAGACGCGTTGGCTTTCACACAAGTGAACCACGCCCAGAACCCCGGCCTATTTATTCACACTTCTACGATGGAGTGGCGTACGTTGGACCAGCCCACAGCGCTTCCGCTTACAGGGGGCGACGACACAGGTTCATGACCGAGATCTTCCCCACTGCCTGAGGTAGCATGGTTGCGTCCACTGTCCACAACACTACAAGCACCAGCTTGTTTTTGGATCGCACAGCAGATAGGTTTAATGAACATTATAATTAGAAATTAGCATTTAAAAAACCTTTGAAATTCACTGAAAAAACCATAGGTTTCAGGGACGTTATAATTACAAATTATCATGTTAAAAACCTTTGAAATTCACTGAAAAAACCATAGGGTTCAGGGCCGTTGTAGTTACTTGCACATTTCACTCGTACAAAACCATAGAAATTCGGCCGTTTTAGTTAGTTGAGCTAACTATAACTCACACCCCCACAATGCACTGCTGATGACGTCACATATTACATCATTCATGACATGGTCAGTGACATCACTGATGACATCACTGATGACATCTCAAATGACATCACTGATGACATCACTGATGACATCATCCACGTGAAAATCTGATGCACCTACTCATACCTTAATAAAACCTTTGATACACCCATTCTAAAATACAGACTACCATTTTCGAAACAATACAGACACCAATACCAGTTACTACATACGCACGCACTGATTCCTAGGTCTACACACACATCCACTCATTCACCCATAAAGTCACTCATACATGCAGTGACTCATCAATACAACACTATTATAGGCACTCATACACCTATACAAACACTCACACACCGCCACTCATCCAGATTTACTCACACATCTAGTCAGTCATGCAAAGAATCAATCACACTTCTATTTACACAGCTATACAGTTATACACACACAACCTCACTTATTCATAGTGATATTAACATATACTTACTCTCTTATACAATCACTGATACAAGTACACACTCATCCATACAGCACTCTCACAATCACTGACTCTCACGTATAGTCATTTATATACTCCAACTCTCTCATGCACTGTGTTTTACATATGTAGTTACTTGGACATGTAGCACTGAGATATCCATTCACTCACCAACACACCCATACACACACTCACCCACCCATACAGCTGTTTCCACATGCACTCTTGAACCCATACACCCAGTGAATAAAGAACTCACACATCTATGCACAAAGTCACACACCTCCCACCCACACACTCAGGCACCCATACAAATACTCAGGCAACCAATCAATAACCCATATAGACACTCATGTAGCTACTCATTAACCAATGCAGCAGCTTACACAGCAATAGACAGACTGATACAGACATTCACACAGTTTAGTCACTAACCCATGCATTCAGTAAGATACGTTTAATCACTCACTTATAGAGTCAGTCATGCACCTACTAAATCATCCATTCAGACACTTATACACCCACTCATTCTTCAATACGCCTTGGCCTATATATATTAAACATATTTAAACTTTACAGAAACACACAGTCACTGGATGATGTCATCAGTGATGTCATTTGAGATGTCATCAGTGATGTCATCAGTGATGTCACTGACCATGTCATGAATGATGTAATATTAGACGTCATCAGCAGTGCATTGTGGGGGCGTGAGTTATAGTTAGCTCAACTAACTATAACGGCCGAATTTCTATGGTTTTGTACGAGTGAAATTTGCAAGTAACTATAACGTCCCTGAAACCTATGGTTTTTTCAGTGAATATATATATATATATATATATATATATATATATATATATATATATATATATATATATATCAGAGTGATCCTGCATTAATACGCTACAGTTGCATTGCAGAAGTGCCTAAAAGAAGAAGAGGTGGTAGTAGAGGAAAGGAGTTACGGAAACTAGAAACCTATTAGATTCTGGAACTAGACAGCAAAGAGCCTAATGGATTAAATGTGGATGAGGATTTGTTCACATATCTATATTAAACATGCTGTAGAACCTGTACATTCAAGAGAGCCATTTTTAGAATCAAGTACTTTAGAATTGTGGAGGAGGACATATGCACTACTACTTTTTAGATGAAAGCAATTTATATTAGAAATAAGAAAAGCACTAGCACTTGAAGAAAAGAGAAAAAAGTATGCAATAAAAATAACAATTCGTCACTAGCACTTTAGATAAGAGAGGCATAAAATTGTGGTTAACACCAAAGGAATTGAGGTGTAAAGAAGGAAGCAAAGGAATGAGAAGCACTAACGCACTTTTTTGAGAATAGGAAAAACATTTTTCCCCTTTCTTTTTATACAAATATACATTTCTGATTTTTTCTAATGAACTAGAACAGACGAGAGTAAATGTATTAGAAAGATGTGACAAGTTATTAGAGGGAAACCTTTATAATATGTGCAGTATAATATGTTAGAAACACTAATGCACTTTATAGATTGGGGAACTTTCCCGCTTCTATTTATATGAGTCTTAAATTGTTTTATTTATTGTCATATCGACAATGGAACAACCATTTTTCTTTTATAAATTCATTTATAAATACAAATATAATTGATCTCTTGTAATTAGTATTAGTAAACAAGATAAAATGTAAATGGTATTTATTATATAGGAGTGTTTTATACAATCCAACATGTTCCAAGATGGCACCCAAATAACTAACCCAATGCCTCACTTTTTCAATGGGTAATGTCCTCTGTTTATGTCAATCCCCTTCTTTTCCCCTCCTCTTTAAGGAAATGGTGTGTGTATTTAAAAAATGTAAGAAAATCTGGCTTAGTATCGTGACCAAGGCTGCGGGCGGCAGCTGAAACGCGTGGATAATGCCATCACTAAATAAATAAAAAATCGAGTGGAGTAACCTTTGGAGTGCCGGTTTTTCCTTGAAACAAAGGATTTTGCGATATTTATATATATATATATACATATATATATAATACAGCTGTAAGCCAGAAACATCGGGAGGAAATGATGAATCGCTTGCAGAGAGATGAAGATGTGATAAAGAGACGCAAGGCCTATAAATTCCAGAGAGACAGGGTGGACTACGAGCAAGGTCGTGTGTTCACCTTTGCGAAGAGATATGATGCTGTGAAATTAGCAAAATCTCCAGGGGCCCCTGTTGCATCATATCCTTGTGTAACTAGTGACTTGCAAGCATCTACGTCTACCTCTGATTTGAGCTCAGCGATTGACAGCAGCTCTGATAACGATCAGGCCTCAATTCGAGGTTTGGGGTTTACAAAACCTTCACTGGGCCAAGAGCTGGACTATCTTCGGATGGACAGAATACAAACTTTACGTCCACGTGGGCAAAATTCAACTGCCCCCAAAGAAAGAAACGAGAAAACCAAAAAAGACGGGCAAGACGGCAGCACAGAAAACAGAAACAAACCAGGCAACAAAAAACCGGCAAACAGGAGATGGAACAGACGATAACTGACAAGATGGATTCGCATACAGTTATCAATTTAACAAAAACTCCATTGAGTGACGAAGAAAGAAAAATCTTGGCACTGGGGCTTTCCTTCAGCCCTGTGAGAGACTTAGACTATGCACAAACAAGAATAGATCTGTACAAATTTGTACGCAAAATCAAATTACGCAAATATCACTTAACCCAAGGAGTACAGAATAGAGAAAAAACCATGCCTGAAGAAACAAGTGCTAGCCCAACGCTGGCAGCTGGGGATGTGGCTCTGTTGAGGGACTTGCAGCACTTATTGGACGAACAGAATATAACTCCAACTATGAATGAAGCTGGTCTTGACCAATCACAAATTGGGGCAACTATACAAACCAATTTTAGACCAAAATCATCGTTTTGTCCAATAATGCTCCGTGACAATGTGGATATTTTTCATGAAAAGGTAATCTATGAATTGAAAAAACTTTATTGTTCCACTATGAGGTCCTAAAAGAAGTATACAAAACATGATCGTATTTATTCCCAACTGATTAAGAAACTACAAGGAGATGATAATATCATTATCAGACAGTCAGACAAGGGCGGCAATGTGGTCATGTGGCCACGTGACTTATATATGGGTGAGGCGCTTTCTCAATTAAATGACAGGAACTGCTACAAAAGGAGTACTATACAAGCAGTCAAATGTGCATAGGGTGAATTCAACAATAAACTTTTGGCATGGAAATCTGCGGGTCTGTTAAGTGCACAAGAATTCACATTTTTGAAAGTAGACTACCCCGTCATACCAGCTATTTATTTTATCCCCAAAATACACAAAAACATGGATAAACCTCCGGGGAGGCCCATTATATCGGCCCAGGGGAGTCAACTAGAGAATGCATCCAAATATGTGGATTTCTTCCTGCAGGAACATGTCAGGAAGCTCCCATCATATCTTGAGGACACGGGGGACTTCCTGCGCAAAATACAGAATGTAAACTGGGAAGATGATTGTGTACTTATAGCGCTTGATGTTACCTCGCTGTACACAAGTATACATAATTGTGATGGTATCAAAGCGGTTGAATTCAATTTGAATACTAGACCTATGCAATATTACGCACATAACAGGATGTTATTAGCCATGATTTCCATATGCTTAGAGAATATCTTTTTTCTCTTCCTCAATCAGATCTTTCAGCAAGTCAGGGGGGTTGCCATGGGGGCTTGCTTTTCTCCCAGTTATGCCTGCTTGCATATGGGCATGTGGGAGGAGCGGGTCCTCATGGCAACACACAGTGAGACCCTTGTCAGTCATGTACTCTGCTGGCATAGATACATCGATGACTTGTTCTTTATTTGGAGGGGAAGTGAATGTGATGCGCGTGCATTTGTATCAGAACTTAACAATAACAACTTGAATCTGCAATTCTCAGCTCAGATGAGCAAAGCCAGCATAGTCTTTCTTGATGTAGAGATATATATTGAGAATAACAAGTTAGAAACCCGTCTCCACAGGAAGCCATCTGCAGGCAATACTGTGCTGCATGCTTCTAGTCATCATCCAGGCCATCTGATCAACAGCATCCCCTATGGGGAGATGTTGAGGATCAGAAGGATTTGCAGCACAGAGTATGATTGCAGGCTGGCACAGAGAGAAATCAAGGAAAGGTTCTTGGCCAGGGGGTACCCAGAGGGAGTGGTTATGATGGCCATGATAAGCGCCACAGAGCTGCGTTGCAGAGAGGTGGAAAAAGGGGCATGGCCTGGACCATCTCTCTGCAACGCAGCGCAGTGGCGCTTACTGGAGGTACCTGGTGGCCTAGTTGGCCCCCTGGGGCCCTCAGGATTGAAGGGGAATTAATTCCCCAACTTAAAACACGCCACAGGAGTGTTTGCACACATGTCACCTCAGGCCCCACCCCCTCCCTTCACCACTGTGCAAACGCGCCCGTGGTGCATTTTAAGTTGGGGGATAAAGTCCCCTTGAATCCTGAGGGTCCCTGGGGCCCAACTAGCCCACCAGGTACCTCCAGTAAGCACCACAAAGCTACGTTGCAGAGACGTGGTCCGAGGCCACGCCCCTTTTTACACCTCTCTGCAGCGCAGCTCATGGGCGCTTACTGGAAGTACCTGGTGGGCTAGTTGGACTCCAGGGACCCTCAGGATTGAAGGGGACTTAATCCACCAACTTAAAACATGCCACAGGGCGTGTTTGCACACATGTCACCTGAGGCCCCGCCCCTCCCTTCACCACTGTGCAAACGCGCCCGTGGCGCATTTTAAGTTGGGGATAAAGTCCCCTTGAATCCTGAGGGTCTCTGGGCCAACTAGCCCACCAGGTACCTCCTGTAAGCACCACAGAGCTGCGTTGCAGAGAGGTGGTCGGAGGCCACACCCCTTTTTACACCTCTCTGCAACGCATCTCTGTGGCGCTTACTGGACGTACCTGGTGGGCTAGTTGGACCCCAGGGACCCTCACGATTCAAGGGGACTTAACCCCCCAACTTAAAACGCGCAACAGGGCGTGTTTGCAAACATGTCACCTCAGGCCCTGCCCCCTCCCTTCAACACTGTGCAAACACGCCCTGTGGCGCGTTTTAAGTTGGGGGATTAAGTCCCCTTGAATCCTGATGGTCCCTGGGGTCCAACTAGCCCACCAGGTACCTCCAGTAAGCGCCACAGAGCTGCGTTGCAGAGAGGTGTAAAAGAGGCGTGGCCTGGACCACCTCTCTGCAACGCAGCCCTAGACGCTGACTGGAGGTACCTGGTGGGCTAGTTGGCCCCCAGGGACCCCCAGTATTGAAGGGGAATTAATTCCCCATTTTAAAACGCGCCACGGGGCGCGTTTGCAGAGTGGTAAAGGAAGGGGGCGTGGCCTGTGGCACAATCGTTTTTTTTTTTTTTTTAGAAGGGGGCTGTGTGGCCCCCTTCCTTTTTCCTTTTTTTGGGCCCTGGGGACCCCATCCCCCAGGGCCTTACCCCTTTTTTTTTTAAAGTAAACAGGAAGGGGGCCGCTTGGCCCCCTCCCGTGGCCGATTCCGGCCCCGGGGACTCCATCCCCCGGGGCATGGCCACACTTTTTAAAAAAATTTTAAGGAGGGGGGCTGCGTGGCCCCCCTCCTCAGGCCTCCTTTTGCCCAATCCCCCCACGGTCCTGCCGGCTCCCCGCATCCTGCGGGAGCCGGCATTGCTTTTCCACACGGGGATCTGCTTAGATGCAGCTCCCCGTGTGGAAAAGCAATTTGCTTTGAATTTTGGAAGAGAGAGCAGGTTTCCTGCTCTCTCTTCCAAAATTCAAAGCAAGTTTGCTATGACAGGATGGGAGCCGCGAGTCTCCCGCCCTGTCATAGCAAAGAGCAGTGCCCCGGGGGTGGGCACCCCGGGACACTGTAGGAGCCGGCCCTGGGGGGTGGTGGTCCCCAGGGCCATCACAGGCTTCAGGAGGGGGGCCGCGCGGTCCCCCTCCCAACATGTTCAAAGCCCCGGGGAGGTGGTGGTCCCCGGGGCTCAGGGGTCCGAAACGGACCCCCACATTAAAATCTTAGTGCCCCGGGGAGGTGGCGGTCCCTGGGGCATGTGGGGGGGCCTTAAAGGCCCCCCCCCAACAAATATTTAATAAACCCCCACATGCCCCCGGGACTTGGCCCACCCGGGGGCCAAATGACAACGAAGAGCGGGAGCCCGCGCTTCGTTTTTTTTTCTTCCAGGGCGGGATCCGCGGATCCAGCGCGCATCCCACCGTCTTTTAAAAAATAAATGCTTTCTTGGGCCCTGGGGGTCCGTGTGGGACCCCCTGAGCAGGCCTAGGGAGTCAGGGTGTTTCTACCCTGCCCCCTTGTCTTGTTTTGCGCGTTAGTTTCACTGTTTTCTTGTGACTCGGTTCTACCGAGTCACAAGATGGCCGCCAACACTTCCTGGTTTGGAGTGTTGGCAGCCAATTAGCATAAAGCTCGTGGTCGGGAGGATCTGCGGATCCTCCGCGGCCATAGATATATATGTGTTTTTACTTTGATTTTCTCAACAACTACTGAACGGATTTACACCATTTAACAAAAAGGGTTCTTTCTGAACCAAGAACTACCTCTTAGCCAAATTTGGTGTAATTCCGTTCAGCAGTTCGGGCTGTAGCCGTGTCTAAAGTTTCCTATGGAAAATTGCATGGGGAAAACACGTTTTGGGACCCCCCTTTTTTCTCATCCCCCGCTTGCCGAATCACCCCGAAACTTTCAGGATAGGAGCAGACCGGAGCGCCCCACGAGTTTTGAAAATTTCGCGAAGATTCATCAACCGGCGCCAAAGTTATTGGAAATAGAATGTTGTGAATTTCCTATGGAAAATAGGTCCTAACTATAACTATCTACTGGCGACCGCCAGTAGATAATATATATATATATATATATACCTTGTAAAACATGGTTTTACTGTAAGTCTGTGAGTGACTGGAGGTCCATAGGATAACATGGACTGGCTACCGAGCAAGCACGAGATAGCCAGTCTCCATTATGGTACCGCTGAATTGTTTCGTGTTTGATGCCTAACACCGTGCTTTTTCACCCCTGACATGATTCGTGTCAACGATGAGCTGGCATGGGTGGGAGCGCCACCCTGAGTGAGTGGCTCCCTATGAAACAGTAATCCAGTGCCTTGGTAAGCTTCCTGAAGCTGTTTGCTGCCTTCCTTGTGTGTTGGTGTGCATGCTGCCCAGGATGGAGACAAAGGCTTGGGCTGGAATGAGGTCACACCTCCTCCCTCCCAGTATGGCTAGTGTTCACAATAATCAAGGCAGTGAGCCTCAAAGGCTTTCACCACCCTTGATATGTAATCACTTGTCCCCCACTCAAGGACAAAGGCATTCCCCCCTGTCCAAGCCAACAAGTGGGAAAATTAGGTAGTCTGGGGGTCTACACCCCCAAAAGGCTAGCAACTCCTTTAGGGTGGGCTGGGAGGTCTGTGCAGCCAAGGAAGGATTCTGCCATTTTGGAAGACCCTAAAATAGAGTATTCTGGGTAGCACAGCGACGTATACCCAAAGGATGTTGTCACTACAGTGGCGGGTTAGCCGCAGGGACCAGCAGCCCATTGACCCCTTTCCCTCACACCCTTAACGCCCCCTAAATTAGGATTTAAGGGGCTCCCCGACACCAGAACCTCAGTTCTGACTTTGAATCCAAGAAGAGGCACAGAGAAGATGCCAAAAACAGGACTTTGAACTCTTCCACAGTGCAAAGATAGGACACTTAAATGCCCTGATGAGACCATATACTGGAACTGCGTGTTTGATGTGTCCATGGCAAATGCTCATTGCCCCCAGCAAGTGGACACCAGAAACCGAAGCAGACTTCCCTGGACTGCAGGAAAATCGATGTGCTGCGTGACAAGACCTGAGACTCACCGGGCCTGTTGAGAGTGAGCCCAAAGAGAGTGGTGTCCTGCAAGCCCAGAGTGGTAGGTAAGCTTTAACCAAGTTTCAAGCCGCTACTTTACTCCTGTCTCCCTCCAGTCACCAAAGTAACTGTGGACTACATTTGCCACAGGCAAGGCTTGGTAATCGCCAGCCGGGTGATCGACTCCTTGAGTGACCTCTCCAGCCTGGGAGCAACTCACAGCAACCGACGTCAGTACTGAGCGCGCTGCTGCATCCCTGCATCTTCAAGGTGGTGAAGTTGAGTGTGTTGCAAAGCATCTTTGGCATGTCCTGCCCTGGTGATTGACAGCTGCCAGCTACCTCTGCACCCAGAGCCACCGAGCAAGGTAGAAGGAATCAAGCTGTTTTGCCCAGTTCACAGGACCCCCAAGGCCTCTACTCTCCGAGGGTAGAGTATAACTCCATCTCAAAGTGTGGTTTTGTGAAGTGCTTCAATTTTAACAGCTCCCGCGGATCCCGTCTACCACCAAGGACAGCCAGAGCTCCTCTGCACCTGACTCCCTGGGCAAGGTAACAAAGTACTGACTGTTGAGACTTGGTCAAGGGACCCAAAAAAGGGTTTGTTTGAACTCACCCTGCAAGTGACAGAGTGTCACCTGTGTTTGCCCCCATTCATTTCATTGGGACCAGTTTGGCAGCTTAAAGTGCATCTATTTTTGAACACTTTAATAATCCACATCTCTGGTTGTATGTATGATACAAAGTTCATTTTGGAGTCTATATATATAAATACACTCTATTTTTATAAACTGATGTTGGATTTCTTTCGAGTCGTGTCAATTACTTATGCACAATAATGGTACTGTCAACTACTTAACACATGTTCCTCCAGTAATGCCTGACTGCTCTTTGCCACACTACCAGGACTGAGCTAATGATTATTGTTGTTGAATCCAAGGATCATGCTTTGTGTATTGTGCTAGTATTACATGGCAAGGCCCCAGCCATATCACATAATACTTCCACCTTGCAACACAGTCCCATCCTAGATCCATATGAGAGGTTAAAGTAGCACGAAGGGAGTACAAAAAAAACAGTAATAGAACGAAAAGCCAAAATAAGAGCGCAGGCATTGAATATTCTTTTGGTGGCAGGGAAAGCTAAGGACAACGCAAAATATTGGGAAGTAATAAACCACCACTTTTTTACTGACTCCTCATATTCAAAGATTGAGGCCTTAATTCCCATGGAGGAATGGGTCAGGCATTATTCTCAATTGTTTTCCTCTGCTTTGAGTGATGAGCATATTTCTGACTTAGATGTATATCCCCAACCAGTCACCAAAACAATTTGTGAGCTCCATAATTCTATCTCCGTTACTGAGGTTATCACAGCCCCCGGTCCTGACAGTGTCCCCATTGGCATTTTTAAGGGAATGTTTCTCTCTGGGTCCCACTCATTAGAAATGTCTTGAGAGCAGCTGTGGTTGGTTCCATCCCAGGTTCCTGGAAGAAAGCAATTATAGTACCCATTTTTTAAAAAGGAGATATGAACCAACCCAGCTGCTATTTCTCAATTTCTATTTTGGACTCCACATCTAAGATCTTGGGGCAAGTTTTATTATCCTTTCTGGAACAGTAGACGGCAGAACATAACATTATACCAAACGTTCAGTTTGGGTTTTGACCAATAATAGGCACGATTGAACAATGTTTTAACCTTTATCTGCTAGTTGGCACATAAGTCAAGGCCAGGGGAGGACTCTTACATTTAGCTTTTTTGGGCATCTCCTGTGCTTTTGACCTCTTGATCCGTTCCAAACTTAGACTCATAATGGAGAACATGGGAGTTGAAAGGGAACTTCTAACTTTGATCAGACACTTATACTATGGTACCTCAGTGTGGGTGCATTTTAGTTGTGGGGAGTGTGTCCTTCCAATTTGATCTAATTTTACTGTGAGACAGCTTTGTATTTTGGCCCTTTTTTTATTATATATTAATAATGTGGAGCACTTTTTTTTATCACTTAGCGGAAAAGATTAACTTAAGATGAGGAATCGTTCCATGCTGATTTTGTCATATGCAGACAATGCTGTCCTTATCGCAAGAACAGTAAATGGCTTACAGCTGCTCTTTAATTTATTTTTTATAACTTATGGAAGATTTATGGAATCGATGGTTATGACGTGGTCCTCACAAAAAAAAGTACAAATCTTATAATTTAGGGACCATTATGCTGTTTAAGATAAAGTCTTTCAATTGGCTGGGTATTCTTTTTAATACAGTGTTAAATTGGTAGCCTCTTTTATATTCTAGATTACAGCAGCTATTAAGAGCTGCAGAGGCTGTTTTCTGCTTTTCCTCTAGGATGTGGATCAAGCATGTGTGAGAAAGATCCAAATCTACAAGAATACATGTATACCGGTGGGGCTTTACAAGGCAGGTATTTCGGGCTACAGTAACCCAGCCCCCTGAAAAGGATTTGGAATGATTTTATTTTTAGACTTTCATCAGTCCAGCACAGTACAGTACACAGACATTGGTCATGCAGAGTTAGGGCTAATGTTCTTGGAAGATGCAGTCTGCCTAGCTCCTTTGCTGTTATGGATCAACATATGATGCAAACCAGAAGCTGGCCTGGATATTCTATGTGAGGCAAACATTTTTTAAACTGGGAATGCCAGATCTGTTTTTTAATACTTCTAGTATAGATGCAAATTCTAAAGAACCTGCAAAAACACTTTATTATAGCTGGTGCCTTAAACAGCAAAATAAGAAGGCACAACTAATGAAGTCTGTGTTAAATTACAGACCTGTTGAGAAGAATGGCCCACGAATTGGGAGTACATTCCAGCTTTATTAGGATCACAGCCTCCACAAACCACCGCAGCTTACATCTGAGGGAACTGTCACCAACTGACATGGAATGTTGGTGACAGCGGGAGTAGCTCACAGCAAGAGAGGGGAAGGAACCATAGCGGGTTAAGGGGGTGGGAGGAGAGGACGGCGAGGTAAGGAAAAGGCAAGGAAATACATATTACAACACATCTCCCCCTTATGAATAAAAGAAACAAAGAAATAGCTGGTACAAGGAAATATCATTGTGGAACAACAAGGTGAAACAAGTCAAACCCTAAGAGAATACATTCAAATGTTACAGTAGTTCAGGGAGTAAAACAAGGCAACCCAACCGAAGAACAATACAGTATTCCTCAGCACAACAAAGCAAAAGATCAGTGTGGAACATAGTCTCTGTGCCACGCTGGAACTCTATGCGGCATCATGCTCCTGCGATCATATTTTGAGACGGCTTCACACCTTGAACACACCTCCGGACTGTTCTTGACTAACAAAGGGTGATAAAAAGAGATAACCTGTCCACACTTCAAGTGCGTCCGTCATTCAGAGTAACTACATTCTTGCCCACTGTGACCACTTTCATGGGCTCAGAAAACTTACTTCCCCCTCCTTGATGAGACACTGGTAGCTTGACTAAGACAGTGTCTCCCACTTTCCACTTGCCCTCTACTACACCATGCTTTGAGTCATATTTCTGTTTGTAGTTAAGTTGGTGGAGCTCTCTAAGCCTGTTCATCTTGTCTCTATCCACCTATCTGGGCTCCCCACCACCCAACCAGTTTGGAGATAATTTAGTTCCGGGTAGTCTTCCTTTTAACGCCAGGAACGGTGAGACATTGGTAACCAAGTTGGGTGTGGTATGATAGGACAACAGCATGCTTTGGATAGCTTGATCAGCAGGCTTTCTTGACATTTGAGACAATTGCAAACATTCCTTTATCATCCTGTTGACCCTTTCAACAAGTCCATTGGCCCTGGGGCAGTATAAAGCAGTCTTAAAATGGTAGCCAGACAAACTTTTCAAGAATGCCTGCATCTCTTCAGATGTAAACTGCACCCCATTATCTGTGACAATGATACTGGGAATACCTTCCATCACAAACACCTCCTTAAGGAAACAAATGAGAGACCCAGTGTTGATGCGACTCACCAATTTCGTCATGATCCAATGTGAATGGTAGTCTACTAATACTAGCATGAACTTCCCCTCCCACAAAGGAACCTTAAGGGGCCCTATAATGTCCAACCCAAGCTTATCCCAAGGTTCTGAAGGGTCAGACACAGGAGACAAGGGCACTTTATGAGTAGTTTTCGATTTGTCGCTAAGAGCACATGATAAACAATCTCTGACAGTTTCCTCAACAACAGAATCCATTCTTGTAAATCAATACGTGGCTCTGACTTTAGCTTTGGTAAGGCTTCTGCCTAAGTGTCCCTAATGGGCAATTGCTGCAATCCGAGTCCACAACTTCATAGGCGGAACCAACCTATCTCCCCTCAAGACTTTATTGTTGGAAATGCTTAGTTCATGACGCACAACCCAATAATCCTTGAAGTTATCACTAAGTGTACCAGGTTTAACAGGCCAACCTTGAATGATCTTACATTTGACTTGTTCCAAGGTCTCATCACTAGCCATTTCCAGTTCCCACTCTTCCTCAGAAATTCCAGAAATTTCTACAGACGCCACAATCTCACCACTTTCAGACATGGCATCACTAACAGGCTTTGCCTCATCACAGGAAAGACAATCAGCAACCCAGTTTCTATTATCAGGCACATATTCAATAGTGAAATTGAATCCTTCCAGACCTAAGAGCCATTTGGAAATTCTAGGGGTCGTGGCAACCCTCCCTTTGATCGAGAACATGTACATCAATGGCTTGTGGTCAGTGCGCACAACAAAAGGAAGACCCCAAAGGAAAAATGTAAAATGGTCAATAGCCCAAGAACAAGCTAAGGCTTCTCTTTCAACAGTGGAATAATTGCACTCAACCTCTCTCAAAGCTCTAGACGTGAAGGCTACAATCATTTCCTTTCTGTCTACTACTTGTAACAGTGCCCTGCCTACACCAACACCACTAGCATCTGTGGTCAAAATTGTTTTGCGCCATGTATCAAAACAACCCAGAGAGGGAGCATTCGCAATGGCCTCCTTGATAGCCTCAAAAGAACTCTGACAAACCTCCTCCCAGAGATAAGGGGTATTTTTTTTTAAATAAACTCCTTAAGGATGTTGTAACATCAGCAAAGTTCCTGACAAACTTATTCATATATTCTGTCAAACCCAAAAAGGACCTTAATTTGTCTTTATTCTTAGGGGAAGGAGCATCTCTCACAGCTTTGACCAAATCTAACTTAGGGTTAACTCCATTCTTTGAAATGGTATGTCACAAGTGGTCTACTGAGTACACACCGATTTTGCACTTATTCTTACTTACAGTGAAGCCAGCTCCTTTGAGAGCCTCAAGTATATTTCTCAAGGTAGCAGTGGGTTGTTGTATTGACACCCCATGAATTAGGATGTCATCCTGAAAACAAAGAACGTTATCAATTTTCCACAAGGTGCCCTTCATGACACGCTGAAACACAGCTGCAGTAGAAGCTAAGCCGAATGGCATGCAGAGAAATCTGTACGCACCAAAAGGGGTAATAAACAATGTGAGCGACCTGGAATCTGGGTGTAACTCTGTTTGATGCTAGGCAGACGATAGGTCGATCACACTAAAAATCTCAGCTTTGCCCATCATACTGATCATTTCATTGATGCGAGGGAGGGGAAACCTATCTATCTAAATGTTAGTATTCAGATCCCTCAGGTCCACACAGGGATGCAAACCCCTTCCCCCAGATTTCTGAGCGACCACAATCGGGGCAAGCCACAGGGAACTTTCGATGGGTTTAATAATGCTCAGAGAAACCAACCTGTCCAACTCTTTCCTCAACGGTGCTTGCATGAGGTTGGGAATAGGACGCACTTTATGAATTACAGGGACTGCATTGTCTTTTACTCTAATCCTGTGCTGGAACCCTTTTAAATGCCCAAATTATCACAGTACACCTCAGGGAACCCATCACAGATTGCATCGAGCTCCGGTTTTCCCCCATCTACAGCAAACACTGGTTCAATTCTGTTAGGATCAAGCCTAATGCCCAGCTCTTTCTGGTGAGCCCATCCCAAAAAACATGACTCATTTCTCGTGAGGTAAACTTTCCTTTGCATCAAACGTTCCTTGAATTTAATTTCCATACATAAAATGCCCACCAAAGGAATGGGATCCTTGTTATAACTTCGTGGATCTATATCAGGTGAGTTCATTGTTTAATTCTTGCCAATTAATTTTTCCTTAAAAACTTTATAATCTATAAAGGTATATGGGGAGCATGAGTCAACGAACACACTAACTTCGATATCATCAAGAGAAATAATGCATTTGGGGTAGTCAACACACTTGCACAAGGTGTTTTTTCCGATTTGGAAAATATGCATGCTGTTGGTACCCTCAGCAACCTCATCGATTGCATGAACGTTTTTCCTTTCTGACCTGCATTTTTGCAAAGTGTAGCAAAGTGTCCTCTTTTATTGCATTTTCTACAGACTATGGATCGAGCAGGACAACTTGGACTATTTGCTAATGATTGCTGTTACCACAACGGTAACATCTTAGTCTTTCAACCCTCCTGTCATCTAAAAACTTGCTATTATAGGGTTCGCCATTTTTTTTGCTCAAGAAACTCTCCTTCTCAACACTTTCAAGATCAGCTTTACTTTTTGCCACCTGCATTGTCTCAGTCCCATTAGAATGCTTCATTTCTTTAATACATTCAGCTGTATGCGCGATACTTTAGCTATTTCTATATCCACTTTTAAGTCAGGGTTCCCAGTCAGCAACTAATCTTGGATTTTAGGGTTATTGGTGCAGCGAACAAGCTGATCTCTAATAAGAGAATCAACTAAGGTGCCAAAGTCACATAAGTTTGCCAGGCCTCTTAACACAGCTATGTAGGATGTAACTTTTTTCTGTTTTTCCTTGCGCCCTGCAAACAAATGTAGGTCTCTCTAAGACCACATTCAATTTTTGCCCAAAGTGTCTTTCCAGCTTTTGTAAGATCGCAGAGTAGACATCCTGCGAGCCTTCACCCTCTGATTCGCTATCAGAATCTGTCAGATTCTCATAGACTTTTCTGCCTTGGATACCAATATTGTGTAACAGAATGTGCTGTTTCCTTAGTGGAGAACATTTCTCACACCCAATACCTATAAGATAGGAGCAGAATCATTTTTCCCAGTCTTACCAGACAATAGTGGGTTCACCCACTTCATCCAAGAAGGGTGGAGGTTGGTTCATGTTAGATGAAGACATTGTTGTGAGATAGAGAAGTAACACAGATGTGCTCAACAGAGTGCAGGAACCAGGGGCGGTGCGTCCATTGGGGCGTTGGGGCGTAGCCCCCCCGCCCGCAGCTCCCTCGGCGTCTTTGAACCTAAGTAAACTGAATCAGTTTACTTAAGTTCAAAGACACCGAGGGAGAACTGACAATCATGTCAGTCAGCATGACGTCGGACCGCCCACCCCCTTCAGAGTCTGAAGGGGGTGGGCGGTCCTGCGTCATGTTGACTGACATGATTGTCAGAGGGACCAGGGGCAGCAGGCAGCACTGCAGCACAAGTGCGCATGAGTGGGGAAGGGCACAGAATTTTCGCGCCGTGCCCAGTCATGCGCACGTGTGTTTGCACTGGCTTAGTGCATGCCCATTAGGAGAGCGAGGTTGAGCAAAGGCTCAAACCTCGGTCTCCTAATGGGCAGGCGGGCGAGAGGTAACCGTGCCCTAAGCCAATCCTCGCGCTGCCAGCAGCGCCAGGATTGGCTGAGAGGGGCTATAGGGCAGGCGCAAACGGAGTCGGACCCGAGGCGGCGCGGACGGCGGACCTGCTCAGGTAGGCAGGATTTCCTTTTTTTATTTCCAAAATCCCCCGCGCGCGAGCCGCGACTTTAAATGAACTATGCAATTGTTTTTCCAGCCTCCATGTTTTATAATTAAGCAATAATCCCTAGCAAATCAGTCATTGCTATTTGCTACCAGTAATAAGTGTTATTTTGGGCCGCAGAATGCTCTCAGAATTAGTCACTCTCAGACACCAGACGGATATATCTGCCAGGCAGAAATGTGGAGCAGGCTTCATTACCACAGCTTCACTCCAGCTTCCCCAGCTGCTGATCGGCGGCAAACAAAGATGCTTTTATTTAGCATTTGCTCGTTATTATTTTTCAATAAAGGGCAGGATATTTCGTCAGAATGGTGCTCTGCTGGACGTGCAGCTGGGGCGCGGGCGGGCTGGGTCGGTGCGCTCTGGTGCACACGGAGATGCACTGTGCAGGATGACGTGAACATTCACTTGTGCACATATTTTCTGTCCTGCAGCAGCCTGGCAGTGCAGTCGGGGCTACACTGTAAACACCCCTACATATTGCATAGGCGATGTGAGCCGGAAGTCTCCATGGGTAGCTCAAGAGAAGCTTTGAAACATCAGTGTACCACGTTCGTCCTCTCGGCGCTATGGCCAGGACATGCATGCACCACCAGCACCACCCTGTCCTCTGTCGAACCTCTCCTCCGCGACTCCTTCCATCTGCTCAGCTATCCAGTATCCACCCCTCCTACGCACTCCTGTGCTTCCTTTCCCTTCAACCACCCACCTATGACTCATGGACACGTGTGCATAGCTTGTGCTCCCTGATCCGCAGCCGTGTGTAGAGGCGCTATCCATGGTGCTCAGAGACAGACACGAACGTGCAGTCTACGGAGTACTCGTCTGTGGAATACGGACAGCCTAATGTGTAATGGACACAGAAGACTTTTTTTCTTGTTCCTGTCTCACATACAGCACCTAGCCCGGGGCCCATCCCCTCCCCCGGTGATCACTACACACAGCATAACGCACTATACAATTTATGCGGAGCTCAGGTTGGCCTTTTCATTAACGTGGGTGTTTGGCGGACTTCAACGAAGAAGCCTTCTGTTTATTCCAGCGTTAATTTGACGCTATACCGCCGACATTTCGTGGTATTCGAGATGTATGTAAATTTACACGTAACTCAACTGCCTCCAGTTTACGTGGGAAGAAAAATATTTTTCTTTGCTCTCAATAAGCTGTTAGAATCTGGACGGGGGCAGTCAGTATGACATTCTGTTCTATTCCTTTGAATCTAATAGAGACAATGGCCCCCATCAAAGGATGTGCCAAAATGGACTTGACCAACTTCGTGACGTTTTTAAATAACATAATCAACTTCACAAAGCTGGTGAATTTAAAAAGAAAAAGTGCCTGAAAAGTCATGCAGTAAGTATGTTCTTCCAAAAAACATAGCGCAAAAATCTACTATATAAAGGGAATTGTATTGCTGGAAAAATATAATGAAAATGTTCTGGGAAATATTACTCACAGGCAACGTTTTACGGAGCTGACAACTTTGAAAAACTAAAGTTTGGCACCTTCTCAAAACTTTGCTGGTGGAACTATACTTTTGCACACTCCTTCTGGGGGAGACAAATTTTTACAAGAATGTTGGCACACAATATGCAATGTAAATGTATTAAGTCCTGAAGATGGTGCCCAAAATAAAGTAAACAATTAGAAAGGAATTGGGTATAAAGGTAAAGAAGCCGTTGAATTACAGGATCGGCTGCACCAGAGACTATGTCAGAAAAATCAATACTCATTTTTGAAATGGATAGCCAATGTTGTAATCATGGTGGAGCAACTGATGTCACCTTTAACTCTATTTCTTGCACAAGACTTGTAGAATATTTGAGCAGTTTTTCGTTGAGAATGCATGTGGTAACCTATGGTGTTGAACTGCTGAGTGACATGTACTGAATGGTGCCCCTGAGTAAGATGACTTGTAAGAAAAGATGGAGGCACACTGAATCATGCAAGGACTATCGTCAGCCTCGTGTGGGCCACTAGAGTGTCACTGAACAGGGCTTGGAAGGAAGACATGAGTACTTGCAAAGATCTTAGGTACTCTATTGTTGTCACGAATTCCTGGCCTGTATGATCTGGGCGGTATGTCGGAAGTTGGTATTGTGATGGCACGTCCCAATATATATTGTCTGATGCCAGTTTTACTTCCTCATCCGGTGTATGGATCAGGTTGGCATTAAATTTATGTCCCAGAGAGGATGCTCATTTCTTGCCTCTGAGACTTTTGTCAGTAGTAACAAGTCTAGTGCTTTTTTCTTATTGGAACTTGGGTGTAGGTATACGTTCATTAGTAGTACTGTTCTGGATTGAGAGTTGGTTTTGATTCATTGCAGAGCGGGATCTGGAGATTTGAGTTGTTCAGATGTCAAGTGATGTGGGCACATAGACTGCCAATCCTCCTTTTGGGTGGCCGCAGCGCTCCTTTTTTTCAGCTTCTACGAAGTAGTGAGTGTAACCGTCCAGGGGCAAGTTGTCTAAGGCCCATGTCTCTTGGAGTGCTATTATATCATATGCTTCCCAGTCCTGGGGTGGTGTGCTGTCCTCTAACATTTTTTTTGCTCCCGCTATGTTCCATGAGAGGATATGTAGATCGTCTTTATTGGCATGATCTCCCTGGGTCATACTACCATGTGTGCGTTTAAAGTGGTGGCAAGCCAGTTTCACTGTGTTTGGTGAGGGTCAATTTGCATGTCAAAGTTACTCTTCTTTGGTGCAGGATTTGGGCTACTTCCTTATGCGTTCGGCAAGACCAAATAAACCTGAGTTTTCCCCAGTAGCTTAGTTGGGGATCACTGTTGTTAATGGTGTGCTTTTACCATTAGGGGTTGGGGTAGCATTTCTTCATTTGTTTTGTTAGTTTTATGTCCCAAGTTTTGTTGGAATATGCAGAAGGGTTCAGGTTTGTGCAGTAGAATGTGATGAGTTTTCAACTTCCAGAGAAAATATAGAGAGGACATGAGATGAGAGAACTCTCTTAAGGGCATACTTTTTGAGGAGGCCCTCTGCTTTTGATTGCAGTGGCTCAGTTTATTTGGTGATTCACAATTCCAATCATGGGTAAAACATGGCTTGTTGAACATAGATGAGATGTACTTGCAAATTGTTTGATTGCATATTGCATTTCAGGTTTTCAATTTGACCAATCCTTTGACTTCTTACCAACGAAATATGAGTGTCTTCCTGGTCGAGGACCACACTGCTTTTTCTCTTATCTGTCTTGTATCAAGACCCTGCTGGACTATGGGGTGAAAGAAAGCTTGAATAAGCAGATACCTATGTTATATGACATCTCTTTATTAGTGTAATAACTGCACTTTCACAATTGCTTTATTAACCTTCCTGCTTTCTCAAATTTGCTTGAAAATGCACCATTTGTCCACACTTTTTTCAAAATTTTCTCGGAGGGAAAAACCCCCCGAACCCCCCTTAGGTTGTTCGGGGTCGCTCGCTACGCTCGCTCGCTGCAGTGCAGTATGCCAAGAATTTTACACCCCACCACTTTCAAATGTCACCAGCCACCACTGGCAGGAACACTTGTAAAATCCACTCAGGCATTCAGATACCACACAGATGCCAACAAAAGTTTAACGGTGGACTAAGGTTCCAGTAGTAAAGAGGCAATGAATTGAAGAACAATGTCACAGCTCCCAGATTTAAGTAGTTAATATGCCTCAAGAGTGGGAAATTATACCAACCACAGCCTCCTTAAGAGCTACACGAGGTGGAGGTGATGGACGTCAAGTTAATAATTGCTGTGCCCATCAGCATGAAGGGCTTGAGAAAAATTAAAGGATTGCTTTGGAAGGCATAGAACAGAATTTCCCACTGAGTCAGCAGGTTTAGTACGATACGCTAGAACTTGATATTAATAAGCTGTGCCTATCAGCGTGACAGGCGTGAGAATAATTATGATGTGAAGAGCGAGCACTTTGTAAGTTTTCCAAGCTGTGCCCGTCAGCGTGACAAGTGAAATAGGATAAATCCGATTTTTAGCCAGGAGCTCCCTCTTGTGGCTCCAAGTAGTAAGGCACATAGAATCGATCAATAGATATGAGGAAGGCGATCGTGATGAGGCAGGGCGCAGTGCGCAGTCCCGGAAAACAGCAGGCAGATGGCAACGCTAGACTCCGGGAAGCCCACCACACAGCTCCTCACCTTATGACTGTGTAATTTCACACAGTAATATTGGCTCACATGGAACAATATGACGGAAACTCAGTGATTGTGGTGTTGAAGACGTCCGGGGAGGAGGCTGGCTGCGCTGTCCCCGACCAGCTAAAAATCGTCACCAAATGTTGAGAAGAAGGGCCCACGAATTATGAGTAAATTACAGCTTTATTAGGATCACAGCCTCCACAAACCAATGCAGCTTACATCTGAGGGAACCGTCACTAACCAACATGGAATGTTGGTGACAGTGGGAGTAGCTCACGGCAAGAGAGGGGAAGGAACCATAGCGGGTTAGGGGGGGTGGGAGGAGAGGACGGCAGGGTAAGGAAAAGGCAAGGAGATGCATATTACAACAAGACCAGTTTCTACCCCTGTTGGGTAGGAACGCTACCTGGACCTGATATCTAATTCCACTTACAGACACAACCTCACTCATTTATGTTTGGGTATCCTGAACTTTGAGGCAGCTTTCCCTGTACAGAGAACCTGGCCAAACATATTCCCAAAGAGTCCATGCAATATGGTTTCCAATCAAAGCAGTGCGCACTTTTTTTATTGTTTTCCACTTTATATTCTGCACCTCAGAAGTCCTTTCTAGTCCCTGTTCCACAAGCAACAAATTTCAGGCAATAGGTTATGTTATGTTATGGAGTTTGTAGAGCGCACAGGTGCCCCAGCAACGGGGCATCCCAGCGCTATAATGCAACTGTCAAAGCAAACCAGAGAACACGCAGGAAGCAGATTATGCTGGGAAGAGGTAAGTTTTGCTGGCTTTGCGGAGGAGAGAATGATTTTGAATGTTTCTGAGTGGGAAGGGAGTTCCAAAGCCTAGGAGCACAGATGTGGAAGGAGCGTCCTCTGGGCCGTACTCTCTTGAACCGAGGGACAACAGCCAGGTGCTGGTCCATGGAGCGCAGCTGTCGGGTGGGTAAGTAGGACATCATGAGACTGGACAGAATGAAAGGAGATTGAGAGAACATGATTCTGTGGGCAATACAGAGGGTCTTAAATTGAATATGTTTCTCCACCAGTAACCAGTGCAGTTTACGGATGGAGCTGGCGGTAGAGCAGATTCTTGGCAGGCCTAGGAGAGCCCAGGCTGGCGCATTTTGTACCCTTTGTAGACGTAGTATCTCTACCCTATTGGCCCCAATGTATAGGGAGTTAGCATAGTCCAGTCTGGAGAGTACTGTGGCCTGAATGATCACCTGGCAGGTGGTAGGATCGAAGAAACCCAGCAGAGGTTTAAGCCCACGTATGAGCCCAAAACATACCCCGGCTACTACCTTGGTCTGGGTCTGAAAAGATAGGGCAGAGTCTATCCAGACTCCCAGATTTTTTACTGCCTGTTTAGGAGTCGGCGAGAGACCCAGTGAAGACGGCCACCAATGATTGCTCCACAGTTGGATGTCTTTTCCCACCAACAGAATCTCCGATTTGTTGGTGTTAAGTTGGAGACAGTTGGCCGTCATCCAATCTGCAATGGCTGTTAGATCCTTCTTAACTTGAGTGCACCCTGCCCAGAGTCATCAGATAGTGTTACCACCAGCTGCGTGTCATCCGCGTAAGATGCCACAGCTAGTCCTCTGTTCCTGGCTACTGCTGCCAGAGGTTGAATATAGATGTTAAAAAGGGTTGGGCTAAGAGCCGACCCCTGCGAAACCCCTTGATGGACCATATGCACCTGGGAGCAGAAGGGAGGAGAAAAGAGGTGAGCCAGCCCAGGGCAGGCCCTGCCAACACCGATGTCCTCCAAGCGCTGCAGCAGGATCCGATGGGACAAAGTGTCGAACGTGGCACTCAGATCCAATAAAATTAAAGCTGAGGTGCGACCGACATCTAACGTGCCCCTCAGATGTTCCACTACAGCCAGAAGGGCGGACTCAATGTTATGATAGGGCCGGAAGCCGTTCTGGGATGGGTCGAGCAGATTGTTGTCTTCTAAGTACTTCGTGAGAGTGGCATTGATGTGGACTTCGGTGATCTTGGATACCAACGAGAAGAGGGAGATAGGGCGAAAGCTCTCAGGTTTGGAGGCATCTAGCGTGAGCTTCTTTAACAGTGGAACCACCTTGGCATGTTTCCATGCAGTGGGAACCACCGCAGAAGACAGAGATAGATTGATAAGTTTGCAGAAAGGGGAGAGAAGTTGACGTAAAAATTTCTGGAATTGGTCCGGTTTGAGAGGATCTGATGGGGATCCTGATTTAAATGTATTATAGATTGCGCACATCACTTCTTGATCGAGTGCCGGAAAGACAGAGAGCACCGGGCCATCCCGGGACCGCAGGGAGGGGCTGGCCCTAGTCTCAGTGTGGGGGAAGGTTTTATAGATGTCCTCGACCTTTTTAATAAAGAAGGCAGCGAGGCTCTCGCATTGCTGATTGGAGGAAGGCGGGGCGGCTTGAGATTGCCTTGAGGATTTGAGGTCCTTGAGCAGAGAAAAGACACATTTAGCAGGATTACTGCTAAGTCTGATCTCATCAGCATAGTAAGCAGCTCTTTCCTTCTGGATGGTTCTATGATAGTACTTGATGGCAGCACAATATCGTGGTTTCAGAGTAGGGTCATAATCCCGCCTCCATGCTCGTTCCAGCCTTTTACAGTTTTTACGAATTGAGGCCAAATTGTCATTATGCCACGGGCTGGGCTGGGTAATACAGCTCTGGGACCATCTTGCGGGAATGAGAGAGTCGAGGGAGTGTGTCAGCCACAAAATGATTTACTTGCAACTTTTACGTATTCCACATACATGTTATGCTGTGATAAACTTTGTAAGAGCTATTATTAAGATTAGGAAGCGTAATGGAGATTCATAAAAGTATTGTTTTATGAACATTTTTATTTTATGCTATTTATACATTATTTTAAGATAAATCTTGGTATTACGGATCTTTTAATTATGATACTGTTAGTATACTATTTGATCTGAACTGGGATGCATTGAATTGCTGTATTCTATGAATTAAATATATTCTGTTCTTTTATAGCATGCTGCTGAATAAAGATTCATTGACTGACTGACCATTTTGGTTCAAAGGGTGAGAACTGTGGCTCCATGCTTGAATGGACTTGCCCCACCACTTTAAAAATAAAGTCAGGTCCGGAATTAAAAATAGGGCACACTGCCCCTGTTTGTTCTTTAATTAGGTGTGCCCATTGCAGACCAGGACAGTGCGCCTGAGAAAACAAATATCGCCTTCAGCACAGGTACCAACTCTAATAAATCACACCTGCGCTGAAGAGTGCTCAGTAGTGAAAGATGTGACAATGGGATGAAACCATTGCTACACCTTTCAAAGGAAGCAGGTAGGCCTCTCTTTGAAGAGGGTGTGACTGGGAAGGGGCACAATCGAGGGAAGCCCAAACAATTTCACACCTCTGTGGTGTACAATCAGTTTATTTCCAACAGTTTGTTTGCCTCTGTGTCTATGTCCGTAATTTCAAAAACCAAAAATATGCCCATGCTGCTTCTTAACTATGATCATTAATCATTAAGCAATGGAACAAAACCATGCCAAAGATAACCACTTTTTCTGTTAGATTTAATCAGAACGCTTTTTCTTCTTTTTTTAAACAAAAATGTAACCACCCACATAGTACACACATTTTATAATTTGTGAAAAAACATTTGCAAAACAGACAAGAAATGTACAATAAAAACATTTACATATTTACATATCAACATCACATATATCACTTCCTGCACCCTATTCACTCAACCTCATCATACATTCACTACCTCAAATGACCTAATATCACATTGAAAACAAACACACAAATACCGCATTTGTTTTAAATGTTTTGCACAAACACTCTAAGGAAAATCAATAGGCTGAAGGCTATCAAACTAACTATCTTTATGAATTCGACACCAATTGTACTTCTATCTATGATTGGCTTTAGAAAGACGGTCTACGCGTTTCGAACCCCTCCAAGTTCGGGGATTCTCATCAGGACCAAAATAGCTGAAAAAGACAAAAAAGATATCTTTGTCTTAATTAATAACCAAAAGTGACCCTTAACTCAAAATGCCTCCATTGCGCTACACCTCTTACCTTAATCAACAATCAATGTTCAGCTGGTCTTGGACCCTTTTAACTTTCTCCAAACTGTTCAATCTAGAATAACATACATACAGTCTTAGTCTCATAATTATACGGGAATCTTGAAAAACGGTGGAAGATAACAAATTGTAGAACCCTCTTACTTGTGGCTGGCTGAGGGTGAACTGAAGCCACGCACGCTGCTCCAATAACTGCTACATCTCTGTGTAATGAACAAATGGGGTATATATTGGCCATGTGATAATACCAATGGCTGATATTTCAAAATTACTTTAGAATCAGGGAAATGCCCTACCTTGATTCGTGTCCCTTATGTACTTAGTATCAATAATTCGGCGGTGGACCGCAACGGAACTTTTTCTTCGTTTATCTAAAGAGGAAATCGAGACCATGTCTCAGTTCAAATTTACCGTACAATTATTCTTCATTTACCCCAACCACACTAATGTGGTCTGGTTCGCGATGCTTCGGTCTTTCTTAAAGGCAAAAAGTGGAACTTCAGACAACGTTTTTTCTAAATTTTTTACCAAATGCCAATTTTGATGAATAGTTTTTTTCAACCAATTTGACCTAGGACAGAAAGTGGACACACACACAATTCTTTCCAAAGGTGTTTTCTCATTCTTCTCTAAAAGTGTTTCCCGTGGAGTCCACCAAGCTCTCTTCATTGCTTTCTTCAGGATCTTTTTGGGGTAGCCTCTATTTGTCAATTTCTCCCTTAAGATGTTAGCATGAATGAAATATTCATCTTTAAAAGAGCAATTACGCCTAATCCGCAAAAATTGCCCATAGGGCAAATTCTCCTTTAGGCTTCGTGGATGGTTGCTTGTAAAATGGAGAGCTTTATTTCTATCTGTTTTTTTCTTAAACAAGGTTGTCACCAACCTGCCTTCACTTACATACACCTCAACGTCCAAAAATGAAATTTTGTGGTTCGAATAGTTCATGCTAAATTTTATATCAGCTGTCCTGTTGTTTAACCAGACGTGAAAAGAGTGTAGCTCTTCTTCATCACCTGTCCACACCATGAAAATATCGTTGATGAAACGAACCCAGCTTCCAATCTTCTTTTTGAATGGATTATCATTATAGACAAATTTGTCCTCATATTTGGACATAAAAAGTACTGCTAGCTCTGGAGCAAACGGACACCCCATCGCTACTCCCTTTATCTGAAAATAGAATTCATCATCAAAATTGAAGTAATTCTTTTTCAAGGCAAAACTTGCCAATTCCATTATGAATTCAGTTGGTATTTTTACAGGTTTCATTCTGCTTTCCAAAAATAAAGTTAGTACCGCCAGTCCTTCGTCCTGAGGTATCTGGGTATATAAATAGAAATAGAGGCTACCCCAAAAAGCTCCTGAAGAAAGCAATGAAGAGAGCTTGGTGGACTCCACGGAAACACTTTTAGAGAAGAATGAGAAAACACCTTTGGAAAGAATTGTGTGTGTGTCCACTTTCTGTCCTAGGTCAAATTGGTTGAAAAAACTATTCATCAAAATTGGCATTTGGTAAAAATTTAGAAAAACGTTGTCTGAAGTTCCACTTTTGCCTTTAAGAAAGACCGAAGCATCGCGAACCAGACCACATTAGTGTGGTTGGGGTAAATGAAGAATAATTGTACGGTAAATTTGAACTGAGACATGGTCTCGATTTCCTCTTTAGATAAACGAAGAAAAAGTTCCGTTGCGGTCCACCGCCGAATTATTGATACTAAGTACATAAGGGACACGAATCAAGGTAGGGCATTTCCCTGATTCTAAAGTAATTTTGAAATATCAGCCATTGGTATTATCACATGGCCAATATATACCCCATTTGTTCATTACACAGAGATGTAGCAGTTATTGGAGCAGCGTGCGTGGCTTCAGTTCACCCTCAGCCAGCCACAAGTAAGAGGGTTCTTCAATTTGTTATCTTCCACCGTTTTTTCAAGATTCCCGTATAATTATGAGACTAAGACTGTATGTATGTTATTCTAGATTGAACAGTTTGGAGAAAGTTAAAAGGGTCCAAGACCAGCTGAACATTGATTGTTGATTAAGGTAAGAGGTGTAGCGCAATGGAGGCATTTTGAGTTAAGGGTCACTTTTGGTTATTAATTAAGACAAAGATATCTTTTTTGTCTTTTTCAGCTATTTTGGTCCTGATGAGAATCCTCGAACTTGGAGGGTTCGAAAGCGTAGACCGTCTTTATAAGGCCAATCATAGATAGAAGTACAATTGGTGTCGAATTCATAAAGATAGTTAGTTTGATGGCCTTCAGCCTATTGATTTTCCTTAGAGTGTTTGTGCAAAACATTTAAAACAAATGCGGTATTTGTGTGTTTGTTTGAATGTGATATTAGGTCGTTTGAGGTAGTGAATGTATGATGAGGTTGAGTGAATAGGGTGCAGGAAGTGATATATGTGATGTTGATATGTAAATATGTAAATGTTTTTATTGTACATTTCTTGTCTGTTTTGCAAATGTTTTTTCACAAATTATAAAATGTGTGTACTATGTGGGCGGTTAAATTTTTGTTTAAAAAAAGAAGAAAAAGCTTTCTGATTAAATCTAACGGAAAAAGTGGTTATCTTTGGCATGGTTTTGTTCCATTGCTTAATGATTAATGATCATAGTTAAGAAGCAGCATGGGCATATTTTTGGTTTTTGGAGTATATATGGCTTAGCCTTGCTGCAGTGTAATCCAAACCCTTTCTAGGTTTATGTCCGTAATTTGGCAGAGGAATAGAGGCAAAGTGCCCCAGGGGCAAAACAATTGTGCACAAACACCAGTTACATCCCCTGGGCATCTTTTGTAATGCACTCCTCATGTTTATTGCACTTTCTGACCCCCTGTTGGTAACTCCCCTAAACTACATCCGTGGGGGGAAGACTGTTGTTCTTTAGGGGTGGGGAGTGAGGCCCAGTGTCAGGATGGGAGGCCTGATCTCATTCTTTATTTTAATGCCTAACTTTGGCAGCTAATGGACTATCTGCCCCTGGCGGTGGGCAGATTGGGGAAGCCATCCCTAGTGGCTAGTGGGTGGATCCCAGCTTGGATACCACCCACCTGCGCCAATCCATGAGAAAGTATTTACTAGGGAGAGGTGTTATTCAAAAAGGGGGATTCTTCCCTTTCCGTATGGTGACTCTCCCACTGTAACAGATGCTAAAAGGGCTTAGCTGCACCTCGGCGCTGTAGGCATGGTAAAAACAGCCAGACTCTACAGCCTCCAGCTTCTTTCAGTTTCCGCTATGAGGCACTTTGCACATCACAGCATGATGTTAGCATCGATGATGTGCTGCTTGTCACAGATAAATAAAAAAATACTGTTGTGCTGCTAGGGAAGCTCTTTCAACTCAGTTCGAGTTTGGGGCCAGAAAAGGAAGTCCCTTTGGTGCAAGCACCAGAATATCACATTGTCTTCCTTAAAGAGCCTAATACATTCTTTTCATGATTTACAAATCTAAGCAGGTTTCCTTGAAACTATATGTATTTGAGTTACTGCTCTTGGAATTGTAAATTGACTCTTCTGAGGATAGATCATCTATGATGATTGAAGACAGTAAGATTATCCACCAGTTCGAACCCAACTGACTGACCTAAGACATTATGATTCTGCAGGCTGAAAACTGTGGAACACTTAAAGTGAAGGGTCCTTTCACTAACCCCATAAGTAGACTTTTGAACAAATGATTAAGCTCATTCTGAGTGAGGGGCTTAGAACTTGAAATTAAAGCACACAGTCCACTACCAGTATGTGCAATCCCATATTTTTGGAGGGAAATGTCATGAAATGCAATGAATATTAAGTACATTTTGCAAAATTATACAAATGGTGTAAATGTAGGTTGTTGGTATCTTGTAAACATTTTTACATGAGGGCACATCTCTTTTAAAAAGTGATTAAATATACCAGTAGGAGACTGGTTTCAACAGAAAATATCTCTTGGCAAGACATTTTCTTCGCAGTTCTCCCCAACCCAAAAATCAGTATGTATAAAGAAATTTTAAATGTTCTCAAATTTTGCATGTGTAATTAAAATTCAGAGGTAAAGTTTCTCATAGCTACATTGATTACATTTTTTGAGCAACCAGTCACTGGAAAGCAATAGTACTCTTGGGGGCATATTCACAAGAACGTGCGATAACCATCGCAAAAGTTACTTAACGCAAACTCCAACATCGCAGTCTATCGCGGGACATTTACGCCGTGTTAACCAAGTATTCACAACACGGCGGTATCATGCGATAGTCCCCAGATAACCCGACAACTGTCCGCGTTAAAATCAATTCCACGCCTCAAAAATGCGAAACAACGAATGCAAAAAATGCTGCGATGAGGCCAAGCGCGATACAAAAAGCAGCGAAAACCAGCGGCAGGCCTGTAAATCCCACGCGCCTGGCGGGAAAATGCACCATAGAAGCAACAAAAACAACACACCAGAAACAATCCAAAGTGCCTAGCAACATGGATGCACCCTGACCCAGCGCAGAGGCCAATGCGAACCCCACAAGCCCCACAGGCCACCAGCAAGGACCAACGGGGTCGGGGAAGGCCAAGGAGAAGAGGGAGAGGAAGACGGGGTGTAGTCCATAGGAAAACAAGACCAGCGTCACGGATGTGACAGAGCACTACCAGCAACTGACCCACAGTCAGACCACCTTGAATGCAGCCGGAGTGCCGAGGAGGCCAATGGAGAAGGCCAAGAGGCGCAGGCATGACGTGAATACCCAAACCAGGCCCAAAGACACTGCCAACAGGAAGGCAGCTACGGCGACAGGAGGTGGGAGTCCTGCGCCACAGGAGGAGCTGGAGGAAATGGAGGCCAGCCATCAGTGTGGAGACGGTGCAAGGAGGCGGGAGGATGGACACAGCACGAGAGGACCTGACACAACAACAACAGGGTGAGTAACCAACAGGTCCATGGGGGGACGGGGGGAGACGTGCACAATGGCACACATGCATAACGACGTGTAGCACACTGCACACCCACAACAACCCAGGGTCATGTCCCCCATCCCCGTGGCACACTGCAGCACACACACATGGCAATCACAGCACATCCCATGACAATGTGGCACAAAGTGCAACACCGACACTGCAGAACAGGGGACACAACTGGGTCCGCCCATGCGGGGGAAACAGGCCAATCACATCTGACAGAGTAGGGAACTGTGAGATGCATATGTACGGGTACAACCTCACAACAGTCATGTAGTCCAAATGTCCACAGTCCCCCCTCAAATTTCCAGCACCTCCCAAACAGTCACAATGTATATTGTCACACAGTCTGCATGTCTACAAGAACAATGCGCCAACAGAAATGTCAACACAATGTCAACATGCATCTCCCCTACACATTGCAGAGGGACAAACAACACCTCCAGCAGGTCAGACCAGACAACCCATCAGTGATGCAGGACACGACCAACACACCCTCTACACCGACGCCCTACACCAGCCCATGGACAACCCACGCAACCCAAAACCAGGACCAGGGCAGACAAACCACATAGAGGAGAACCCAGCCCCTGCAACAGACCACACAGCATGAAGCACACGGAAGCACGGCTGGCCCACGACACTTCACCGACCCACACATGGCACCCCAATGCAAGGTGGCAGAACGCCAAAAGGAGGTGGCCGAACTTGTGCGGGTGTGGTCCAAACCCATGGAAGTCGAACTAGATCACGTACGTGGGTGTCAATTACCCTTCAGGGACCACCTACACCCCACAAAGGAGACCCACACTGCCATAGAGACACACGCAGAAATCATGTTGAACTGGCTACGGGCACGTGCGCCCGGCGCCTTTATTGTCAGGGCCACATGTACAGTGACGCCTGTGCTGGATGTGTGTGGGGTGAGCATAAGCCAGCCCACATGGAGTGCACGGTGCTGGCAAGAACATGAACAGTGGACACCAGTGCAATGGAAACAGAAGACACATGCATAACAGAGTCAACTGCTGAGCAACATGGAGGGAGCCAGAGCAAGTACAGAGGTCACCCAACATACAAACAGAAGTGTCCGTGAGTTGCAGTGCACTGAGGTTTGGGCACTAGAGCCGTGCGCGCCCGTGTGATGAAAATAACTTGGATTGTGTCCATTCGGGATGTTCCTGCTGCAGATGCAGTGGGGTGTGTCAGACCTGCAGCAACTCCCTCATCAACGTCTCAGGTCTCCCACACTGCCTGAGGTGACATTGCTGTGCAACATCTCCACATCACAAAACTCAACCAGTAACGGTCCATTGGTTGCGGTGCACTGAGTCAGTGGTACCTGGAGTGCTGAGCAGGGGATCAGGCAGATGATGGCATCCACGACAGGTCTGAGCAACTCCGTCAGTCTGCCAGTACCACTGTCTCGACTCTGGCAGATGGTGGTTGGAGTTGGCCCTGGCGATGGTGGCGTGTGCCTCCTGTGGTGATGCGACGTCTGGGCTGGTCAGGACTCGATTCGATGTGTGAGCCCTGGTGGTCCGCAGTTGAGGCCGGAGGCAGCGGACAGCGCAGGGCCACATGCACATGGCGTCGATGACCCCAAGACCACCGTCACAGAGGTCATCCAATATTCATCCAGACAGGGTTCCCGGACTTGAGCTGCACAGAGTCAGTGGCCCCGGGTGCACATCGGCAGGCACAGCCACACCGCCACGGGACGGTGACTTGCGGTCCAATGACGTAGGGCCACGCAGACTGAGCGGGTCCTCGTCGAAGTCGGAGGTGAATGTCGCATAGTGTTTCGGGGACAGTGGAAGGTGTTCTACCAGGGCATGATGCAGAGGGCAGAAGCTATCCAGAAGCAGCAAATGGAGGAGTGGAAAGCTTCTGCCTCGTTGCCACCACCAATTCGGTATCAGCTGCATGAGGATGAAAACTACCCCCTAGTCCATAGACTCAAACGCCACCAATGTATGACCAGAGAGTGTCCATGAATGTCGGGGAACAGACTTAGTACTTTTCTAGAAAACAGTGGTCCCATGGAACGGTATAGTATCGGAGAGATAAATATAGACTCAATCAGTTCTATATTGGTAAAGACTTGTCCAGCCGGACAGAGGTCTACTTTAATGTTACAATTTATCAGAGTAAAAACTTATTCATAAACACACAATAGAGTAGGTGGGACACAATCCTGTGCCCTCACTACACCTACACAGAACACATACAATGTGACAGCAAGACAGAAAAGGCTCAGGCACGGCTGTCGATTTGTCATATATGGCATTAGAACATAGGGCCAACAAATCGTCTTTTTACACCCTTACACAAATAATAGCACATTAAAGTAGTGTATAAAGTGTGATGGGTGTCGACGACGTTTCGATCCATACAGTAAATACAAGGATCATCATCAGGACTTAAACATAAGCATGCCTGAAAGTGAAAGCCTGACGAGGGGCAGGCATCGGAGCAAGGTCCTATCCGGCGGATGCGCGGGACCGGTCTCGGTATCTTAGGAATTAAGATCCGTAGTATGAGAGGGTTCTCTGGGGCGAGATGTGGGTAGATAAACCAAAATATCAAGCGTGCAGCAACGGGCGTGGATTCGATCCTCGTGCTGGAAGTCGCCGTGAGCGTACTCGGGAATATGGCAATGAAGGCATTCTCAATGGGAACCTCGCAGGGTGGTGTGAGTGCCGGAAGCCGGTCAGCTACTGAGACTTAGTGGCACCGGGGCTGAGTGGGGATGCAGTCTGCGATGATGCCCGTATACTCATATAAACTCCGGCATTGACGATTCAAGACTATGTGACCTACTGGACCGCAGTGTAGGCCGGAGGCAGCGGTCAGCAGTTGGCCACAGCCACGTGTCGTAGGCTTGCGATGCACAGAGTAAGTGACATCAGGGCAGTTGTCGGTAGTGTTCGATCACCTCCGTAATGATGATCCTTTTTCCTTCCCAAATGCAACGCGTCATCCTCTTATGCCTCTCCTTGCGTGCATTGATTCGTACTCTGCCTTTGAATAATCAATGTTCAGTTCCAATCCTGTGACCCACTCGAGCGCAGCGTAGGCCGAGAGCAGTAGTCCGCGTGGGCCCACAGAATCTTGCGGCTGTGATGTAACACTAAGACCTGTTGGCACCACATTGAAGGGTGTATAGTGACATACGCTCAGCCATGATTTATGTGCTCTGCCATGGTGTAATCAAGACTCAGTTCCAAATGTGTGACCTACTTGTCCGCTGTGCATGCCGGTGGAGTACGACAACGTGAAAGGAATACTGCGGGCCTGTGTTGCGGAGGCCGTGATGGTCTGAGGGGGCTGCCAGGCTCGCAGGCCTCAGGCTTGGAGATTGCACCTGCACATGGTGGGCCCTCATCGACACACGCCGGTGTCGGAAGGTGGGCATTGAGGCCTGGGTGCTCAGGGGCGGGCAGGACTGATTCAGGGACCAGCGTTCGGGGGGTGCAGCAGGCGCACAGGATCGCTGGCAGCAGCGCTCACGGCGTCGGCCTTGTGGCGGGGTGAGGGGCACCACCCTGGCAGAGACGTTGGGCATTCCGGAAGAGGACCACGCCCAGGGTTACATGCCTTTTATTCACTCCCCTCACGCTTACGGGGGGGACATCACAGGCTACATTTCCGCGACTTCCCCACTGGCTGGGGTGACATGGTTGCGTCCACTGTACACTGCACTACAAACACCAGTGGGGTGTGTCGATATGGATATATGTGTGGCCTGCTTACTGCAGTCTGGCTAGCACATCCATGCCACACTTGGCATTGTGTACATTCCCATTCATCAGTCCCTTGCCTCCTTCGCACATGCCTGGTCCCCACCTCTTCCGACATTCTGCTATTGTGTGTCCGAGGTGCCATGCCGTAGATGGCTCATGTACATGGCTGGGCCAGGTTCCCACAGTGAGTTGTGCTTTCGTGTCTGGTGGGTGTGCATGTTGTATGTGAGCTTGTGACGTGTGCATTTCCTGAGTTGTGTGTTGCATGATTGTGGATTTGAGGTGTGTGGTGTGAGCATTTGGTATTGGCCAATGGGCAGTGCATTTCCGTGGGTGCCATCCTGGTGGCGCAGGTCGATGATGGACTGTCGGGAGGTGCAGGTATCATGCACACTGCCTCGGTTGTTGGCGACGTCGTTGGCGGAGATTCCACTGTGGTCCACTATTGCCTGCACATTGGTGGGATCCGTGCGCTTTCTGTAGCGCTTATTGTGTGCAGTGTCGCCAGGGCCCACTAGTAGGACATGTGTGCAGTCACTTGACACATGCGGAAAGCCAGCTGTGGCGTACACGCCTTGCTTGATCTCCGGCTGTTCCTGCGCAGTGTGTGTGAGGTATGGATAGTGGGGTACCAAGCTGATGGTGTCATCCATGACCGTTGTGGGGGACTTGGATTGGCCAGGCTGTGTGACTCCTCCGTCTCAGGCGGAGGTTGGTTGGAGGGTACCAGAGGCCAACACGTGCAGCACGGCCAGCAGCTTTGTCTGCGGTGGGATGTTGGTTGTCCGCTGTGTTGGTACGGTCAGCCTGTGGGCTATGGTGGTCAGGATGCAGAGGAGGGTTGTCCCTTTGGGCATATAGTGGGCAATGACATTCTCTGGTGTTGGGTCTGTGGGCTTGGTGCATTTAGGGAGGGTCGCTGTCTTTGTCTGCGCTGCCTCAGTGTTGGTCCGGGGGGGGCGGTGGGGGGGTGGTGGGGGTGGGTGTTGTGGCCCTCTTGGGTGTCCGTCACGCATGTTCAGTGGCTCCATGGCATCTGTTGCCCTTCAGGTGTGGCTCTGGGCTGGGCTCCATTTTGTGGTGCAGGCTGTGCTCCGACTTTGCACCAGGTCAGGGCAGGTGTTAGATTCCTGCAGCTAACGCGCCTTATCGCCTGTTTTGTGGTCTCATCACTGATCGGGCTGGTCGTTGAGAATGTTGAGGTGTGGTGTTGTCGCAGGTTTTTGCTCGGGAACGCCTACTCTGCATCTCATTAGCGATAGTTGCGGGGGTCATCTGTGGCGATGTTTTTTGCGGTTGCTATCACAGGTAAACTGGTGTTATGGGCTGTTGACACCAGCTTGTGAATGGTGCGATGAATTTATCGCCACTTTGGCTGCGATAAAGTGCCGCTAACTACGCGATGTGTCCTTGAGTATATGCCACTTGGTTGTCATTGAGCCTCTAGAGAATGAATATTACCCTTTTTTTCTATAAACTCAAGAAGGATCTATAGCTACTCTAAGTCTATAGGAAGGGTCAGTTAATTGTTTCATACCACAGAAGGAGTGTTTGGTGGGACAAGACTGAATTGTCAAGCTTGCACCAGAAGGTCTTCAGGCGAAAATTACTTATTTGAATTTGTTCTTATACTCCAGATGGAAATATTGGTTGCATCCAAACACAAGAAAATAATGGGGATAACAATGTGTTAAATACACAGACACTTTCATCTAAATCATTGTTTAGGAGAAAAACTTCAAAATATTTTGATACCGAGTTACATAAATTTAGTGAGTGAACTTAACCGCTTGACTGCGGCGCGGATTCCGCCGCGGTGCTGGGCGTTCCCTTGAGTGGGCGTGTCTGGGACGGCCCCTGGCCGTCCTCCGCACACGCCCACCGTGACGTCGGACGGCCGGGGGCCGTCCGACGCATGGAAAGGGTTAAAGGTAAGTAGTGCAGTGAATCCTCTACTCTTTCTGCTTCCCTCAATAGGCACCTTTGTATAATAACTCTCCAGAAGTTCATCTTTATACTCCATTACTGTATTTTACCTGAGAAGAGGACTTATCTCTTATTGAGTCCGACACTATGAATAGTCCTGGGAACTGACATGTTCCATCTGATTTCTATTGCTTGAATATGGTGATTTATGTCTCCAATCATATCTTACTAAAGAGGAACCAAACATCCAAACTCATAGTTAGTGGCTAAATTATGAAAAGGGATCTCAAAATTCCCTAGAAGAGAATTGGCAGAGGGACTTGCAGGAAAGTATTCAAAACATTTATGGGAAAATGCATCTTTCCAGATTAATATATTAGATAGATGCTGATAATATATCCAACCACCTACAAGAAGGTCTATAACATGGAAGGAGTACAGATAATAATGTATATTAATACAAATTAATCAATACTCATGGTCTACCATCCACACAAATTTTTTAGACAAAACAAATTAATGAAGTGTAAAAGTTAGTGAGAGTCTCTCTCTTTGACTACCTCTGTGTTTTCTTTAGTGAAATATTAAATTAAATGGCTGTGGAGGTCATTTATACTTTGGCAGTGTGAGAAAGTGCAAGTTTTTGCAAGGTCACCCCCATTTTTTGTGGACTGTTGCTGCTGCTTTATCCAGTCTGTGCAGTGGGACACTGCTAACGAGGTCACAGGTCATGTGCTCTGACACCTAAAATATATTCAAATTTGCTCTTATCCTAATTGGCCATATTTAACATGATAGGGCCATAGTATATGGTGTCCAAAAATGCAACAATGGCATGGAAAGTTAAATGGCACGTATGGACTACAGCTCTACTGTGCCATCCAGTAGTGTCACGAGACAAACATGACGGCAGCAAAAACAATTGATGGACAGAATGCAGAACAATGTCGTACATTCACCCCAGTACAGAGATCTGGGCCTAAATCCATCGTTTTTTGCTCACCATGCCATTCCAGTTTGGACCCAGCCATATGCAAATCAGTCTTGACCCTGCGCCCAATGGGTACAGTCCAGCCCGAACTGCCAGGCCAGGTCCTCCCTGGACTGGAAACAAGCATCCTAGGACCGGTTTCGGGACTTTCAGCCCTCATCAGCCAGGATAGCTTGACTCCAGTGGCATGGAGAGCACGGGACCCACGTCTGGGCATACCCGTCCCACTCGGGGTGACAAATGCAAAGCAACAATTGATGGACAGAATGCATAACAATGTCGTACATTCACCCCAGTACAGAGATCTGGGCCTAAAGCCATCGTTTTTTTGCTCATCATGCCATTCCAGTTTGGGCCCAGCCATATGCAAATCAGTCTTGACCCTGCGCCCAATGGGAACAGTCCAGGCTAGGTCCTCCCTGGACTGGAAACAAGCATCCTAGGACCGGTTTCGGGCTTTCATATAGCTGTGTCTGAACTGGGGTGGCAATGTGAGCTAAAGAATGATGATGGATTCATCCCAGATCTGTGACTGGGGGTGAGTGTTTGAAAAGTTTCAGATTCCATCATCTCCTTGTGTTTGCTTTGTTTTCCCTAAGTTTCCCTAAGTTGGCAGGGTATGCCCAGACGTGGGTCCCTTGCTCACTTTGCCACTGGATTCAAGCTAGCCTGGCTGATGAGGGCTGTTAGCCCGAAACCGGTCCCCAGGATGCTTGATTCCGATCCAGAGAAGACATGGCTTGGCAGTTCGGTCTGGACTGTTCCCATGAGGCACAGGGTCAAGGCTGATTTGCATATAGCTGTGTCTGAACTGGGGTGGCAATGTGAGCTAAAGAATGATGATGGATTCAACCCAGATCTGAGACTGGGGGTGAGTGTTTGAAAAGTTTCAGCACTCCGTCCATCATCTCCTTGTGTTTTCAAACATGACTGCAGGCCTACCATGGTAGCTTGGCTGCTGTAGTTTTAAAACTGCAGCCCGACCTGTCAAAATGACCCTTTTTGACAGGAGATAAACTCCCTTTTTTAAATCAATAAGTCATCATCATGCCACCTTTGTAGCCCAGAAGGCAGGGTGCATGGTATTTAAAAGTAGGACATGTAGAATTTTAAAGTTAACGCCCTTACAGTGACTGTCACCCAAAAATTATTTTCACTGTTGGAACGCTGGATGCCTCATAAAGAAACACTAGGAAGCAATACTGAATATTAGTTCTGCTATCTCAAGCAATGGACCAGCTAGAAAAAATTGTAAATAACTATTTTTAATATTTATTAAAATCCCAACGTAATGGTGAAGTCAGATTTTTAATAAATATTAAGAAAAATAGATTATAAAAAGTTACCTTTTCCCTGCCTGAAGCTACTGGAGGCTAATTTGCACGTGCCTCCAATTGTCACCCAGCTGGTGTCCAACCCTGATGAAGTGTAAAAACTGCACCCAGAATAGAGGCAATGGCCTTGGTATAGGGAGGTGTTTTTTTTCCTGTGGTATAAAGACCAAATTGACTGTGCCTAAGAACTTAATTTACTTCACAAGGTACTCCCCTGTCACAAGCAGATGTCAGATGATACATTAAAGGACCCCTTTTTTGTTCTCCAAGTCAGACAGGTACCAAACCCAGTGGTGGGGGATGACTCTCCGAACTGGTTTGTAGTGACCACAGAGGATGGGTGTAGGACTTGGCCTTTTTGGCTAAAGTTCCCTAAACTTTTTGCTTTCCCCCTAGACCGTTTTCCTGACATAGAGTTGCCAATTTAGATGCTTTGGGTACTTTGCCACTGCTGATCAGTGTCAAAGTACAAGGGTTCCCTATGTAAAGTACCATTGTAATTAGTTGGCCATGATTGGTATGTTTGCCTTACTAGTAAAAGTCCCTAGTGATGTGCACTGTGTGCAAGGGCTAGTAATGCAAAGGCGCGCAGAGAAGGGAACTCAGGCCTTCAGTGTAGGGCCTGCGCGCAGTTGCTAAGTTAGCATGTTGTCCTGACAAGTGCAACCACTTGTCAGGCCTTACTTTCCCTTTGCGTACACTGTGGGGACCCCTGTGGTAGGTCCCGGGTAACCTGGGCAGGGTGCAGTGTAGGTAAAGGCAGGACATATACTGAGGTGTGTGATATGTCCTGACAGTGAAAAACACTCCATTTCGTTTTCACTGGTGAAAGGCCATTCTGCCCATGGGACAGAATGGGGGAGGCTGGGTATGGTGTTTTGTTAGCCTAGTTTCCTATAAGTTTATAATGGAGAGGTGAAGTTTAGTATGTATGAACTCACAGTGTCATAACACATCTTTCTATTAAAGTGGTTTTGTCACTGTGTGTTCAGAAACCACTCTTTTAGAAAGTGGCTGAGTTTTGTGCTTTAAGCATTTCTGTGTGTCTCTGCTGAATGTGGATTGACTGTCTGGATCTGAGATGGGAGGGGTGAGATGGCACCTGGCAGACCTGCATCTGGAGAGTATGCGAGGAGAAACCCCGGGAGGTGAAGAGGCCTGGTTTGCAGCTATAAAACAATTGACCCATCTCCTGCTGAGTGATTAAGGGTCCAGACCCCCAGTATCAAAGGGAGAAAGGTGACACTGGGAGGGAGACACCCCAGAACTAATTTAGGCAGGGGTCAGGGACACCTGAGCACAACAAACTTCAAAGACATGAAGGGGTATAACTAAGAGAACTGAAACCCCTAGAATTTGGTGTAATTTTGAATGGCGAAATGGACAGGTCGAGTCTGCAAAGGCTTTGACCTCTTTCATGGTCAAGAAGAACCTCTGCCAAGGAAGAAGTTGCTGAAGAGACTGCTGGATAGGACTGACCCTTCCTTCGTGATCTGGGGCTGGCCTGCAGTTTGTAGCTTTTACTAGGGAAGAGACTGAAGGGACATTGCAGTGGGTGGTCTCCCCCTTCTTGAACAGGACTGTGCTTTGTGCTGTGTCCTGAACCCCAAAGAGCCCGAGGTGAGCTGGCTCCCTGTTTGGAAACAAAGGAACATAAAAGTTTCCGGAGAAGTCCCAAGCAACGCGGTGTGCGCGTGCTTTTGCAGCTTGAGACACTCAGAAGTTGTGCCTTGTGATCGTGGGCATGCAGGAGTAAAGTGAGTCTCGGACGCTTAGGGTGCATGTCATGGTGCAAGCCGAGGTGTTGGTGAGGAGCGCCTGGTCGTTGTGTGCACTGGGAAAAGAAGTGAGTATCGGACGTGCAGGGTGCGTGTTGTGATGCAAGGCAAGGCAAGGCGTTGGTGAAGAGCGCCTGGTCATTGTGTGCACCGAGAGAAGAGGTGAGACTCGGACGCGCAGGGTGCGTGTCGTGGTGCAAGCCGAGGCTTTGGTGAAGAGCGCCTGGTCGTTGTGTGCACCGGGAAAAGAAGTGAGTATCAGACGTGCAGGGTGCGTGTTGTGATGCAAGCCAAGGCATTGGTGAAGAGCGCCTGGTCGATTGTGTGCACCGGGAGAAGAGGTGAGACTCGGACGCGCAGGGTGCGTGTCGAGGTGCATGCCGAGGAGTGGTGACGATCGCCTGGTCATCGTGTGCACCAGAGGAGAGCGAGTCTCGGACCGCGCAGAGTGCGTGTCGCGGTGCAGCCAGAGGCGCTTGTGAGGAGTGCCTGGGTAGCGTGTGCACCGAAATCGAAGTAAGTCTCCACAAGTGCTGAGGCGGGTCTCGGTGTCCACTGAGACCGCCGGAAGGAGGGCCAGGTCATTGGGCCCTCGGAGTGCAACAGTAGCGGCCCGGACCGGCAGTCCTGGAGGAGCGGAGTTGCCGGCCCGAGCTCGCCGTGCCCATTGACAGAGTTCTGGATCAAGGCCCAAGTCGCTGAAGGAGGGGAGGAGAGTGGGGTCGCGCCCCCCCAGGTAACGTGGATCACCACCTGGGGTGGGGTGCGGGCTCGGAGGGACACTCGCTCGGCCTCTTGCTCCTGGCAGCTGCGTGAGCCTGTTGCTTCGGGTCGGATCGAGGCCCGTGCTGGCCCAAGGAGGGGGTAGTACTGGGGCCGGAGTGAGAAGCTGATACTTTTGTGTCATCATTGATCCATGTCGGGGCAACTGTTAACGGAGCACCTAGACTGTCGTATTACACTTTGCATTATTGCTGCTAACGAACTATCGAACTGTCGTATGACGCCTGACTCTATTTGTGCCTGAGGAACTACATGCTGGGTGCGCTACGCACTGCGTTATTTTCCCTTGCAGAGTACATGATTGTAAGCGTGGCGCATTGCATTATTTCTTCATCGCACAGTACCTGATTATAACGTGGCGCATTGCATTATTTCTTTAGTGCACAGTACATGATTGTAGCGTGACACATTGCTTTGTTTCTTCCTTGCAGAGGGCATGCTGGTGGTGATACGCATTGCATTATTCCTTCTATTGCAAAGTACATGACTGTGGCGCTACGTATGGCATTGTTTCTCTATTGCACAGTTCAGGAGTATATCGTTATGCATTGCAGTATTTCGTTTCTTTTGCAACGTGTGTGATTCTAGCAATACGACCTACCTAACCTTTTGGAAACGGTTAGAAGTCAGCTTAACTGTTGGTTAGAAGCGGTGGTTGGGATTAGAACCTACCAATCCACCGGAAGAAATACTACCCATAATTATATGTTGGTTTTGTATCGTGTGGTCATATCTTATATCTTCTTGTATAAAGATTATACTCGTTTTATAAAAACTTGTGTGGAGTCTATTTGTGGTGACATCATTGGGTTGATGTGAGTGTGGTTGCACATACTGTACACTCATGCCTTGGAGATAAGCCTGGCTGCTCGTGCCAAGCTACTAAGGGGGTGAGCAGGGCTATCTCAGACGGTGTCCTTACTTAGCCTAACGATGAAACGAGGGGTCCGGATCTCGCACCCGGCAACAGCGGTGTTGGACAGGGACTCCCGCCTCCAGCATTTGCTGGCGGTGGTAAGGGATAAGGACCCCCACTTCCAACATTTGGCGCCAGAGTGGTGGGTTTCGATCCTAATGTAAATTAAACCTGTATGTGCAAAATCACTCACAGTAATTGGTGTTCATCATAAATTGATCGCAGACCACGACACAACCACATATTGTGTTTTTGGAATTGTTGGTTCTACTGTTGAGTAACCTTTAAACCACACATCATGTCTCAGGGAGAGAGCCAGATAGCCGGTGAGGCTGAGGCTGCAGAATTAGAGTTTAACATTGAGACACTGTTTTCCTACAAGGTTGATCAGTTGAGGAAATTCTACAGAGCTTTGGGATGTCCCATGAAGGGTAGCGCCAAGAAGGAGGAGCTGCAAATGGCCTTGAGGGCCTGGTGGGAAGCCAAAGAGGCTCAGGAGACGGTGGATGTTGAGGTGGATGAGGATGACCCAGGGAATGGATTTGGTCCACAGGATTTGCCAGTGGAGGGACCAGCCGCAGGGGCTGGTAGTAGCCATTCAGGGAGGAGTTTTTCACCAGAGGAGTTGGAGGAAAACCAAAGGGTCAGACTGCATAAGTTGGAGGTGTTAAAACTTAAAACTCAAGCAGAGGAGAGCAGGAACGCTCTCGCGTTGGAGAGAAAGCAGTTCTCTTTGCTCATGAGTTAAGCATGAGGGCACTGGACATTAGAGGGTAAACACACAGAGTCCAGTGTGATTGGTGGCAGCGCACAGCCAGTGCCAAGTGTGGATGATTACAGGAGTGCACTGGAGGTTTGGGATCTGGAGGATTCTTATGGTGAGGCCCAGAGCACATATGTCTTCCCATCTAAAAACTTTGCACTGGCTCCCAATCCGTAAGAGGATTCACTTTAAAGCACTGGTTTTGGCGTTCCGGGCCTTTCATGGCACGGGAGCCGTTTATTTGAGGAAACGGGTCCACCATTACGTGCCCACCCGCGCTGGTCCTCTGGGCAGGCCCTTATATGTATTCCCAGCTTTGCCCGGTCTTGGGCGGGCAGGCGCTCTTTCCAAGTGCTAGCCGCCCGCCTGTGGAATAGTTTGCCCCCTTATCTTAGGATGGTTCAGGACCTGCTTGCTTTCAGGAGACAGTTGAAAACTTGGCTTTTTTAACCACTAGGCCCTGCCCTGTTCTAGTGTGCGGGTTTCAGATCCCTGATATCTCTGTTCCCTCGGTCCAGTAGCGCCGGGACACTCCTAGGAGTAGCCGTGCACTTTATAAGCTCCAATTTTCATTTAATTTAATTTTCATTTCATTTCATTTCATAGTGGTTAGCATGGTAAATGATTTGGCGGGGTTGACCAATTTGGCCCCAGGGGAGCCTAGGCTCAGAAATTATTTTCCAGGATTGCGCCACCCCGGGTTAAGGTGTGGGCTCCTTGATTCCCGGGAGTCTGCATGAGAACCGGACCCGTGGTCATGGGTCCGGGGGCATGAAAAGGCCCCAGAGAGGGAAGGGGGCCCAAGTGGTGCAAGGAGATACCAGAGTAGTGAGGAGGGGTTGCTGGCTAGCCTCTTGTCTCAAAAGAGGGGGAGGAAGAGTAAGCAGCACCCCCAGGGATCAGCAGCACCACCCAGGAAACTGGGGGGGGCCGTAGGAGAGCCCCCGGGTGGAGGTCTAGTGCCTACTTGCCAGAGGGACGTGGCAGTACTACCAAGGAGGGTGGCACGGCTAGTTGTGTGTAAATATCTGCTTAAATCTTCAGAACTTTCTTTTAAAAAGAATTTTTATTAAACTAATTGCTGCTATTCTTCGCCGATAAAATGTTTTTACATGTTTTTCTGTAAATTGCACTTTGCACAGACCTGAGTTATCGTTATTCAGGGAAACGAGTGCTGCTCCTCTAAATTGCCTCACCCACGCCTCGGTCCGACGCAGCAAGTGCCGTTGAGCGGAAGGCGGTTTCTGGGACGGTGGCATTGGAGACAGACACATTTCTGGGCAGCAGCAGGTTAGCGGGCTAGTCTTTTCCCGCGATAACTACTATTTTAGCAGATGCCAGGAGCGCACGCGCATGCTAGCGTGGCAGTACTACCAAGGAGGGTGGTGCGGCTAGTTGTGTGTAAATATCTGCTTAAATCTTCAGAACTTTCTTTTAAAAATAATTTTTATTAAACTAATTGCTGCTATTCTTCGCCGATAAAATGTTTTTACATGTTTTTCTGTAAATTGCACTTTGCACAGACCTGAGTTATCGTTATTCAGGGAACCGAGTGCTGCTCCTCTAAATTGCCTCACCCACGCCTCAGTCCGACGCGGTAAGTGCCGTTGAGCAGAAGGCGGTTTCTGGGACAGTGGCATTGGAGACAGACACATTTCCGGGCAGCAGCAGGTTAGCGGGCTAGTCTTTTCCCGCGATAACTACTATTTTAGCAGATGCCAGAGCGCACGCACAGTGGACGTGGCAGTACTACCAAGGAGGGTGGTGCGGCTAGTTGTGTGTAAATATCTGCTTAAATCTTCAGAACATTCTTTTAAAAGGAATTTTTATTAAACTAGTTGCTGCTATTCTTCGCCGATAAAATGTTTTTACATGTTTTTCTGTAAATTGCACTTTGCACAGACCTGAGTTATCGTTATTCAGGGAACCGAGTGCTGCTCCTCTAAATTGCCTCACCCACGCCTCGGTCCGACGCGGCACGTGCCGTTGAGCGGAAGGCGGTTTCTGGGACGGTGGCATTGGAGACAGACACATTTCCGGGCAGCAGCAGGTTAGCGGGCTAGTCTTTTCCCGCGATAACTACTATTTTAGCAGATGCCAGAGCGCACGCGCAGCTGAGCGTAGCAGTACTACCAAGGAGGGTGGTGCGGCTGGTTGTGTGTAAATATCTGCTTAAATCTTCAGAACTTTCTTTTTAAAAAGAATTTTTATTAAACTAATTGCTGCTATTCTTCGCTGATAAAATGTTTTTACATGTTTTTCTGTAAATTGCACTTTGCACAGACCTGAGTTATCGTTATTCAGGGAACCGAGTGCTGCTCCTCTAAATTGCCTCACCCATGCCTCGGTCCGACGCGGCAAGTGCCGTTGAGCGGAAGGCGGTTTCTGGGACGGTGGCATTGGAGACAGACACATTTCCGGGCAGCAGCAGGTTAGCGGGCTAGTCTTTTCCCGCGATAACTACTATTTTAGCAGATGCCAGAACGCACGCGCGCAGCGGGCGCGCCGCCGGCGCGCCAAAGGCAAGCCCGTCTGCACCCGTCCGCGCCTGGCTCGGGCCTAGGGCCAGACCCACTGTATCTTTAGGCACAGAACAGAGCTATGTGACTTATACAAGAGAAGAGCTCTGGAAATTGAATACAGGATGTAAAAACTCTGGATGCATGATAATAGATCCCCTAAAAGAGCCTAAGTTCTGTGAATATTGTTTGTTACACTTTAGTTTCAGGAATATTAAGTCGCCAACATCACAGCAAGAATCATCACATTCATCCACTAGTAAAGGTATAAAAGCCATGTTAATCAATGCACGATCATTAATAAAGCATAACACAGAAATTGCAGAAATGATCGAAAACCATAAGCTCGATCTGGCTTTTATAACAGAGACTTGGGCAGACTCAGCTTCGGATCCCAACCTGGCATTAGCACTCCCAGTAGGTTTTACTATCATTAGAGCCAATAGAACACTCAAGCGGGGGGAGGGCTAGCTATCATTGCTAGAGAAGAGCTGCCAGTGTCGGGTTCTTCAGCTGGTAGCACTCCAGAGTGTGAATTGCTATCTTTCCAAGTACTACTTAACAACAATTACACTCTAAAAGGACTTCTTATATATCGGCCACCAAAGGCACGGATCCCCCTTATGGACAAAATCAGTCCGTTTTTGGAAGCCAGTATTAACTTCTCAGACTTCACAATTTTAGGAGATTTTAATTATCACCTTGAAAATGCAGTAGACCACAACGTGACCGCACTCATTGACGCCTTGTCGGGGTTCTCATTGGGACAGATAGTCAAGCAAGAGACTCACGTCGCGGGCCACACTCTGGACGGAATCTTTACCTCCAATACTATGATCAAAATTGTGGAGGTGATTCCCGTACCTTGAGTCAGACCACAGAGCTATATTGTTCAATATTAAGGCAAACTCTCAACAATTAACATCATCTAACACACCTATCACAGTTAAATACCAAGATTGGACTAAAATTAATACCCCGATTTTAGAAATTCACTATCGGTCACCAAGCCGGACCTAACAGCAGATACAAACAAAGCAGTCCACAGACTAACCACTTGGATCAAAACAGCGGTTGACGCTGCAGCCCCTATTAAGAGTGTTAGATCTAATAGGAAAAGGCCATCAGAACCTTGGTTTTCAGAGAAACTTAGAGCTCAGAAACGAATTTGTAGAAGGTCCAGTAAGTGGAGGGTAAACTATGATCAAGCCAAAAGAAGGAGTATTCACTAACATTAGCAGAGTATAAGAGATTGATTATTGAGGAAAAAAGCAATTACTTTACGTCGAAAATTCTGGAAGCTAAGAACTCCAGCAGGGAACTGTTCGTTACTGTAAGGAAATTAGCCAACCTCCCAGCCAATGCTAAAACAGTCAGCACCTTGGAATTTTGTAACACCGTGGGACAGTTCTTTACTAACAAAGTTGAGTCAGTTTATAAAACCTTTATAGATGGGAATCACCCCTCCTCTAAGATACCCAAGCCAGGGCCAGATAGTCACACATCGGGCACGTACTTCTCCTTTACATCTCCCACATGGGAACAGATTGTCCAAGTAGTGATAGCGACTAAATCAGGAGCCCCGTCAGACCCCTGTCCTCCCAAGGTCTTCCATTTGTTCCCTGACTTACTCAGTGAACAATTAAACTTACTGTTTAGGGAGATTGTACAGTCGGGCAAGTTCCCGGATGCTTGGAAGACAGCCTCAGTACTGCCTCTGCTAAAAAAAGCCAATTTAGATCCCGAAGAACCTGGCAGTTATCGGCCAATTTCTCGGATCCCTTTTTCATCTAAGGTATTGGAGAAACTGCTTAATACTCAGATTACTTCTTTCATCTCCGCTGGAAATCTCCTGGACCACTCTCAGTATGGGTTCAGAGAGGGTCATGGAACCGAGACCGCTTTGATCATGGCAACAGAGGAACTTAGAAGGTCACTGGACTCAGGAGGGAAGGCCGCCTTGATTTTGTTGGATCTGTCGGCGGCCTTCGACACTGTCAACCACGAAATACTAATTGCCAGATTGACGGAGCTGGGATTTCAGGAATCCGCCCTCAATCTTCTTACATCCTATCTAACCGGCAGAACTTTCTCAGTGGAACTGGGAGGTTTTATATCCAAATCATTTGAACTGCCGTGTGGTGTTCCTCAGGGCTCCTCTCTGAGCCCCACGCTTTTTAATTTTTATGTGACTCCGTTAGCCTCGATTATTAGGCAATGTGGCTTCTCGGTGGTCTCTTACACTGACGACACCCAGGTGGTTGTGTCAGTGTCAAATAATGTGGACGCGACAGCTGATCGTTTTAACAATTGCATGTCACAAGTAAACACTTGGATGCAGACTAATTGTCTAAAATTAAATGGAGAAAAAAACGGAGGTCCTGATATTGGGCCCTGATCCGTCCTTCTGGTCACCAAGGTGGTGGCCAGATAACCTTGGAGACTGTCCGATGCCAGTCTCCAAGGTCAGGAATCTAGGTGTGGTCTTTGATGACAAACTGATTTTTGACGGTCAAATTAACAAGCTTTCATCCACTATCTGGGGATTTTAAAGATGATCAGAAAGACTCGCTCTTTCATACCCCCAGAAGCAGTAAAGACGTTGGTGACAGCTTTGGCCCTTTCGAGATTGGACTACGGCAGCGCCCTATATGTAGGGCTGCAATCCCAGTATCTACAAAAACTGCAGCGTCTGCAGAACGCCGCCGCCAGATTGATACTGGGTGTCCCCAAACATGAAGCAATCTCCCATAGATTGAGAACCCTTCACTGGCTCCCAGTGGGGAAGAGGATCATTTTTAAATCACAATGTCTGGCCTATAAGGCACTTCAGGGCAAGGACCACTATATCTGAGATCGCACTTGAAATGGTACGTGCCAGCCAGAAATCTCAGATCCTCTCATTTAAAACTGCTACAATTACCCAAGTACAGGCAGGTTCGCTGGGGAGGAAGAAGTTTCATATTGGGAACAGCAAAAACTTGGAACCGTCTGCCAATGTCGATAAAAAACAGCACTTCACTCATGTCTTTCAGAAGACTACTGAAAACTTGGCTCTTCACTGACTGAGCTTTGGAAATCTATAACGCATCGCCCAATCCCACTACCTTATATGTTCTGCCATATCCCAGCGCCAAGACGCCTTCGGGCATTTGTGCGCTATATAAATCGACAAATCAAATCAAATCAAATCAGAGGTGTGAGGAAGAACACCTAGCGTCAGGAGGGCGTGGGGAGTCTGTAGCCAGAGCTCCTGCTGTCCTGAAGTTTGTGGGTGCCATTCCTAAGTGGCAGGCCCTGAAAAATAAATGGAAGGTTAAAAGAGGGTTGTGTTCCCCAGTGGGAACACCGGTGGGACAGTGTCCAGCCAGTGGGGCTGGGTCCCCTAGAAATGACCAGGGTGAAACCACTTTTAACCTGGAGGGCAGGATGACTGGATGTAGTATCCTGACCAATGGGCCTTCCCAGGGTACCACTCCAGGGTGGGGTTGGCATGGGTCCAGCACCCCTGGAGGGGTTCCCCTGGCTGGGAGGGATCCATGGAACAGCATTGTTGGCTCAGGGGGTAGTGATCAGGAAGAACCCCTGAGGTCAGGAAGGCGAGGAACAGGAGGGTGTCCCTGTGGTAGAGGGCCTGCGTCCTGGTTCTATCGCCCGAAGCAGGGAAGTCCATCAAGGTAATGATTGATCTACCCTGGCTTTTGGCTGGGAGGGGGTTGTGTAGGACTTGGCCTTTTTGGCTACAGTTCCCTAAACTTTTTGCTTTCCCCTAGACCGTTTTCCTGACATAGAGTTGCCAATTTAGATGCTTTGGGTACTTTGCCACTGCTGATCAGTGTCAAAGTACAAGGGTTCCCTATGTAAAGTACCATGGTAATTGGTTGGCCATGATTGGTATGTTTGCCTTACTAGTAAAAGTCCCTAGTGATGTGCACTGTGTGTGCAAGGGCTAGTAATGCAAGGCGCGCAGAGAAGGGAACTCAGGCCTTCAGTGTAGGGCCTGCGCGCAGTTTGCTAAGTTAGCATGTTGTCCTGACAAGTGCAACCACTTGTCAGGCCTTATCTTCCCTTTGCGTACACTGTGGGCACCCCTGTGGTAGGTCCCGGGTAACCCCTGGGCAGGGTACAGTGTAGGTAAAGGCAGGACATATACTGAGGTGTGTGATATGTCCTGACAGTGAAAAAAACACTCCATTTCGTTTTCACTGGTGAAAGGCCATTCTGCCCATAGGACAGAATGGGGAGGCTGGGTATGGTGTTTTGTTAGCCTAGTTTCCTATAAGTTTATAATGGAGAGGTGAAGTTTAGTATGTATGAACTCAGAGTGCCATAACACATCTTTCTATGAAAGTGGTTTTGTCACTGTGTGTTCAGAAACCACTCTTTTAGAAAGTGGCTGAGTTTTGTGCTTTAAGCATTTCTGTGTGTCTTTGCTGAATGTGGATTGACTGTCTGGATCTGAGATGGGAGGGGGTGAGATGGCACCTGGCTGACCTGCATCTGGAGAGTATGCGAGGAGAAACCCCGGGAGGTGAAGAGGCCTGGGTTGCAGCTATAAAACAATTGACCCATCTCCTGCTGAGTGATTAAGGGTCACGACCCCAGTATCAAAGGGAGAAAGGTGACACTGGGAGGAGACACCCAGAACTGATTTAGGCAGGGGTCAGGGACCCCTGAGCACAACTGAACTTCAAAGACATGAAGGGGTATAACGAAGAGAACTGAAAGCCCTAGAATTTGGTGTAATTTTGAATGGCGAAATGGACAGGTCGAGTCTGCAAAGGCTTTGACCTCTTTCGTGGTCAAGAAGAACCTCTGCCAAGGAAGACGTTGCTGAAGAGACTGCTGGATAGGACTGACCCTTACTTCGTGATCTGGGGCTGGCCTGCAGTTTGTAGCTTTTACTAAGGAAGAGACTGAAGGGACATTGCAGTGGGTGGTCTCCCCCCCTTCTTGAACAGGACTGTGCTTTGTGCTGTGTCCTGAACCCCAAGGGCCCGAGGTGAGCTGGCTCCCTGTTTGGAAACACAGGAACATAAAAGTTTCCGGAGAAGTCCCAAGCAACGCGGTGTGCGCGTGCTTTTGCACCGTGAGACCCTCAGAAGTTGTGCCTTGTGATCGTGGGCATGCAGGAGTAAAGTGAGTCTCGGACGTGCAGGGTGCGTGTCGTGGTGCAAGCCGAGGCATTGGTGAGGAGCGCCTGGTCGTTGTGTGCACCGGGAAAAGAAGTGAGTCTCGGACGCGCAGGGTGCGTGTTGTGGTGCAAGCCAAGGCGTTGGTGAAGAGCGCCTGGTCGTTGTGTGCACCGAGAGAAGAGGTGAGACTCGGACGCGCAGGATGCGTGTCGTGGAGCAAGCCAAGGCATTGGTGAAGAGCGCCTGGTCGTTGTGTGCACCGGGAGAAGAGGTGAGACTCGGACGCGCAGGGTGCGTGTCGAGGTGCAAGCCAAGGAGTGGTGACGATCGCCTGGTCATCATGTGCACCAGAGAAGAGGTGAGTCTCGGAAGCGCAGAGTGCGTGTCGCAGTGCAACCAGACGCGCTGGTGAGGAGTGCCTGGGTAGCGTGTGCACTGAAATCGAAGTAAGTCTCCACAAGTGCTGAGGGCGGGTCTCGGTGTCCACTGAGACTGCCGGAAGGAGGGCCAGGTCATTGGGCCCTCGGAGTGCAACAGTAGCGGCCCGGACCGGCAGTCCCGGAGGATCGCAGTCGCCGGCCCGAGCTCGCCGTGCCCATTGACGGAGTTCTTGATCAAGGCCCAAGTCGCTGAAGGAGGGGAGGAGAGTGGGGTCGCGCCCCCCCGGGTAACGCGGATCAGCACCTGGGGTGGGGTGCGGGCTCGGAGGGACACTCTCTCGGCCTCTCGCTCCTGGCAGCTGCGTGAGCCTGTTGCTTTGGCTCGGATCGAGGCCCGTGCTGGCCCAAGGAGGGGCAGTACTGGGGCCGGAGTGAGAAGCAGTACTTTGTGTCATCATTGATCCATGTCGGGGCAACTGTTAACGGAGCACCTAGACTGTCGTATTACACTTTGCATTATTGCTGCTAACGAACTATCGAACTGTCGTATGACGCCTGACTCTATTTGTGCCTGACGAACTACATGCTGGGTGCGCTACACACTGCGTTATTTTCCCTTGCAGAGTACATGATTGTAAGCGTGGCGCATTGCATTATTTCTTCATCGCACAGTACCTGATTATAACATGGCGCATTGCATTATTTCTTCAGTGCACAGTACATGATTGTAGCGTGACGCATTGCTTTGTTTCTTCCGTGCACAGGGCATGCTGGTGGTGATACGCATTGCATTATTCCTTCTATTGCAAAGTACATGACTGTGGCGCTACGTATGGCATTGTTTCTCTATTGCACAGTTCAGGAGTATATCGTTACGCATTGCAGTATTTCGTTTCTTTTGCAACGTGTGTGATTCTAGCAATACGACCTACCCAACCTTTTGGAAACGGTTAGAAGTCAGCTTAACTGTTGGTTAGAAGTGGTGGTTGGGATTAGAACCTATCAATCCACCGGAAGAAATACTACCCATTATTATATGTTGGTTTTGTATCGTGTGGTCATATCGTATATCTTCTTGTATAAAGATTATACTTGTTTTATAAAAACTCGTGTGGAGTCTATTTGTGGTGTGAAAATAGTGGAGCGGTGCACTACCAAAGAGTTTTCTTCAATAAATCCAAATGTTCATTTTGTATAGTGGTTTATCAATCCTTTATTTTCAATATCAAAATGTGCAAATTCCAGCCAACGCGTTTCGTTCATAAATAAAATGAACTTCTTCAGGGCTGAAATTTATAATACATAAAAGAAAACATAAGTATAAAAATATATATACATATGGTGTATTTACACAATATGCTTTTACTTTAAAAACAAGAGAGAAACTATATACAAAGGCAAAGGTTATTTCATTAGAAAGTGACTCTAAACACAAGAAAGGAAACCTAATGGGGGGTGGGAAAAATACAAAACAAAAATGGAAATTCATGGTCAACAATATGTCACTTCAAGTTGAAGAAAAAACAGACAAAATAGGGTGAAAGGGAAAAAGAAAATGGAGGGCGGAAGAGTAGGGGTGGAAGACAAGAATAGAGGGAGGAAAAAACATGGAAATATAAAAATATAAATATATATATATATAAAAAGGGCAGACATTAACAATCTTATACATATTTTGTAATGTAATGTCCAGTGAGCATTTGGTCTGTAAATAGATATGTAAATCAAAATAGATCAGTATCAGTTGTTAATTAATAGCAACAACGGTGTCAGGAGCTATTGTCACTAGTGGGTCTATACAGTTCACCCTAAGCGTAGCTCATAGTGTCCAAGTAAACAAGTAACAGTTAGTCCAGGGCCTAAGTAACAGCACATGATTGGAGAAACCTTTGAGCCATACAAATACGAGAAAAAGAAGACCAAAATAAAACAGAGAAAAGGCACTACATGTACCTACCAAATGGTGATGTGAAGAAGACGCAGGAACACAGAGGCAATGAAGAGCCCTTGATCTGAGATATTTCAAATTCCTGCTGTCGACGCACAAGTATTTAAATTTTAAAGGCTACCATGATAAGTGCCTGATGGTTGTATCTCTAAGAAAGTAAAAGAAAATGTATTAAAAAACAAGGAGCGACATAGTGCGTAGACACTAAAGATTTGTAGAGAATAAGCACCGGTACCAGAGAAATAATATGAATATATACAGGCACCAAAAAGTGGCATGACATTGAGGTCATAATAGTTAAAGAAAAGAAAAAGAAAAGACTGTGTCCAAGTGAAGGACGGCTTGCTGGCTGGGCAATAGAAGAGGATGGCAGTGAAAGGCATGTAACAATAAACCTATGGAAGAGAGCAGACCCACTTGGCAAGCTTCATGATCAAAAACATGAAAAGCTGGTGAAGTAGTAAGATTAAAACATTACAAAGCGGTCTCCTGAATATATGCGCAGAAGCGCCAATTATACCAAAGGTATAAATAAAACAGTGACGCGCTGCAATCATCTATTTAAAAGCAATACAATCTAAAAGAGACTAAATGCTTAGGCTTGTAGTGATGTACAAATCACATCCACATGGTTGCATTATTTGCAACCCAAAAGACTAACTTAAAGGAACAGTAAATAAATAAAGTGAAAGAGTTCCTTGAGTATAAACAAGCTGCTAAGATGAAAGCTAAGTAACAAATTAAATAATATGAAAATCACATTACAATGAATGCGCTGTAAATCATTCTTAGGCATAAGTTAAAAAAATAGAATAACAGAGTTATTAAACTAAAAGGAAGAAAGTCATAAAAAGTAAGGTTGAAAAACAAGCACCATAGCCAGAAACTAGTCATAGTAGCCAAGAGGTTCTTACAAGAACAGGTAGATTATACTTGTTTTATAAAAACTTGTGTGGAGTCTATTTGTGGTGACATCATTGGGTTGCTCTGAGTGTGGTTGCACATACTGTACACTCGTGCCTTGGAGATAAGCCTGGCTGCTCGTGCCAAGCTACTAAGGGGGTGAGCAGGGCTATCTCAGACTGTGTCCTTACTTAGCCCTAACGTTGAAACGAGGGGTCCGGATCTCGCACCCGGCAACAGCGGTGTGGGACAGGGACTCCCGCCTCCAGCATTTGGTGGCGGCGGTGAGGGATAAGGACCCCCACTTCCAACAATGGGCTTCTCATTTCCCTGGCCACACCAAATAGTGGGTTCAATGGCTGGTTCTGAGTGGAAGGCACAGAGGGATTATTTTCAGTAGGGCACATATGAACTGCTGCAAAAGTGGGTAAAGGTACCCCTGGTTAGGATGAGACCAGGAGTCACCTCAACCCACATGCTAGTGCAAGGCTTAAATATGGGACCACAACTTACCTTTTTCAGAACACTCTGGACCTCTGTAAGAACAGTAGAAGGACTGCACCTGGTGTTTGTGAAGAGACCTGAAGGACTGTGTCTGCTCCAGCTTGTAACCAAGACAAACAAGTGGACTACAATGGTCAGTTGGGTGACCTCCTGTGCAAGCTACATGGCCACAACAAGCTTCAAGAGGCCATTTTCAGATGTTCCCAACAGACCAGTACCATCTGGACCTTTCTTGGACCTTGCTAGTGGCCTCTACTGAAGTGAGTCTTGACCCTCGATTGCTGTTCCTGACATCCGGTGACCCTTGGCAGAGTCTAACTGGATGACTCCTATCACCCTTGAAAACATGGGACTTAAAACATTTTTGGACTTCAAAACCTATGGAAGACTGGGGCAAATATGCCAAGCTGATTCGGTAAAGGTGCAGCCTCGCTGGGCTGAAGAATCAGGCTTTCCCTGCTTGGAGCATCTCCACAGCATCAAATCTGTTTCAATGGACATCAGAAAGAAGGTATCCAACCTTGCTGAGCCCTCGTCAGACATAGTGTGAAGCCTTGCCCCACTGGAGGAATCCGACCTCTGAAAAAATGACCATGGGGCATATTTACAAGAGTTCATGCAATGCAGCGTAGCAAATAAAGTTGCTGCTGCAGTGTGTTGCATGAATAGGAGAGAGCAGAACTTGCTAATTTCTTCAAAGAGATTGGGCAATTCTGCCCTCTCCATGTGCTGGTGCATTTGCAACATGCCTGGACGGAGTTTGCGGGGGTTAACTCTGCGGAATTACGCAGAGCTACTAGAAAACTCTGCTCAATTCCGCATAGTTCCGCAAGCGGGCGGAGCCACAGTGACTCGGGCTCATGCTCTCTTAAATACTAAGGACGGGTGAGAAGAAGCAAGCATCGGTGCGCCAATGTGCCAAGGAGGAGGGATTTCACCAGAAGTGAAACTGAAAGATTTCAAGACGGTGCATTTACAAAGCGTTGTCAACCAAGGAATTTAAATGTAATTTGCAAACAGACAACAGTGCTCTTCCGGCAAATGTCCTCCCCTTCAATATATTTCCAGCAGGTCCTTGCTTTAGTTCCTCTGAAATCGAGAACCGGGTCAGTCCTGGAACCGGGGTGCAAAGTGCAGCAAAGAAGAGAACACTGCACCAGTCATGTTGGTCAAATTATTTCCCTGGCCTTTTCCGTGACGACCACACAACATGCCCAGTGGTTCAAAACATCAAAAATGCACTATACATGCAACATACCTATACAGCACAAGCAGTAAAGTCAGTAAACAGCGCTGTTTTGCTGCACCTTCACCCCGTCTCCACATTCCCCAGCCCCGCCCATTGCTATAAGCACTCTCATGCCCCTTACCAGTTGGTGGAGCACCTCCCACTCAGGATCTCCTCCTTGACTGCTAGTTGGGACAGGCTGTAGGTGTTCAGGTTGAGGTTCACGGACCCCATGGTGGCCACTCTCTGCACCCCTCACTCCAGTCCTCTGCCTGCCTTCCACTCGGTCCACTCTTGTCTCTTTTCCTCTCAATCCTCCTGCGCTCTCTCTCCCCTCATCCAGTCCTTCTCAGCTCCTCTGCTTCCCTTCTCTCATCTCTCTGACCCCTTATTCTCTCCCTCCTACCCCTCGAGCCACTTCTCATGCCCCCTGGCACACACAAGCTGACAACAGGACGAGGTTTGCAGTAGCACTGAGCACAGCTCACTGGGCTCCGGGGGGACATTTCTGGCTCCTCTCTTGCCCTCTGCACCCTCCCCAATCCAGGCTGGAACTTAAACAAACTGTTAGAGGCTGAGAGGGGAGAAGCAGAGTGAGGGAACTGCAACACTGGATGGTAGCAAGGTTATGTTATGAGAGGAAGGAGGGAGCTGGCGTGGGCGTCGGTAGACTCCGCCACACGGCGGAGAGGAGTTTTTTGCTGAACTCCGTGCTCCAAGTGGTGCACTGAGTTGCAAAAACTCTGTGAATTCCACCAGCAGAGCAGAGTTTACTGCTCACGCTTCATTTGTAACTGCCTAGCACAAATATAGGCACTGTTGCACCATACTGCAAGGGTGCCTGTGTCTAGTCAGGATAGTTGTTGTGCATGAATGGACCTTCCTGCACAAAAAGTATTCCTTCCTGCACTACAACTGTACTTTGTGGCTATTTCCTCTTCGTATGAGTGCTTAGCACACATGCAAAGAGGAAATAACAAGGAGAAATAAAGATATATCTCCTTGTTACCCCAGCCTCATTCAGGTGCACCATTTTGCACAGACCCATGTCTACAAATCTGTCTAGGTATGAATTAGTGTCAAAATCTATTGGTGTATGTACAAAAATACCCATGCACCTCCCATGGAATGCCTAACTGATACAGTGTAATGCAAGGTAGTGCAAAGCTTTTGTTTTTCAAAGCCTCGCAACTAACTACTTGTGTGGCTTTATAAAGAAATGTATTCAAACCAGACGTGATATCTTTGTAAATCTGGACTTGTGTCCGAAGGTAAATATCTTGACAGGGTGAAGGCTGCCAAAATTGTGCAGCCAGGGAGAGGACTTGCCTGGGTTCGGCAGTCAAAATTTCTCTGTTAGATCTGGCATCTTTTGGCATGTTTCCCCTGTCTTTTTGCTTCTGACCTCCTGGTTTTTGTGGTACTCTGGATCTTGTTTTTGCTGGTTTAGTGATTCTGCACACTTTAATACTGCTGATCAGTACTAAAGTGCAAGGGCTCCTACTGTAAATTGTTTTTATGGATTGGTGTTTCCATGATTGGCTTATTTGATTTACTCCTAAGTACCTAGTGCAGTGCACTGTGTATGTCCAGGGCATGTAAACCAAAAGCTGCTAGTGGGCCTGCAGCACTAATTGTGCCACCCACACCAGCAGCCTTTCAAAGGGTTTTCAGACCTGCCACTGTAGTGTTGGCGTGCAGTTTCTACTGTCATGTCGACCTGCACCCACTTGCCAGGCCCTAATCTTCCCTTTTCTCACATATAAGACACCCCACAGGTAGGCCCAAGGCACCCTGGTGGGCAGGGTGCAGTGTGAGGGAAAGGTAGGGCTTGTACTGGTGTTTGTTACATGTTGTGATGGTGAAATACTGTGCATTTTGTTTTCACCATTGAAAGGCTATCTCTCCCGCAGGTTAACATGGGGGCTGCTTTGTAACACTTTTACAAATGTAGCTTGCAAGGGGAAGCTGATAGAAAAGTGGAGTTTAGTATGCTTGAACACAGGATTTTAAAATGCATCTTTTAGTAAAGATGATTTTTATATTGTGTGCTTGGAAATTCCACTTTTAGAAAGTGGATATTTCCTTGTCTAATCATCCATGTGCATCTGCCTTTGCCTGGTTGTCTATTAGCTGTCTGGGGTTTAGACTGACAGGGGCTGTCTTGTGCATTCATACTAGATAGGGACACAAAGGGGGCTGAGGTGTGTCCTGCCTTTCCTAGGTGACTCATAGCCTGTCTGATGGGGCTGTCCTGCATCTAGAGTGGTGGGAGGAGTTGCCACATGCACCTGAATGGACTGTGCCTGCCTTTCTCAATGCTGTCTCCACCTCCTGTAGTGAGCCTGGCCTGAGCAGGACAGAACTGGATTAAGGGTGCCAGGAGAACTTTGTGCCAACACCACAGAACTTCAAAGGGAAATGTGGTATAAATATTGGGGCTCAGACCCCAGGATTTTAGAACTCTTTTGGGTAAAGGAACGTGCCATGAAGAAGAGCTGGAGAAGCTGTGAGGAGAGACTACCATTTTGCTTTGTGTTGTGCTGTGTTGGCCTGCAGTAGCTGATTCTGTCTTGGGCAGAGAAAGGACTGGACTGAACTTTCTGCAACTTTTTCTGAATGTCTCCAAGGGCTTGAGGTAGAGCTTGCCCCCTGTTCAAGAAGTCTCAGGAACAACAAAGACTTCAAGATCCTCTGAGTACCAGCTTCTGGAACTGTGTGTTTCCTTTGCACCAGAGGAAACAGCAAAACGACGGCATCCTCGAGGCCGGCTCCATGACCTAAAGGCACAGCAAAGGGCACCACTTCACTTCGCACCACAAGCCTGGTCTCACCGCCGCCACCGCTGTTTGATGCCACTACTCAGGCGCTGCTTGGACCGTGACCTGTGGGCACCGCAGTCCGCACTGCCTCGCTTCACATGACTGCCCTGATATCCCTGACAATGCAGCAATGCCATCACCAACGCCGCTGTCTGCACCATGACCTGTGGATACCTCTCGTGGAGAATACTGAGCACTGTCCCACCTCACACCGCAGCTCTGGTCTCACCGACACCATCGCTCCAAGCTGACATCGAAGCTGCTGCCTGCACCATGGTTTGGGGGCATCGCTCGTACGTTACATGATACACCGCCCGTTCCACCCTGCAGTCTGGGCCCACTGATGCCAGTGCTATCGACTTCAGATCATCAGCCGATGACAGTGCTTCAGCGACAACGCTGCCTGTACCATGACCTCCCAGCACCGCAATGAGCACGGTCCCACTTCACACTGCAGCCCTGTCTCACTGACGCCACTGGACGACCGTCACCGAGCCGCTGCCTGCACTGTGACCTGAGGGCACCGCATGCCGCACTGCTGCAATTCGCACCACAGCCCCAATGCCCACCGGTGACCCCACCTTCAACCGCTTGGAGTTCAATCTGCAACGTGTGTGACTTAAAGGGTTAGACGACTCCTGCAACGACCTCCGGAACCGACACCTGCCGAAGCCGGCTCTTTGGAGCTCACCGCGAGGTTCCGATGCCCTACATTTCTAAAAGGTACTATTTGCGGGTTTTCCCATCACCATAGCTGGCCCGCGATGCCGCGGTCAGCCAAAACTGTTGGATTTGTTTGTTCACGACGCCAATATAGTAACCAGATGGAGCTATCAGCTTCAAGGAACTGTTTTTAAAGTCTATTTTTGCTTTATCAAGATTTTGAATAACTGTATATTGGATTCTTATCGTTTTGGTCTTGTTTTACAAAAATAAATATTGGCTATTTCTCTAAAACTGGTGTGGTGTTGTTTTGTAGTGTTTTCACTGTATTATTGTTTATTACGTGCAAATGCTTTACACACTGCCTCTGAGATAAGCCTGACTGCTCATGCCAAGCTATCAAGGGGGTGAGCAGGGATTATTTCAGAAGTGTAACTCCCTTATCCTGACTAGGAAGTAGGGTCCCTACTTGGACAGAGTAACGCCTGCCAACTAGAGACCCCCATTTCTAACATTCTCACTTGCAGATTTTCCCACCAAAATGGCCAGCTTCACCAGGACCTCATCCAACACCTATCTGACGTCATGAAGCTCTCCTCAGATAAAGTCTGCTGCCTTGCCCCGCTGAAGGATTTTAACTTCCATTCTTGAGACTACAGGGCATGTTGGTGCTGCACAGAGCAGCAAGTCATCTTGCTGCACTGCGCTGTGTCACAGGAAAAGGTCAGAAATGCACCGTATTTAAAATAAAAGAGCACATTCCTGTCCTTGTGCAGGCACACTTTTTGCTGCCTAGAGCCAACGCAGGCACCCTTGCACTGTGGTGTAAGGGTGCCTGTGTTGCATGCAGGATTGTTTTTTTGAAGAAAGGGGCATCTTCCTGCACAAAAACAACCTGAGAGGCTCCTCTAACTATGTGTGCTGCAGTATGCAGCACACATAGAAAGAGGAAGTAATGAGGAGACATAAAAAAAGTTCTCCTCACTATGCCTCCCCTGGAAAGGTGCATCTGTCTGGTGCATTCTCAAGTTTATCAGTTCTGGTAAATCTGGGAATGCATCAAAAACCATGGGAGTTGTGTGGGAACAGCCACACAATGCCCATAAAATGCCTTCCTAGGGCAGAGTAAAGCAACACAAAGCAATTTAGACTGCATTGCATTACTCCCGATTTATGAAGACACTCATCGTCATGAAAGGTGGTCTTGCATGGCTTCATAAATCTGATTTTTGAGTTGCGTCGCACTTGCACCACATTGCGTGGTGCAAGCGCGATGCAACATGGCTCATAAATATTCCTGTAAGTACCAAGGTAAAAACTCTAATGGGGTGAAACCTGGTTGCTGTATCAAACCCACATTCCATTGTGGTTAGCCTGAAATTGTGCCTAGGTCTAACACAATCAGTTGACCTGCATTGATATAGTTAGTGTTTTTTGGTGCCATTCTTACTTAAATATTCTAAAATTCATATTGCCAGTTCCCATCATAGGAACTTTGTCACTTGGTGCCGTTCTGTTTATTATCCTTTATTTTTTAAATTGGACTGAAATTGTGTTGTGTTTTTGACTTTTTAGCTGTTTTAGTATCTTTAAATGTTTTACATATTTTCTCTAGGTTAAGCCTGCATGCTCTTGTTCATTAGCTACCAGGCGTTGAGCTCAGATTTAAATTACTGAAACTTTAACTGATTTTAAAGGATAGTGACTTTATTACTTGTGGTGGACTACCATACTCCCCAATTTATATCCACTTTCTCACTGGCAGGATAGGAGAACCCCAGTTAATTGGCAATCATCCTGATGAGCCAAAATTGCAATTCCCCTACCTAATTTGGAGGCCAGGGAACAACTGGGTTTCCAGTGGTGTAGTCTTGGCCTCTCTGCCAACGGAAACCTTAAGAGACCCGGAAGACCCACATTTCTCACACTCCAACACTTTTTCATGTCTCTGTACTAGTTGAGGTATCTGACCCCAACATTTCCAACAGTGACAGATCTGTGCTGATTTTCATATGTTGATCCTCCTCTTCTTCCCCATCTCATCCGTGTTTGTTTCTGATCAGGGTAATGGCACTACCACCGAAAAAATTGTCTACTCTAACAGGGTTCGACTGGCCTATAGGGCAATCAGGCAGTGGCCAAAGGGCTGTTCTGACAAGTGAGTGTACAAGCCGGTTTTCTGGCTGTTAGTGGGCCTGTTTTATGGTCTGCTTGGCTGGTTTTTACTATTTATTTCCATGATATTAAAACAAGCATTACCTGCTGCTGCAGCAAACTCAAATTCATGTAGCCTTCCATACCAAAACAATTATACAGCTTGTCATTACGTGTTAAAAACGACCCCAATTAGCAAACATGGGCCACTTTTTTAGCTTTCTAATTGATTAGTAGGAGCCACATTTATTTAGGTACCCGGCCCTATTTTCTGTGTCAGTCCGATCCTGTACACTAATGCTGTTTGCAAATGAATATAAATAAACACTGCCTTTGGAAACAACAATAATAACGTTTTCATCCAAACATTTTAAATTCAGCTTGTGCTTCTTTGAAAGTCCCACATGTGTATTAATATGGCACTGTCAAATGAGAACTTTTTCAAGAATATAAACAAAGAACACAAAGATTATTTGTAATGTAACTGAGAAACAATGAACAGAATGTGTCGCCGAGGGAATGCAGCCTGTTAGTGTGATATATAGGCAATATTCTGTTGCACTGTGTTTTAGTTTATCATGGAGTACAAAGCAATGTAAGAATAGCAATAAAGAAAGCAGTGCTGACTATACACTTTACTAAAATACCGTTACTGTATTTAAAAATAATTTACGTTTTGTTCAAATGTATATAAACATATGTGTTGTTATGTGTGACTCTATTTTCATAGGTTCACGATTTGCTTATGCTTCTAAACACTTAAGGCACATTCATCAAGAAATCACACAGTGCAGCGCAGCACAGCAAGCCACCTTGCTGTGCTTCACTGCGTGATAGGGAAAGGGCAGGAATGTGCCGTATTTAACATTATAAGGCCCACTGCTGTCTTTCCTTGCGCTCGTGCACAATGTGTTCCCTAGCGCCAACACAGGCACCCTTGAACCTTGGCTTGATAAATCTAACTTAGTAGTTGCATCGGCCTTGCGCCTACTTGTGTGGCACAAGGGCGACGCAACTCTTTGATAAATATGTCCTCTGGTCTGCGTGGCAGACATTACTTTACACTATGTTTAGTCAATCCTGCACATGCACCTTAGTACACACAATGTTCCAATGTACAATGCTTCAGTAGGGCCTCAAAGTTCAGCAAAACAAACCAGTCAGAAACTAATGTCAACCCCAGGCCCAGACTTGGGAATGGGTGCGTGAGACACCAATTCCAAAACCTACTACACATTTGGGTGTCCAGCATTATACAAAGAGAGGTGATCATTTGTTTTTGAGTCAGTCAGGAGGGTTGGGAAAGAGAGCATGTGCACCTGAGGATAACTTGGGTCAAACAATTGTGACTCACATTCTTTTAATACAGTTATGGATTATTTTTTGTTTTTCAATAACAAACTACGGCTTCGGGAGCTTCTTTAAAAAAATTACTTTGCAGAGCAGGCCATTAAACATGTAGCAAAGCTTCAGGGGCTTCAGCAGAATTGCGGCAGCAGTGACTCTGCCGTAAGCATATATATCTCTGTCATCCTGGCGGAGATCACTGAGTATGGTGGAGGGCATCCCTCCACTGGCTTGACAGACCAATGGACCATCAGCCATACTCTGAATGAGGCACCATAAAGAATTTAGCACTATAAAATACAATGATGTATAGTCATGCCTTCATTGTTTGATAAGTATGTTCTTCATGTTTATTGTAGCTGTTCATTGTTTCCTCATTTTAAAAACTCATAAACTGTGGCATGATGAATGAATAGTTCCTTTGACACATGTCCCTGCATTTTATGACACAACGCAATCTAGAGAGGGGGGACCGGGAGCTAGTTAGAAATGGAAGGTCCAGTACCGATGCTCCCAAAGAATCACGTAGTAATCACTAAGGGGTAACTGTTCCTATGAAAAAGGAGGCAACCTATTCTGGTTGTGTAGCTAAAGATACTAGAGTGTGGTCTCGTTTTGTAATCGCGGTTGGATCTAGATGAAGGTGGGGGAATTTCTCCTTTTGGAAATAGTGCCCTCACACACCTTTGCGGGTGTCATGCTTCATCATTGGGTGTTTGCTCCTCGTGGGGGTGGCGCTGCTGTCCCCCACGAGCCCCGTGAGAGGGCTCCTTGTCGGAGATCTTTTAGGAGAGACGCCGCAGTTGTGAATGTGGGTGTGTGGGCCTAAAAATTGTGTGTGTGAGTTAAAATTACCTCCATGGTACCCAGAAACAGAGTTTTATTCAGGGGTCCGGATGGTAAAATTAAAAAACAAAGGATAAGGAGAACCTCTTTCAAACAAATGTAGTAGAGGGATGAGTATTGTCCTGCTGCTCTCTTATCCGTGAGTGAAGGTGAAATTAGGTCGACATGTTTCGCGCTTAGTATTGGTCCCTAATGGATCCCGGTGCGCTTCTTCAGGACCGTGATGTGAAATAGAAATGTAAAAATAGGAATTAGAGAAGGCGACACCCTATATTCCTATGGTACCTAGAGTTAGGTGTGAGCACCTAGAGGAACGTCTGAATCGCGTACCTGTTTCCAACCTGGTGATGAGACAAAAAGAGACAAACAAGTAGAGACAAACATGTAGGGATATTGTGAATAGAGTCATTCACTTCAAATGGAATGCTGCCAACTTTTTGGCATTCACATAGACGGATATTCATTGAGGCATGCTGGGTGTAACGTGCCCCTTCCATCATTTTTCAACATAACTGTGCGTGGCAAAATAACTGCACTAGACCATGGCCTGGGCAGTCTCACAGTGTGTCACTTATACCTGGCTAGGCAAAGCCGGAGGTGACTGGTATCATGCATGCGTTACCATTCTAGTGGGCCCCATGACGTTTGAGACGATGTCTATAACGTGTTTGTCAAGTCAAGGCATCGTTGCCATGGTGCTAGTGGCAGTCCGTTAACCGTAAAAGATAAGAGTTAAACTCTCTTGAGTGTCTAGCAAGTGCACGAAATTGCGTGAAAATCGGTATAAGACACGGTGTAGCACATACATCAATCGCAAACATACGTAGTATCATACCCCTCTATTTGAATGGATTGGCATCGCCGGCATACCCTGCTGTAGTGAAGAAGTATACCTGCAAATTAATTATTAGTGGTCAGCTCGCAAGGCCAAAAGCGCACACTTGTAAATACCTGTGTCCGTCAGTAGAGTCAGCAAGAAAATACTCACTATTCTCCACCTTCGTTACAAGCCCATTACCTGCCCCGCCACTCATAGGTTCGCCGGTGATCGGAAGCCAGCAAGCTGCCCGAGATATAGCTCGGATCCAATGATAGAGCGGAAGTGGCGTGAAAGGGGGCGTGGTGGGTCAGGGGGCAGTACGTGACACTGATCACGTGTGTGTTTGTAAAATGCTTTCAAAGCGGCGGCCATCTTGGAAAGGGGTATTAAAAAATGGAACAGAAAAGCTAGTAAGTGATTCTACCGGCGTGTGCAAGCAACTGTTGCTGGCCATATTGCAAAATGAAGTAGTTTACAAGTGACTATTAGTGGGAGAAAATCCCATATGTTGTACTGTATAGCTCTCTGTGAAAAAGAAAAAGAAAATGGTGAGGCTAGGTCCCAAACCATGGTCAGGTGCATAGTATCAGTACATGTCGAGAATGTATACATGAACCGCATACTCCGTGTGGGCTGCTATGAGTAACTCATGGCGCCGCGAGTCTGGGGTAAGATTTTACATAAAAATGTATGCATAGTGGGTCATGACAATTGTATATAATTCACAAAGCTCGTGGGAGCTGTGGTGTGCATCTTGTGACTCAAAATGGAATGCAATAACCTTGGGTGGTCTGTCAGCACTGAGGTAGTACAGTTCTAATGTATATCAGTGTCAGTCTATAATGTATATAAAGGGGTACATGTGGGTATTAGAGTACCCTCTGAACTGTTGAGTATTATAACTGGATCACTATTACTGGGATGTCACTGAAACCCCAAAGGAGACTAGTTGGCCTCTAGTCCTAGGTCATCAATTCTGCCCATGGTATCTCATCATTAAGGCCCCCTGAATTACTCTTAAGACAGAACACCCAGCGTTGTTCTTGCCTGAACAATGTACTTGTTGTCCAGCTGGGGTTGGATTCAATAATGGTCCATCTAAGACGATCCGGGGTATGGTTTCTTTCAAGAAAGTGACTCAGTAGTTTGGTACTGTTTTTTTTACAACGGATTGTACTTCTGTGCTCCCCTATTCGGATTTTTACGGGTCTGGTTGTCATACCTACATACCGATTGTCGCAAGGACAAGTTATGAGGTATATGCAATTCTTCGTATTGCAGTTTGTATGTCTTCTCTGGTGCCAAGGTCTAGCCAGACCTAGGTCTATCTGTTTGGACGCTCCCGTTAGGGGACATACGGAACATGATCCACAGGGATAGTGACCCTCTACAGGGGGTAATGCCCTTAGGGTAGGTTGTGTAGTGATAGTCACATTTGGACGTGTGTGGACCAGAAGGTCCTTTAGGTTCTGGGTGCGTTTGAATGCAAACAGAGGAGATGGCCCTGGAGTAAAACCACCCATCTCAAGAATACCCCAGTGTCTCTTAATTACCTTTTGAATGTTATGACTCTATGTTAATCTCAAGTCAACACATCTAAACCAAGCATCAAGAAAATTCATATCTGAAGCTGGAAGACCTAAGGCCAAAAACAATATTCAGGCTAGGGCATAATCCTGTCTCTATTTCTCCACTAATTACTTGACTCTTTGCTGAATGACCCATGCAATAACATGTAGGCATGTGCCTATTCCAATATAAATTAGGATTCTGTGATTTGCATTTAACTGTGCATTGATAATTTGCTATGTAAAGTATGTAAACTGCAAATCAGGCCCTAAGTTTCAAAGCTACAAATCCACTTTACCTATATTGAGAATCCATGGAAAGAACATTCACGTGACAAATATCAAGCCCAGATTGTCACGTGTCCTTAAGTGATATTTACTAAGTCATCCAAGGGGCAATTTGCTGTGCCTTGCGCAACTTTGTAAAGAAATGTAATGCAATACTGAGACTTGTGCTGCATTGCGTTACATTTCATACTGGTAGAAGTTCCATGGGAACTGCATGGGCGCTCCCTAGTTAATATCTACCCATGAAATCTGATGTAATCCCAGATTTACTTACATCAATAAAGCTGGGATTGAGCCAAAATGGTGTGCCACACAAGGATGACCTAACGAGGAGAAATATTTGTATTTCTCCTTGTTATTTGTTCTTTCTATTCGAGATGTATTCCGCATCACACATAGAAAAAGTAATATGCCTCTTAGGATTGTTTTTGTGCAGGGAGGTTTCCCTTCCTGCTCAAAAGTAATTGTGCCTGTAAAGCAGACATCCTTGCAGCATAGCACAAGGATGCCTGCATTGGTGCTAGGCAACAAACAGTGCACCAGGAGGCCGATGAGTGAGCAGAAGTGTGCCATATCTTAGTAGATATGGCTCATTTCTGCTTTTTCCGTTTCACTCAGCACAGCGCAACAAGTTTCCTTTCTGTGTTGTGTAAAACTTTAGTAAATCTGGAACCTGATTTCAAGTTGTGACTATGCTGTTCATGTGCAGTATCTTAAACGTGTTAATTTAGAAACAGTTTATGCTAGTCTGAGACCAATATATCTCTAAAAATATTTCTGAATCACTTGTCTTATATCGGGACAAAGCCATGTCACTGAGCTACAAATCAGCTTTGCCTATATTGTTAATTAATACAAAGTTTGTTCTCATTTTAAAATTCCACTGTAGTAAAGTGTAGTTATGCAAATGCGATCTTTCTCTCAAGTGCAGCAACTTATAAGTGTGAATTTAAAAACAGTGCTTGCATCAGGCTAATTATGTCCTGATTATGGCCTGGTGTTGGGTTTGGTTCATGGGGTAAAGGCAGAGAGTTTGCTTTTGAAAAATAAAAATATGTCTCTCACACCATGTGAATTTTGTCTCAGAATGTGGGGTTCATTTTCTTTTCCTGTCCCTCACTGGCGGTGGCAGACAGGAAAAATGATATACATAACCACTTCCACCTAAAATTGTGTGGACTGTGTTATGTGCTTCCTCCGAGGGCCCCTGTAGTGTCTTGTGAGTTAGAGATGACGGGACCCTTTTACTTCCTGATGGACTCCGTAGAACAGAGACATAAGTGCTAGGGTGTTGGTGATGGAATTCATGATGTATAATGTTCAGTTGATGGTTATACGCTGAGGAATAAAGATATGTAATACCAAGCTCTGTGTGTGGCGTGATCATATGCAAGTACCCGGGTTGGGGTAGGACAATACAACTGGCAGCAAGATAGGGGATTACCTAAAACCTGCAACTCGAAGAACTGAGAGTGCTCTTTAGGAGAGTTTGCTGTGGTCCAGCAAACTACTCATGCATGCCACGTGTGCCTCATTCGAAGTGTAAAACGACGGTGGGTGTATGTGGAGTCAAAGCGCCACTTCAGCCAGTGCAAGACCTGTGAAGAAAGTGAAAGCCTTACAGAAAGTGTGTTTGTCGTCAGCTAGAAATTTTCTGAAAAAGTCAAGACAAGAGGTACTGCGCCACAGCGTGACACAGAGCCGTCATTCATACAGTACGAAAATGCTAAAGGCAGAGACAATCAGGTACAGAGAAGCACCAAAGGCTGTGCTAGCCAAGTGTAAGGAGGCACTAAAAGCAGAAATATTTCTAAGACCAAGAAACTCTAAAGGCAGTGATAACCAGGAACAGAAAGCGCAACAAGCGGCGGCAGTCAGGTGCAAGAGAACACTGTGAGCAGAAGCAGGTAAAAGCAGAGAAAACATTAGAAATGGTGAATCACAACTGATGGACTGAAGGCCGTGAGCAGAGGTCGGAATACTGAAATTTTTTAATGACTGCTGAAAGGAGCGCAAAGAATGGTGCTGCCTTCTTCTTGAAACCAATATTGGTGACTACCTGGGTCAAAACGTTCGATGATTTTATTGATGCCCTGGAAGAAGCAAATGACAAAAAGATCTTTAAATATCTAAAGAATCTGGCAGTTGATGGAGTAAAGGAAGTGACAAAGAAAATACCACAAGGTGATAAAGTGTTGTACCGTCAAATCAAAGAAGCACTAAACACCAAGTTCAATCCAATGCTGAATGTCGACTATGAAAGGTACATCTTCAGTAAGACAAGGCAGAGAGCTGGTGAAATGATGGCTAAGTTTGTAGAACGACTTGATTCTCTCATAAAGCATTGCAAGTTCAGTGAGTTCAATGATGAAGAGGCCATGCATCTGAGAGTAATAGATGGTTGCCTCTCCAATTCCTTTAGACGACGAATGCTGAAAGAGACACTCAGCTTGGAGCGAGTACTCATGGCTACCAGAGAGGAGGAGAGAGCTGACAGACAGGCAGCTAACATGGAGGCCGGAACAGCCCAAAATGAATCAGTGCTGAGCAAGAAAAATAAGAAAATGGCAGAAGGCCATTAGTAATGTCTCCAAAGAAAAAGAAGTTGTGTTTCCGATGTGGATTTTCCTTTCCACATGAAGGTAGATATCCCGCCATTGGACAGGTATTCAAAGGCTGCGGGAAAGAGAACCATTTTGTAACAGCATGCAAAGTGAGGGAAAGATCAAGTCCATCACATTGAGAAAACAAAATGGAGGCAAGATCAAGGGTGTCATGCTGAGAAAAAAAAATGGATGTCAGAAAGTTCCAGACATGACATTCCTTGCACGCCCACATGGCTAAGCAGCAACATCAGTTGGGCAAGTAGAAACTGAACGATGTTGATTACCGTCAAATTCTTGTCAAGCAAAATTGAGGAAGATGGGTATGCAATGTCAATGTTGACTGCCGGACTTTGTGCACATATAGGATTAGCTTCTTGATAGGAAGAATCTTGGTCAAAGCTAGACTGACAAGTGAAAGTATGACATTTATTTGGACTTCCCTAAGATCACACTGAAAGTGAATGGGTGCTCCATACCTTTGTCATAGACAGTGGAGTGTCGATAAACATTATGCTAGTGGAAAAGTACAATGAACAGACTCCAGTGCCCCGCTTAACTCTGTCGAAAACCAAAGTGTATACATGGGCTGCTTTGATGCCACAGTAAAGTCAAAGTTCATTCATAGCAACTGTGAAGCATAAAAATATGACAGTACAAGCGCCAATTCATGTCTTGCCAGGCACTTCATCAAGCGCATGTTTACTCAGTTTCAGTACTGCTGCTGACATGGAGCTGATTTCTCTAAATGACAATGTCAATGCTTATCAGGAGGTAGTGAATCAGTTTCTATCTTTGTTCCATGGACGAGGAAGATGTAAGATCAGGAAAGTGCAACTTCACTTAAATGAGGACATCCGTGCTGTTGCTCAACGACATCGTAGAATTGCATTCCATATACCAAAGGCTGTTGAGAAAGAACTTGATACCACTTGAAAGCATGACATCATTGAGCGATCCACTGGTCCAATGCCATGGGTATCACCTTTAGTGGAAGTGCAGAAAAAGGATAGTGGAGGAGCCGTGTGCATCTGCATTGATATACGCCAAGCAAACAAGGTGATCAAAAAAGACATCTTGGTCCCCATATTGCTGACATGATTATGCTGCTGAATGGAGATAAAGACTTTTCCCGCCTTGATTTGAACAAAGGGCATCCCCAGCTTGAACTAGAAGAGAATTGTATGTACATTACTACCTTTTCAATTCATGTTGGTTTGTTTCTATAAAATGGCTACGTTTTGGAGTGTCATCACCTGCCAAACTTTTCCAGGATGTCATTCATCGCATAATACAGCCAGTCACAAATTCTTTCAATTACAGTGATGACATACTAGTTTTTGGGGCCACTCGAAAGGTACATGATAAAGGGCTCGCACAGGTGTGTTGTGTGGTGCTTGCCGATACAAGTCTTACTTTAAATGCGGCAAAGAGTGATTTTCATCAAACCAAACTCAAGTTTTTTGGTCATATCTTTTCTGATGGGGGGATGACCCTGGATCCAAATAAAGCACAGGCCTTGTCATCCACTTCTACCCCCAAGATGTAACTATGCTGAGATCCTTCCTTTTTGTGGGCAGTTACTGTTCAAGGTATATATGTGACTTTGCCTCTGAAAGTGCCCCATTGAGAGACTTAATGAAACAAAATGTCCCATTTAAATGGTCAAGAGAATGTGAACAAAGCTTCAAGAAAATCAAGCATGCAATTGAGAATGCAACTAAAATTGCATACTTTGATCCAAAATTGCAGACAGAGGTCGTTGATGATGCGAGCCCGGTGGGATTGGGTGCCATTCTTGCCCAGAACACTGGACATCCCAATGCCCCAAGACGCATTGTGTCTTATGCTAGCCAGAGCTTGTCAGTGACAGAACGTGCCTATTCACAACAGGAGAAAGACAGCCTAGCTGTAGTGTGGGCTTGTGAGCAATTACATGTGTACCTGTATGGAAAACATTTCACAGTTATCACTGACCAACAGGCTTTGCTCACCATTTTCATCAATCCTAAACCAAAGATGCCACCACACATTGAGAGGTGGGGGTTGTGATTGCAGGAGTATGATTACACGATTGTGCATCATCCAGGAGAAGATCAAAACCCTGCTGACTACTTCTCACATGTGGCAATACAGTGTCATGGCACTACTTCTAAAGCGGCTGATGCCTATGTCAACTTCATTGTGAAGCCATGTATGCTGCTGCCATATTGATAGAACAAATCATTGCTGCCACGAGTACTGACAGGTATTTGCTAATACTCAAAGATATTATTACACACCAGTCATGGCGAAAACATACTTGACCGCTTTATGATGACCTTGAATACCAAAAATTTGAAAATGTGCAAGAAGAACTTTCAGTTACTCCCAGAGGCATCTTCTTACAAGGGTCGATAGTTGTCATACCCGACACTCTGAGAGAACAAGTCATTGAACTAACCCATGAGGGACACCGTGGAATTGTTGGTACGAAACAAGCTTTATGGGACCAAGTGTGGTTCCCATGTCTTGATGAAAGAGTTGAAAAAGAGTTAAAGGCATGCCATTTGTGCAGCTGTTTGTCATCTAAGACAACCCCTCATCCATTAAACATGTCTGATCTCCAAACGCAGGCATAGGAGAAGATTGCAATTGATTTATTTGGACCTCTGGACCATTGGACAATGGACATCATCTACTTGTAATTGTTGACGAATATTCCCGTTTTCCTCTGGTGGAAGATCTGTCATCAACTACTCATGACAGAGTCATTGAGGGACTAGAAAGTATTTTTGCAACTTAGGGTGTTCTATTGATTTTGAAATCTGACAATGGCCCGCCTTTCAATAGTCAGGAATTTAAAGACTGTCTCATGCATTTAAGTATCAAGCATCAGAAAAGCACACTTCTTGGCCACACCAAATGGTGTGGTCAAGAGATGTATGAGTACCCTCAAGAAGTCCCTTCAGTGTGCTGGAAAAGTTTGAACTCAAATCAGTTTTTCAGTCTACACTTCGTGCATACAGGTCAACTCCACATTCTACTATGAGTGAGAGTCCTGCCACCTTAATATTAGGGAAATCCAAACAAAACAAATTGCCATAATGGACCATTGAGAGATCTATTGACATTGATAAACTTCGGATCACTGTTTCGTCTCGCAAACGCAAAATGAAAACCCATGCGGACTGACGCCTCTGTGCTCAAATCACCATGTTCAACAGAGAAGACCAAGTCATCGTCAGGCAGAAACGGAAATTCAAGTCTGATGCTCCTTTTGATGCTGACCCACTAAGAGTTGTAGTCAGTAATGGACACATGGTGACTGCTCACCATACTAGAACGTCCATTACATGAGATTCTTTGCATTTCAAGCACCTACCTCACTCGCCGCCAACCTCAGATGTCAGGAGTGAGACTCCAACTGAGGCTTCAGAGAGCCCAATGACTGTACCATTGTCTCTGTCACCAATGCCAGTCACAAACACTGCTCCGAAATCTCTGCTGCCTCACATGACCAGATATGGGCGATTGATTAGAGCACCAAAATGATTTATTGAAGAGTTGTAATGTATATATGTGTTATTAGTACATTTAAAAAAAAAAAGAGGGAGATGTAGGGGCATATTTACGTTCCCTGGCGCATCCCTGCAAATCAGCAGGGATGCACCAGGGAAGATGCGTCACGCAAGTTTGCCCTTGCGCCACCACTTTACAATGCGGCGCGCCGTGGCGCACGGATGGGCAGATGCGTGTCGCATCCCCCGACTGAAAGGCGGCGCATTGCTGGCTCCAGCAAGGCTCGGGGGTGCCCTATGCCTAACATGCTGCGTCAATCCTTACGCCTGCTTCAAGCAGGCGCAGGGTTTTGACGCAGCATGGACGTAAAGTGACTCAGTGAAATCTTGTAGATTTCACTGCGTCACTTACAAGCGTACCTGCGAGGGAACGCCCACCCTGCGCGGAGCGCCCACATGAAACCTGACGCAGGTTTCATGTGGCGCAGGAGTTACAACGTGACGCATCTCCCTAGATGCGTCACGTTGTAAATATTGCGCAACGTGGCGCATGTTTTGCGTCACCGCTGCGTCACATAAGTGATGCAACGGCGGCGCAAAAGTGGCGCAAGGGGCTTGTAAATATGCCCCGTAGTGTCTTGTGTATTAAACGTGACAGGACCCTTTTGGTTCCTGATGGACTCTGTAGAACAATGACGTAAGTGCATGGGTACAGGAATTTATGATGTAGAATGTTCAGCTGAAGGTTTCACACTGAGAAATAAACACGTGTAATACCAAGCTCTGTGTGTGGCGTGACCATTTGCAAGCACCTCGGCTGGGATAGGATGCTAAAGCCCTCACTCCGTCGGAGGACGGTTTACACTGACAGAGTACATTTTATGCTGATCTTGTAATAAACCTGGCTACCAATCCAACTCAAAATTGAGCAGGTGAAACAAAAAAGTGGCGAGAAGGGTACTCTCTTAATCGGGCCCTTAGATGGATATATCTTTAAAAACAATTTTGAATTGCCTTGTTTTTAGAGGCATGGCTATCAATAATATGGCTCCAGGGATGTCAGGGTCCCATTCATCCTAATTAGGGGCTGTTTGTAAACTAAAACCCAGGGTAAGGGGTCCTAATTTCCTGAATTGTTTGGGGCCCATGACACCCTTGCTATGCCATAACTTGTGTTATTTCGAGACAAAGCTGTGTCAAGTTTGGAGATCCCACTGGTTAAAATGAATGGAATCTACACCATCTTTGTTTCATCCCTATTGGGATAAAACTCCATTCTGGATAACCTTCAGAAAGCTCCTGTATTTTTGAAAAAGCTAGCAACACCATTCTTCATTTTATTTGTCTAAGTATGCCACTGCCTTCTTGGAGACAGCTATGCTTCACAAATACCAAAGTGATATTTTAACTATTACAGCATCCAAGAGTAATATTGATTTGAAGTCCTGTGATGTGTGAAAAACTTCACCTTTGGATTTTGACAATAGATAACGTTTGGTAAGAACATTAGTTACCTGGTGCTAGATTTTTGAGGAGACAAGCTATAAAAAGTGGATTGATGCCTAGATTAATGGGTAGTGCACTTTTAAGCAATCTCAAAATCAGGTCTGTCTAATAATTTAAACTCTGTGAGGCTAGCTTAGGTTTATCAAACAAAAGTTGTACACTATGGAAACACTGTCCTAATGCTCATTTGTATGTGTTATGATCAGCTGCCCACATGATGCAAATTGGTCTGAGTGTTAGAAGTGATTTGAGAGGGAGAATAGTGAAATGACTCGGGCAAAAGTGGATTCAGTAAAATGTGGGATAGTGTTTTCTCGCAGTCATAGATAATCTTGCGCTCATCTGAGATCCATGCCAGAATCTTATTTGAGTGCTCCACAGCATTGATAGGAAGGGACCCGTATCTTCCTAAGGGCATAGTGGATCTGAAGGAGTCTTGTTGAGGATGGGTAGATTTCTAAGGCCTATTGATGTCCCTTGGGCCATCCTGGCAGCTTTTCCAAATGGCAGTGGATCGCCAGGGTAATGTCATCTGATTAGATGTTCCTAATAGGGATCGAGAGTGTTCTTAGACTAGATGCTATTCACATATTTGTGAAATAGCCATGCTTGAAGGTTTAATGAACTGCTTATATAACACACACACAGACACATACACGTGTTACCATCTGTGTGGGGACGATGTGTGGATACCTGCCTTGTGTGGACTAACCTTTCCCAATGTTTTTAAAATATACTAATGACATAAAAATATTAAGAAAAAATCCAAGATACAGGATACTGCTTCAAATTTGCAAATACATTGTTATTTATTTGCACACACAGAACCATCCATGTGGGGACTTCAATATCTGCTACCATCCTTGTGAGGACCTACTTCATAATTACCATTTGTGACTGAATACCATCAAAGGCACATAGCTAATTTTTTATTTTAGCAGCAATATATACAAATCACCTCAGAATCTGTTCATATATGATTTTCTGCGCATACCCCAGTGGCACACGAGAGATAGGTTATGCTATTAATGTATCGGAGTATATAATATATCATGATAGCAGAAACAATCTTAAACTGCATTTAACCGATTGCTTAGTGCTCAGAATTTTAGGAGAATAGGAAGTTAACACATGGAGAAATGAACAGATAGAGTCAAGTAATGTGGCCAAGTGGAATCAGAATTTGAACAGTTACTTACATTTTTGTCAAAGTAGCTGTTAGACCACATCTTTCTAGGCATGGCATGTAATGTTGATATCTGCATAGAGATGCTGTGTGATGATGCTCACAGAGGTGGTATGTGCTCACCATGTAGGGATGGCATGACATGATGCCCACAGAGATGGTATGTGATCACCACATAGGAATGCTGTGCGATGATGCCCACAGAGGTGGTATGCAATCACTGCGTACGGATATTGTGTGATGAGCCCAACAGCAGTGGTATGTGATCACAGTAGCACCATAGTCTCTACAGAGCGGGTGTCTACAGCTGTAATGAAAGTTTCCACAGAGGTAGAGTGTGAAGATAATTATATTTAAGTATCCACATAGATAATGTGTAACTATTTGAATGTTCAATTCCTCATAGAAATGTTATGCAAAGGTAAACACATCCACTTCCCTCCAAAGATATTGTGTGATTATAATGATGTTCATGTTTCCACAGATGCAATGTGTAATGATAACTGTGTTCAAGCCTTCACAGAAATAATTTGTCAAGACAATGCTCGAGTTCCCACACAGAGAGTGTGAAGATAATGATGTTCAAGTCCAAACAGAGACAATGGGGGATATTCTCAAGGACTTATCGCCGACTTATCGGCACTTTATCGCGGCCAAAGTGGCGATAGATTTATCGCACCATTCACAAGCTGGTGCTAACAGCCGATATCGCCAGTTTTCCTGCGATAGCAGCCGCAAAAAACATCGCCACGGATGACACCGGCAACTAACGCTAATGAGATGCAGAGTAGGCGTACCTGTGCAAAAACCCGCGAAAACACCACTCCGCAATATTCTCTACGACCAGCCAGATCAGCGATAAGATCACAAAACAGGCGATAAGGCGCGTTAGCAGCAGGGATTTAACACCTGCTCCTACCTGGTGTTAAGTCGGACGACAACCTGCACCACAAAAGGGAGCCCAGACCAGAGCCACACCTGAAGAACAACAGATGCCATGGAGCTACTGATCATGCAGCTCGGAGCCCCAAGGGGGCCACAACACCCACCGCCACCACACCCAGGCCCGCCACCCTCCCCGGACCCCCCCGCACCCTCCCGGACTACCACAGAGGCAGAGCAGACAAAGACAGCGGACCTTCAGAAAACGCACCAGCCTCACAGACTTAACACCAGAGGATGTCATTGCCCACTACAGGCTCAAAGGACAACCATCCTCCGCATCCTGACCATCATTGCCCACAGGCTGACGGTACCAACACAGCGGACAACCAACATCCCTCCGCAGACAAAGCTGCTGGCTGTGCTGCACTTGTTGGCCTCTGGTACCTTCCAACCAACAACTGCCAGAGTCGGAGGAGTCTCACAGCCAGCCCTATCCAAGTTCCTCACACCTGTCGTGGATGCCATCATCCGCTTGGTACCCCAGCACCTTTACTTCCCACACACTGCGCAGGAACAGCTGGAGACCAAGCAAGGCTTCTACGCCATAGCTGGCTTCCCGCACGTGTTGCGGGCAATCGACTGCACACATGTACTCCTCGTGCCCCCTGCCGTCACTGCACACAATTGCCGCAACAGGAAACACACGCATTCCATCAATGTGCAGGCAATAGTGGACCACCTGGGACTCCTCACCAATGTCGTCGCCAACTACCCAGGCAGTGTGCATGATTCCTTCACCTTCCGACAGCCCACCATCAACCAGCGCTTTCAGGATGGCACCCATGGGAAAGCATTGCTCGTTGGTAAGTACCAAATGAACACACCACACACCTCAACTCCACAGTCATGCAACTCACGACTCTGGGAATGCACACGTTACAAACCCACATACAACATGCCAAACAACATGCCCACGTACCAGACACGACAGCACAACTTACTGTGGTAACCTGGGCCAGCCATGTACACAAGCCATGAACGGCATGGCACCTCAGCCACACAATAGCAGAATGTGGTGAGAGGTGGGAACCAGGCATGTGCGAAGGAGGCAAGTGACCCATGAATGAGAATGTGCACAATGCCAAGTGTGGCGTGGATGTGCTGGCCAGACTGCAGTATGCAGACCACAGACATGTCCATGTCGACAAATACTGCTGGTATCTGGAGTGTAGAGGACAGTGGACACAACCATGTCACCCCAGGCAGTGGGGAAGATCATGGAAATGTAGCTTGTTACGTCCCCCCCTGTAAGCGTGAGCGGAGTGGGCTGGACCGGCATACGCCAGGCCAGCGTAGGGGTGTGAAGAAGAAGCACGTAGCGCCGGGCGTGGTTCTCTTCTGAAATGGCCAACGTGTCTGCCAGGGCGGCGCCTCTCAGCCCGCCACAAGGCCGACGCCGTGAGCGGCGGTGCCTGCGATCCTTTGCGCCTGCTGCACCCCAGACGCTGGTCCCCAGACCCGTCTTGGCCGCCCCTGCGCAACCAGGCCTCACTGCTCACCTGCCGACACCGGCGTGTGTCAAAGAGGGCCCACCACGTGCCGGTGCAAGCTCCAAGCCCGAGGCCCATGACCTTGGCAGCCTACTCAGACCAGCACGGCCTCCGCGACACAGGCCCCCAGCACTCCTCTCTCGTTGACGTGCTCCACTGTTGCCTCCGGCCTACACTGCGGTCCAGTAGGTCACACAGTTGGAACTGAGTCTTGATTAGTCAATGGCCGAGTGCATATCACTGTACGCAAGGAGAGGAGTAAGAGGAAGACGCGATTCAGTCCGGAGTAAAAAAGGATCATCATCATGGAGGTGACCGAACAGTACTAACTACTGCTCTGGTGCCACTAACTCTGTTCATCGCAAGCCTACGACACGTGGCTGTGGGCCCCTGCTGACCGCTGCCTCCGGCCTACACTGCGGTCAAGTAGGTCACACATTTGGAACTGAGTCTTGATTTATTTATGGCAGAGTTTATACCATTGTACAGGCCTCATCGCAGACTGCATACCCTTACAGCTCTGGTGCCACTAACTCTGTGCCACGAAATTCATGGACACTCTCTGGTTGAACTTTGGTGGCGTCTCAGTCAATGGCCTGGGGGTTGTCCACATCATCATGTGGCTGGTACTGACTTGGTGTTAAACATGAGTCTGTAGCATTCATCTCCTCCATATTGCCTGTTTCTGCTTGGTTCTGCCCTCTGCATCATGCCCTGGAAGAACACCTTCCACTGTCCACCGGAAGACTCCGCGACATTCACCTTCGAAATCGACGAGGACCCGCTCAGCTCTCGTGGCCCTACCTCAGTGCACCGCAAGTCACCGTCCCGTGGCGGTGTGCCTGTGCCGGCCGCAATGCTTCCGGGGCCACTAACTCTGTGCAGCTTAAGTCCGGGACCCTGTCTGAGTGAATACTGGATGGCCTCTGAGTCGATGGCCTGGGGGTCATCAATGCCATGTGTCTGTGGCCCTGCGCTGACTGCTGCCTCCGGCCTCAACTGCGGTCCACCAGGGCTCACACATCAAATCGAGTCCTGACCTGCCCGGACGACGCATCACCGCTGGCTGCACACGCCACCACCGCCAGGACCACCTCCAACCAACAACTGCCAGAGTCGGAAGTGTCTTACAGCCAGACTACCAGAGTTGCTCACACCTGTCTTGGATGCCATCATCAGCTTGATACCCTGCTCAGCTCTTCAGGTGCCACTAACTCAATACACCACAACTCAGGGACCCTGTCTGATTGAGTCTTGTGCTGTGTACAGCGGACGCAACCATGTCACCACAGGCAGTGGGTAAGACCTTGGACATGTAGCTTTGTCGTCCCCCCGTTAATATGTAAGAGGGGTGGACTGGGCCGGCATACGCAAGTACAGCGTAGGGGTGTGAATCATTGTCCCTGGCCTCTGGGCGTGGTTAATTTCTGGGCTGGACAGGTAACCAACTGATGCGTGTGTCTCTGTTGCAGTGTCTGCGCCACACGGCCCGCAATCGACAATGTTGCATGCACCCGGAGGGCGCCCGCGCACGAAGGGATTGTACAAGGAGCACAAGGCCGCTCGGGCTCTTGGCTCATGCATGCCAACTGTTGTGTGTGTATCGCCATTGGTGCACCATAAGCCTAAGGCCTAGCCTCAATTGCAGCGCGAAAGCCACATCACATTTCCAGAATGCAAGCAGTAGTCAGACTAGCATTAGGGATGAAAGCTCCTTTGTCTCAATACAGAAGGCGGAAGGACATCTGCACCTCCGACCTTGGTTTTGCATGCGGCAGGCACCCCCTGAGAGAGATACCACATCAGATGATGACGACTCCCACACTACGCACAGGGCAAATGAAAGACCAACGTATCCACACCACACACACAGAAGTTCTTGCTCGAGGTACTCTTGCATGGAATGCCCTTGACACTTACGTACACAACAACCCTTACGTCCAAACGTTGAACAGACATACGACTCATTGCTCCGAGCTGTGGCATATCATCCACATAACTGCCGCAGGTCAGAAGAGTGCCGGTTCTACGAGAGCCACCAACGCAATGGCAGAACATCCCGGGCGCATGCACAACGCCTGTCATGTGGAACTGTACCGTGTCCGAATGCTGCCTGTTATTGTCTGATGCATTGTTCTGCATGTTGTGGCCCTTGTCTTGCCCGTACTGGCACGCACATGCCAATAAAGTCTACGCAACTTCACTAGTGTTCAACTGTGAGGGGTGTCGATTAGAATGACAAATCGTGTGCCTCAATGAGCATTGTCCGTACACAGGGAGGGACTGACTGACGCATTTCACTTAGGGGTGAGTCCCTATTGCCAGCTCCACCTCTGTGTGCCAGACATAGTGGTTGGGATAGTTGCTGATAGACCTGTGCTCTTACGTGTCTTCAGCAATGTGAGTATGGTGTCCATATTCTTGCCATGTGGATCAATGTGATCCCTCACTACAGGCTATGTCTACCCAGTTGTGTGTGAGTAGGTATGCGAAGAGATGTTCTGTTGTCAAATGTGATGGTGGACACTACTTTAGGCCTGCCAACGACTTTGACATCTCATACCCACCCCTATTTCTAACATTGCATGGGGCAAAGCTGAGAAATTGCGCGATTGATGTTTCAGAGCAATGAGGCCACAGCTAGTGCACACATTCCCAGTCATCTCACTTCCTATGTGTGTCACGGTCAGACATGCGCATTGCTTTCATTTCCCAGGGTGTAACTTTTTGGGCAATCAATGTCCTTACATTCATCCATACTTTCATACTTGATCGATTATGGACATGACACATCTGTGTGAATTTGAATGATTCATTCACATTCGGTGTGTAGTGTAGGTCCTATTTCCCTGATAGGTTCTGCGCATTGGAATAACATACACTTTAGGCTTGGCATAGGACTGAGGTCGGTATGCACCTATCGCGTATATTAAACTTAATTACTGTGTACCAGCTAGCTCAGAGGCCACTAGAAACTTCTTGACAACAAGAAGGGAATAGCTTCTGGCAACCACATAACATAAAACCTTGATCCCTCAGGATCGTGGAAACAATATACTACTTTTCATTCAGTCACTCATCTCAGAGAAGTACATAGAAGAAACAGTCAGGTGTGTTTACAATAAAATTTATTGCACAGTTGTTTTGTTGTTCTAGTACTGGTTATATGTGCTGCGACAACTGTTGGACAGTAGCAGAGAAATATGGCCAGCAGTGCAGTTAAATAAAAATGCATGGTACAGTTTTACTGTTGTGCAATAGTAATGAACACATACATGAAATACAGAATGCATTTAAGATAAAGCCTATACCCCTATGATGCCTAACTAGATGTACCTAAGTGTACCTAGGATGTGTGTAGGTCTTAGAGAGCCAAGAATCCCCCTAGGAATTAGTCTAACCCCATTACCTCAGTGGGACTTCATCCTGGTCTCGAGCTGGACACCCCAGGATGGGTGGATGGACCTCTGCCAGCTGGAACTGTGGCACATTGCAGGTTGCAGCGTCTCAGTTCAGAGTGTCGGCATGGAAGTCTCGGTCCCCTCTACTTTGCTTGGGCAAAGGGAGGTATATTTATACCTGATAGGTGCCTTGGAATGTTAGTATTGACGTAAAGTCGGTCAGAGGAAGACGTCAGGAATGAACCCTTAGGAAATAGTGGTTCATGCATATTTAATGAGTTCTTGGAGAAATCAATAATCCTGTGCTAGGGAAAATCCCAAGAGCTAAGGGTCTGTTTCTAAGAACTCGTTGTGACGTAGGTTAGTCACTGTTGGACATGGATATGACGTATTTAGGATGGACCGTCTTCTGCACCCAGAGCACACGTCAGATAAGGGACAGCCTCTGTTGCTCGTTATTTGTGAAGGGAGGGCTAATGTAGGTGAAAGGGCCTGCCTGTCTTTGTGGCACGAAGGATTTGTGCCTCTGAAACGGCGCACCTATGTTAGGGCCTCAATCCAGCACATAACACCCACTCCAATCTATGGACAACCGTGAATAACCCATTAAAAGCAAACTACGTGACTAAAATAGGCATTTGATATAATTGGCAGGTAGTTGCATGAGAGTGGTTTATGAGCTGAAAAAATAGCAGCTGTTAAAATATGTAAAATGACTATAGACTCTGTGGAGACAGGAAACATCTATAGTGTCATTAAAAAATACTCTCTTAGAGTCAGTAGTTACTTATAAAAGTTCCTATTTATAAAATTGAAAACCCTTACAAGCTGTTCAGAAGACCATGCTTTCTTTAGAAAAAAAAGAAAGGTCAATTTGGAGGGAAAGCTCCAAGCACTCGGTCAGAGTTGAAACAATAAGAGAACAAAATGTGTTTCAGGACATGTTTTAGCAAAATCAAGATAACAAGTGGCTGAGAGACACAACATTTCTGTTGCTAGTTACTGCAGGGGACGGACCTTTGTAATACCTCGCAGAATCGTTGTGGGAGCACAGAATGAGCAGTGCTGCCAGTTGCTGGTTCTGAGGCAGCCGGTGCTGTAATCAATACCTTGGTGCTGCTAAAGGAAGCAAAAAGGCACCCACTGGATTTGCAAGGAATGCTTTGGTTTGATGGGAATACGCTTGGGACACAGCCAAGCATGGGACTTCAGCAGTTCCAGCCTGGTGGTAAATGCCGCTGGCGTTTCCTTTGGAAGTGTCAGACAGATAATGACCATGCATTCTTCACTGCAAAAAACAGGCATCAGAGAACAGGTATGTTGCAGTTGCAGTCTTTTCAGACTGGTCTTTTAGATATTAGAAACCATGAGAAGCATAGTTCCTGTTTGCAAGGTATTCCCAAGGTGTATCACACTGCTTGTATGTGAAAGATAAAATTTATCAAAAAGGAAAGAGGGGCAGTCTGTATTTAAGAGTGCTATTTTGCAAAAAAGAAAAAATATTTCTTTAGCTGATGTGAAATAAAAAATAAAAGTGCTGCACAAGCATGGTTTTCAGATTGCTCAAAGCATTTGAACTTTATAAAGGAAACTTTTGGTTCACTACTTTTAGTGTTGGGGCTTCTAGCCAAAAGGGCACAACTTCCCTACACTGTAGGATTTCACTACCTCTGGATGTTTATCTGTACATAACGTAGGTCTGGCTTATGTATACTGAGTCCCTTGGTGATGTTCAGGAATCATTTTTGTGACAGGTATTTGTGTCAAAAGGCCAAACCACCCATATTTTCCTAACTGGGTCTGTCCTGTTGTTTTGTAAATGGCATCTAATGTTGCCCCTGCTGATGTATGTCAACTATTCCACCCCCGTGCGATGGTGTTTGGTGGTGTTTGGCAACGTTCCTACTGGTGTTTAAACAACCCCATTTCTAGATGCATTACAATTGTGTAGGAGTTGATAACCTTAATGAAGGTAACAGGTATAAAGCGTCACAATAAGAATAAATCTCTAACATTTCATGATCTGAAAATGTAGCAATTATTCCTAAAACAGACAGCATATTATTCACTGTATCAGTAACCCAATTTTCAGAAAAATTTACTGCAGGTAATGACATCACTGAATGAATGATAAAATGAATGAAAATGAATGAAAGTTCAAAATACATTAATCAGAATTAAAAAAAACGGATGATTAAATACATCATTTAGAATACAAAGGCTTGTTCAGGCCGAATACATTTATAAGTCTCTTTTGCATTTGAATTGAAAATGGACGTGGCTTCAGTTTTATGTTGATCCTGTGTTGTAGAAAGTGTCCACTAAAAGTCATACTAAAAGCTAGCTCTAAGCAAAGCTAGAACAGAAAAAGATGAACCCAGAAATACTCCATAGTTCTACCCATGGTGAAGCCAGATATGTATCTTTTGGAAAAAGAAAAGGTTCAAAAGTTTGTACTTGCATGTTCGTTGTTTGTTTTTGTGCTGGCTTCGCTTCCTGTTCACGTGGAGCCATGGAAAACGTATCACAGTTAATGAAATAGCCAGTAGCTGTATGATCAATTGTTGAAATTGCATCGTGTTTAGCTGAAGTTATTTCTGCTGTTTTTGTTGAAAAACGTTGAAATGTTGAAGTCAATAGTTGATGTCTTTGCTGAAAAACGTTCAGATGGTGAAGTTAATATTTTATGTTTTTGTTGAAAAACATTGATGCATTTATTATTTGATGTTTTTGTTGAAAAACGTTGAAGCTTTTATTATTTGATGTTTTTGTGAAAAAACGTTGGTGTACACATTTGTTTTTGGCCAAATTGCAACTTGAGTGTTGTCTTGACTTTTATTTTGAATTTGAAAGGTTGGTTCAAGGAGAACTAGTTCCATTGCATTGTTGCATAGTCCCCCACTACATGGATTTTATTTCTCAAACGTGATGAGCTTTTCAGTTTGAAGTTCTTGAATAGTAGTGAGAGGGACGTCTACTACTGTGGAGTTCACGAGGCCTACTGCTCAGTATTGGCCACATAGTTTTGGTTGATTCTTTCATTTGAAATGAATCTGTTTTCCTTTTTCACGGCAAGATGCGGCAAAAGTACAGTTCTTGTTCCTTTCACTTCAAGGAATGGCACAGGTTTTCCTGTATGAGGGGCCAAATTCCTTTGTGTCCGCGATCTTTATCTCTCTCTGCCCAGATCCCCGACTTTTGGGAGTCAGACAGGTCTTGCCGTGATTACCTCGACTTCCCAGTGGCGGCCTGTTTCACTTTGACAGAATCTTTGTTTGTTTCCTTAAGTTCCTGTAAAACAGCCAACCGATCTTAGATACAGAATGGTTTTCATCTGCCACTGTGCCTTCACATTTATGATCAGGTTCCCACATTCGTAAATGGAGTCAGACCTCCTAGAGAGCTTCTTGGCTGGGTGTGTATTGCCCCCTGAATCCATATAAGTGTTTGGCCTCACTAGCGCCCCGCCTAATACCCTAGCTGTGAAGGATTGCTCTATGCCCCAGTCCTTCCTCTCCTCTACCTAAATTCCCTCAGGATGGCGTTGGAGAGGAGTACCGCAATACTACGTTCATCCCTTCCATGGCCTCTTTGTCAGCCTGAGAGCTAAGCGTGGAGCCACAGTCAGGGTGTAACGTTGATTGCGTATCTCCTGTTATGGACTCGCAAATCTTTCTATAACAGTTTTGAGCGTCAGCTGAGTGCTGAGGCCATACCTATAGGAAACTTGAGCACGGATCCACTGCCACCAAGATATATTTTTAAGCCACCTCAAAATTTGAGGGGCCACAGTGGTCCTGTTACATGACACGATCAAGTGGACAGTCTGATGCTGTCTAGCAATGAGACCTGCGCGGGTCTTGTGATGGTGGAGCCTGGCATTTGTTTGCAGATTTTGCAGTTCAAGACAAAGCCAACAGTCTGACTGCTGAACCCTGGCCACCAATAGCACTGTTTGCAATGAAAAAATAGTAGCTATTACCCCTGAATGCGCGGAGCCCAAGCCCTTGTGTGCTTAATTCCTGCCTACTATCCATATTTGGAAATACTCTATCCCCCACTCCAGGAATCTGAGCATATGGAATGTTGTTTGCACCTAACTTGTAGGAGTATATGAATGGAAATTTCTTAGGCACTGCTGTGCTGCCTTTGCGTGAAGCAATTACAGCCACCATATTCTAACTGTCTATTCTCGTTGTTGAACAAGTGTGCGCAGCTACGGAAGCTGTGTGAACAGCCCCCTGTGTGGCTTCTACTGCCAATGAATTCCCTGCAACGTGCACGCCATCACGTTGATGACTCAGTGTGGTAATCACGTGAGTTTTTGTTTGATAGGTCGTTTTTCAACTCCACTACCTGTTCCCATACTTTTTGTGTTTAATTATGCCACCTTTTTCATCTTTAAACCCATTTTGTTCCCAATGGTGTAAATATGATTGCACACAGTAAAAGGAATCCCACACTATAAGTGTGGGGAATTTGCGATCTGTATGTACAAGCGCCAGTTTGAACGCTTGTAGTTCAGCTCGCTGAGCTGTACAATCTCCTAGAGATTGAGTTTTAGTGACCATTGGTCTGAAGTTACCATCGCGCATGCGACCTTTAACGATTGCGCATGATGCACTGTAAGCTTGCTTACTTACTCCCTGTAGCGGGTTGTGTTGATCTGTCAGTATAAATCGAGAGGCAAAATTTCAGTGGGCAGAGGTAGTTCGTTTCTCAACTGAACTACTTGTTCCCAAAGCGTTTTATGCTTTATTGTATGATTGCACACAGTAAAAGGAATCGCACACAATGAGTGTGGGGAATTCTCGATCCGTGTTTACAAGTGCAAGTATCAGGGCTTTTAAAGCTGCCAACCGAGCCGTGCTATTACCTAGAGGTAGTTTTTGGTGCAATGAGGACGGAACTTGCCATCCAGCATCTGATCTTTAACAAAGGCGGCCGGTGGGGCAGACCCATCAGTGTAAGTTTTAAAAATTCATACTGATCTAGAGGCAAGATTTCATTTGGTAGATGATGTTCTTTTTCATATTGCAGGAATGCCTGTGTTTTTAAACTTTGATCAAATCTGGATTCAAAGTCTGATGCAGCAAAAGAATTAGCCCTTTGTATCCATTCTGGATGTAAGGCTTTGGTATTAGAGATGCTAGCCCCGGTACCGGGGTGACGACAATAATGCATCATCCCATGAGCCAGTGCTCTTTCTTTTGCTACAGCAGTCTGAATGGTTGTCAGAATTTTTTCCTGTTGAATTAAAACTCATTTCTGTGTTTGTGTACAGATGAGATTTGTATGCGATTGGTACAGTTTCACCTTCATTAAAGGTTTAATAAGTGTACCCGCATTGACCATAAATGATACTGAGTACCAAGTGGTGCAAGTTTACACGTGTGTGTATGTGTTTGGAAGCAATAATATCTTCCTGGAGTGAACAAAGAATATTGGTGTGTTCTTGTGTCCAGTGTTTGACTGAAAAGTCAGGTTTGAAAAAGGTCGTAGAAAGATTTTACTCTCTCTGCGAAATCCAAAATGTATGTTCTGCCAAAATCTAGGAATCCCAGTACTGATTGGAAGTTGTTTTAATGTCTTTGGAGGCCGGAGCAGCGCACACTTTTCTAAAAAGTTAGCTGCCAGGCTTTTCCTTCACTTGAAAACTAGTATCCCAAAAATAGGACACAGAGGTGGGCAATTTTTGATTTCTCAAAATTAAATTTGTAGCCCTCAGAGGCGGATCCCATAATAATGGTGCTCACCCTGGTCAAGTGTTTCCCCAATAGGTCGTCTGTTAGATAAATATCCTCCATATAGGACAACGCTTCTTCATCAAAGTGCTTTAGCCATTCAGTAACTCTTTCAGAAAATACCCCTGAGCTGTTCTTATACCCACGGGGAGATGACAAAAAATTGTCGCTGGGACTCTAATATACTAAATGCTGTTAGGTACCTGTTTTCAGGTGCTATAGTTTGACAGAAAAATCCATTTGAGACAACAAGTGTCGTTTTGTATTTTTTCCCACATAATGTTATTCATTAATGCGGCACTATCTGCATGTTGGACAGCATATGTCTTTGTGCAAGTGTTCAAGTGTCTGTAAATGAAAACTAGACGAAATGTATTATCATGTTTTGATAAGTGAAACAAGGGATTGTTCTTTTGTGAAGTGCATTTTTCAATGATCTCCTGGTATTCAAGTTGATCTAAGATCTTCCTGACCTGTGTTTTTAGCTTCTTGCTTAATTAGGATATTGTCTTTGAGCATGTGGTGAAACTATTAACGGGATCACGTGGTGGGTTGAGGCATCATCCCATCCAGCGTGATTTTTATACAATGCTGGAGCTTGGGCTACTGCCCACTCCCTTGCATATGTATGTTTAAGGTGAACGGGAACATGGTTGGAAAATGCAGGAAAAATATACTTTCTCCCTTTGGGCGCTCCCTGACGAATGCTGGCGGCTAATCTTGTTCTGCTAACAGTATGTCAAAACCAGACAATAGGTTCTTCGCAAAGATACCTTTTACTTTCCTGTGTTTGTCCTCCTCCATGCGGAGTGTTATTTCATATAACTTGTGTGGGACGCTCACCCTTTTGTCTGGTGTTTCCACCGTGATGTAATCATTTAATTTTGCTGTCCAGAAATTCCTTCAGGTTCTGGCGAGCTATTGTTACTTCTGCCGCGCTGTCTAGCATTGTCAGAGCCCATTCCCCGTTCAGAAGTTGAGTCCTTAGGATTCTGTGCTTGTCTAACTTTGAGACCTGCAACTTTCTTCTTTTTAAATTGAGGTTTGGATTGTGGCTTGTCTTCTGTTTTAGAAGAGTCCTGAGCGTGCTTGTCCCTGGACTGCTTGCGCTCTTCTTTGTGTGCTGACTTTCCTTCTCTCCCTGTGTTGTTTGTCGAGAGGAATGTGTATCAGTATCCTGATACCTGTCAAGTTTCCTAATATTATCCCTATTCCTAAGGTTATACCTCTTTGCAGAGGGCTCCTGTTGAGGAGACCTACCTCGGGACTGAGAATCTTTTCTGAAAAAGTTTGTTTTTTATTATTATCCCACTTCTTTTTAGAAGAAGTAGGTGTCTGCTTAGAATTGTCCTTCTCAGGACTGCCCATTAGCTGTGCTTTTAAAAGCTTTCCCACCCAAACTGTCCCTTCCCAGTTCTGCATCTGCAGTTTCAATTATTTTGGGAAGTTCTTGTGGTTGGTCTATAAGACTGACCTCTCTTGGGTGTTGGCAGATCGCCACTGAAGCTGCTTCCCCTTTAATGTTAGCTAGTATTATTGTTGATACTTGGTCGTAATTACCTAGTAATTTCATACCTAAGGTCAGAGCTGGTTCAGCTCCATACTTGTTCTGTATCTGTCGTAAGACATCTGGAATTACCGCTAAGGAAGGAATACCATGAGTCCTGGTATATATGGCAGCAAAGACTGTACCCCAAGTGGTGCAGTCTTCTAACTGTGGTGTGATCCCCATGGGCAAGCAGAGTGTTAGCATTATATGCTTTCAAATGGTGTGGTATTTGGAAATACTGCTTCTAACTGGATAATTTTCTGAGCTACCCAGAAAGGAATCTGTTCACATTTTGTGGGTAGTTTACCCATTACTGTGTGTAATGTTTGTGGAGTGATTTTAGTAGCGGTGCTCTGTGTTGGAGCTGTGTTATTTGTAGCTACTGTGGGCTGGACACCAAGTGTCCTCATGACGAGTTGCGTCATGGCTCTGTAAGAGTTTTACCAACTCTTTGTGTTGTAAGAGCAGTGCATCTTGTGGCATTATATCAATGTCAGGATGTGGTGTGTAGCCGGCTAATGTCGGCCATGTAGCTCCTGGTCTACCTAGTGGACCGAACCTGGTTTTATTTATTTGTTGTAGGGCGCCATTAAACCAGAAATTGTGGTCCTGGTCAGTGTGCGGAATCTTAATCTCCTCGAACGGAGTGTAGACCGCTGGGACTTTTTCATGTATGTAAGAATGAAAAGTCTGAGTTGTTGCATTTACTGCTGGGAATGTAACCCAAGAATAGAACACATCTGTTTGATAATCTTCGTGTGCCTCTATTAATATCACTGTACCTCATTGGTCTGTTAAACCATGTCTGAGGGGTTTTTGTGTGAGTGTATGCCTGATTTTGGATGCAAAATGTATTGCATTTGCTTCCTCTTCGTCATTTGAGACCTGTGTCCCAGTGACAGGAGCAGCTGCCTCGACAGACATTGTGTTGTGAAAACAAAATGTCCTAAAAAAGGGTTTTAAGATAAGGTTTTAAAAGGCACAATTGTTCGGGAACTTTTTCCTTCAAGCTTGATTAACCAACAGCCAATACATAGGAAGTATGCCTACTCAGCTGTGGCGGAATTTTGTGCCTACCCACTCCAGACGTCTCTGGCGTTTTGTGAGTAGGGGTCTCTGAGAATAAGCATGACTGAACTACTCAGATTCTACTGTTAAATAAGTGCCAAATTCACGTTTGGGCGTCATGTAGTGTAGTTCCTATTTCCCTGATAGGTTCTGCGCATTGGAATAACATACACTATAGGCTTGGAATAGGACTGAGGTCGGTATGCCCCTATCGCGTATATTAAACTTAATTACTGTGTACCAGCTAGCTCAGAGGCCACTAGAAACTTCTTGACAACAAGAAGGGAATAGCTTCTGGCAACCACATAACATAAAACCCTGATCCCTCAGGATCGTGGAAACAATATACTACTTTTCATTCAGTCACTCATCTCAGAGAAGTACATAGAAGAAACAGTCGGGTGTGTTTACAATAAACTTTATTGCACAGTTGTTGTTCTAGTACTGGTTATATGTGCTGCGACAACTGTTGGACAGTAGCAGAGAAATATGGCCAGCAGTGCAGTTAAATAAAAATGCATGGTACAGTTTTACTATTCTGCAATAGTAATGAACACATACATGAAATACAGAATGCATTTAAGATAAAGCCTATACCCCAATGATGCCTAACTAGATGTACCTAAGTGTACCTAGCATGTGTGTAGGTCTTAGAGAGCCAAGAATCCCCCTAGGAATTAGTCTAACCCCATTTCCTCAGTGGGACTTCATCCTGGTCTCGAGCTGGACACCCCAGGATGGGTGGATGGACCTCTGCCAGCTGGAACTGTGGCATGTTGCAGGTTGCAGCGTCTCAGGTCAGAGTGTCGGCATGGAAGTCTCGGTCCCCTCTACTTTGCTTGGGCAAAGGGAGGTATATTTATACCTGATAGGTGCCTTGGAATGTTAGTATTGACGTAAAGTCGGTCAGAGGAAGACTGCAGGAATGAACCCTTAGGAAATAGTGGTTCATGCATATTTAATGAGTTCTTGGAGAAATCAATAATCCTGTGCTAGGGAAAATCCCAAGAGCTAAGGGTCTGTTTCTAAGAACTCGTTGTGATGTAGGTTAGTCACTGTTGGACATGGATATGACGTATTTAGGATGGACCGTTTTCTGCACCCAGAGCACACGTCAGATAAGGGACAGCCTCTGTTGCTCGTTATTTGTGAAGGGAGGGCTAATGTAGGTGAAAGGGCCTGCCTGTCTTTGTGGCACGAAGGATTTGTGCCTCTGAAACGGCGCACCTATGTTAGGGCCTCAATCCAGCACATAACAGGTGGAGTGTCGGAGCTGGAGCAGTACATGGCCATGCAAACCCCACATTACATTGTAGCCCAGTGGAGGGCCAGCCAGAGTCATTCAGGGATTGACAAGTACATAGGAGGAGGAAGAGTACAGTCCGCAGTCATGTTGCTGTGTCATTGGTGAGCAAACAAAATATGGCAGTCCATGTCGAGGTCCAAGTTGAGTGTCGCAGAGTGTTTCGGGGGACAGTGGGAGGTGTTGTTACAGGGCATGATGCAGAGGGCAGAACCAAGCTGAAACAGGGAATGTGGCGGAGAAGAATGCTACTGGCTCCTTCTTACTGCAAAGGTGGAATCACCCGCATCTTTGTCCTCTATGTCATCTGTCTGACATTTGGGTGCTGATGTTTGGTCTGCAGCACTGTGTGCCACTGACACATCAGGGGCAGGAGATGTGTGTGTTCAGGGACCAGCAGCATTAATCAACGACTGCCTTGGTGGCAGCAATGCGATGAGGATCTGCAGGGCATGGAGGATCCCAACAACTTTTCGCTGGTGTGCATCCATGGCAGACATTCTTTCCACATGCATCCGCTCCATGTTCTCCATTATCCTCAGCATCTGTGCCAACTCTCGGCTGACATCGCTGAGGCCACTCTGACTAGGCAGTTGTTCTCCTCTCAGAGTCATGACTCCAGCGATGTCGGGCATGGATTGTTGGACATCATGGAGCGAACTGTGGGTGTCTGTTAGAGAGTGTAAGTGGTCCCTGATGGGACTTAGACACCCACGTATGTCATCTAGTTTGGCTGCCATGAGGTCGAACCCCACCCGCACCTGTTCAGCCACCTCCTTCTGCCAGTCTAACACATGGCCTTGGAATGCGATGTGTTCTTCGGTGAGGTGCTGGGAGCCAGCCGTGGTGGTGGGTGCTTCCTGCTGTGTGGTCTGTGCAGGGGGTGGGGTCTCCTTGATGCAGCTGGGCTGCCCTGCTCCTGGAGGTGGGTTGCTGTAGCTGTCCATGAGCTGTTGTAGGGCGTCGGTGTCGAAGGTGTGGAGGTCCTCTTCATCATCACTGATGAGTTGTCTGGTCTGCTCTGCAGGAGGTGTTGATTGTCCCTCTGCACTGTGAAGGGGAGATGCATTTTAACATTGTGTTGACATGTATGTTGACGCATTGTTAAAGTTCACATACAGACTGCATGACAATGTACATTGTGACTGTTTGGGAGGAGCTGACTATTTGATGCGGGACAGTGGACATTTGAACTACATCACGGATGTGAGGTTGTACACGTACATTATCATCTCACAGTTTCCTGCTATGCCAGATGTGATTGTCCAGTTTCTACGCACAAACGGGACCAGTTGTGTCCTCTGTTCTGTAGTGAAAGTGTTGCACTTTGTACCACATTGTCGTCTATGTTGATGTGCTGTTATTGCTATGTGTGTGTGCTGCATTGTGGGAGAGTCGCCCCTGCAGCTGTGATTTTGCTGCCCCTTAGCCCTTTGAGGCGGTGTGCCTTTGTCTTCTGTGCTTCTACAGTGCTGAGATGTTGCAGACTTGGCTAATTTTAGCTCGAGTTCGTATTTTGGACTCTTGGGCATGGTTTATCCGCAGATGTGTTGTTGACGTCAGGGGTTGTTTGTGCACGTGGATGTTTCAGAGTGTGACCTGCTCCTTTACGGATGTGTTCCACACTCAGCCACCTCAGTGTTGTGGCGTGCACCATGTCATGATGATTGGACTGCAGCCATGCTGTTCGTCATGCGGTGTCACTTGCATTGTCAGTGTGGCTCACAGACACGCAGCTTTGCTGGTTTAGACACGTGTGCATGGGTTGGTTGTCGGCTTGGTGCTGTGTGGGGAGGGACCCCTTTGTGCCCATAGTGGACGGGGTCCTACTTGCTGTTTGTATGTGTGCTGCAGTGTGCCAAGGGGATCAGGGACATGATCCAGAGTCATTGTGGGTGTGCAGTGTGCTCTACTTAATTGTGCATGTGTGCCATTGTGCCCTTCTCCCCCCGTCCCCCCAGTCCCTGTTCGGTACTCACCCTGGTGCTGTTGTGTCAGGTCATGTCGAGCAGTGTCTGGACCCCCAACTCCTGCTACCATCCCCCCACTGATGGCTGTGGCCACCATTTCCTCCATCTCATCCAGCTCCTGGTGTTCCGCTGGACTGCCACCTCCAGTCTGCATTGCTGCCTGATGGTTGTCAGTGAGTTTCTTCTTGGTTTTGCGCTTCGCATCATTCCAGCGCCTCTTGACCTCTCCAATTGTCCTCCTCTTCTCTCCGACTGCATTCACCTTGTCCAGGATGGACTGCCATATTGCATTTTTATTTGCCAATGACACGTTGGGGGTGACGTACAGTTGTTGGTGGTGTTCTATCACCTCCGTGATGATGATCCTGTTTTCCTGCGGACTGAACCTCGTCTTCCTCGTCTTCTTCTCCTTGCCCTTCCGTGACCCAGAGGTCCCAGGCTGGTCCTCCTGGGGGCTTGTGGAGTTCTGGTCGTCCTCTGTACTTGCTCCGGCTTCCTCCATCGTGCTACGCAGTTTTAATTCTTTTGTTTGGGTTTTTCAGTGCTTTTGTAGAGCATTGTCCCGCATGACGCGTGGGAATTGCAGGCCTGTCGCAGGTTATTGCTGCTTTTTTTATCGCGGTTGGCCACATCGCAACTTTTTTAGCGTTCGTGTTTCGCGTTTTTTCGCAGTCGCGTTAATTTTGACGCTGTCATTTGGCGCGTTGTCGTGAGACTATCACATGGTGCCGCCGGGTTGAGAATACAACGTTAACACAGTGTTATTTTCCCGCGATAGACTGCGATGTGCAAAGTTGCGTTAAGCTAAATTTGCGATAATTATCACACGTTCTTGAGAATATCCCCTAATGTGTTATTATGGTATGTTCAAGTCCTCAGAGAGATAGTGTGTGATTATAGTGGTGTTCAGGTCTCCAGAAAGATAGTGTGTGATTATAGTGGAGTTTAGGTCCTCACAGAGACAGTGTGTGATTATAGTGGTGTTCAAGTCCCCAGAGAGACAGTGTTGAATTATAGTGATGTTTAGTTCCCCACAAAGACAGTGTGTGATTATAGTAGTGTGCAAATCGCCAGAGATATAGTGGAGTTTAAGTCCCCACAGAGATAGTGTGTGAATAAAGTGGTGTTTAGGTCCCCACAGAGACAGTGTGTGCTTATAGTGGTTTTCAATTCTCCAGAGAGACAGTGAGTGATTATAGTAGAGTTTAGGTTCCCACATAAATAGTGTGCGATTATAGTTGTGTTAAGGTCCCCACAGAGACATTGTGGGATTATACTGTTGTTTAGGTACCCACAGAGACAGTGTGTTATTATAGTGGTGTTCGAATCCAGTGAGAGACAGTGTGTGATTATAGTGGAGTGTAGGTCCCCACAGAGATAATGTGTGATTATGGTGGTGTTCAAGTACACAGAGAGATAGTGTGTGATTATAGTGGAGTCTCAATACCCACAGAGATAGTGTGTTGTTATAGTGGTGTTCAAGACCCCAGGCAGATGGTGTGATTATAGTGGAGTTTAGATCCCCTCAGAGATAGTGTGTGATTATTGTACTATTCAAGTCCCCACAGAGATAGTTTGTGAATATAGTGGTGTTCAGGTCCCCACAGAGATAGTGTGTGATTATAGTGGTGTTCACATCCCCACAGAGATTGTGTGTGATTATAGTGGTGTTCCATCCCCACAGAGATAGTCTATGATTATAGTGGTGTTCATGTGATTGTGTAAATGATATGCATGTCTGTGGAAGAGAGCAATCGGTGTAAATAATTGGATTCAAATCCAGTAACTCACTGCTATGACACAGCAACAGTTTTTAACAAAAGCTGTTACGCACTGTTTCTGGGTCATTTGGAAATTCCTTGCTGCTCTGGCTGGATTCTCTAATAGGCCTGGGCAGAATTTCAATTATGCTGGAGTAATTTGATTACTTTCAGTAATTTCACATTAGTCTTTGACACGGATTTACTGAAAATACCATTACGCCCACTTAAAATCAAACTATGCCTACATTCCTATCCTTTTTAATTTTCAGGAGAACCTCCAAAGCTAGATTTCATCTCTTCAATATTATAAAAAATCAGTTCCATTTCCCATTCTGTTCTAGCAAGTTGACTCATAAACTCTTGCATGTGACTAAGTAAGCTTACTATAAGAGTCATTTTGCTTATGACCATTCAAAGTATGCCTTCTCTCGTCTTTGTGACAAATGCATTAACTTTGCAACCTAAATATTCTTCTTTCTTTCTAAATGCCATCCCACCTCTTTCCATAAACTTTGGATTAGCTAGCTCTCACCCAAAAACAGAGGAGCATTATGTTGCTAATTTTAGCTTTCAAGGCAATTCACATGATATGCTTTCTGTTAGCTAACTGAAACTCTAACTCGCCACTCATCATCTTGAAAAGTGACCCACCCCTCTACATAACGTGCTTCAATAAAGGGGATCCACTATAACATAACCAAATAAAAACTCTTTTGCAGACGTGGACACTGTTATAAGATACAGTTATAAGATCTTATGTGTCTCTGGTTAAGGAAAAGAGGACAGAAGAGGTTAAAAGAAAAAACTGTGAATTTATGGAAGAACGCCAATAATAATAATAATAATAATAATGTAGATCATGCTCTGCTTCTGAGATCACTAGAGAGATTGGCCTTTCAAATATAGCGAGCAACAACAAATCTTGAATCTTTGCAATGAAATCCTTTAAACCATTGCTGATGTATTAATTGTTGTCACCATAAATTACCCCTACCCCATTATACCATTAACAATACTTTAGGGCAGTGATACTCAAAGTACAGCTTTGGGGCCAAATGCAGCCCTCCTGACCTTTACATGTGGGCCCCTGGTTAACAGCAGCACTGGGTTGCTGTTTACTGGACTCAGCACTAACATTAAAATGATCTTAAACCGGGAAGCATGTATTAAAGGCTAATTGCAGTTAAAGAAAGAAATAACTAGGGTGTCCTGAACCAGCTCAACTTTAGGAAAATGTTCATTTTCAATGATCCCTTGCAGCAAACATGTAAAAATAGTTAGGAAAGATAGAGCTATAAAAACAGGAGGGGGCATAGCCATTATTTTTAAAAGGATTACCAATGTTCCTTTGAACCTTTTATGGCTCAGAACAGCGAGGCGGCACTATTTAAGCTGACCCTGACCCCTAATTTTACTTTCTCAGGTATGCTGGTATATCGTCCCCGGGACCGTCTGCATCCTGGACTTCTTCCTTCCCCGAACTTATAACCCCTCCAAGTATGAAAACAGCAAATTTTACAATCTTGGGTGACTTCAATCTTCATCTGGAAGACCCCACTTGTAAATGTAGCACCAATCTTATCTCGGATTTAGCAGCTCTAAATATTAGCCTTATGAACTCAGGCCCCACACACGAGGCAGGTCACCTGCTGGACCCCATTTTTTCGAATCTTCCGGGGATCCACTGCTTTCCGGCCTCCCCTCTGAACTGGTCGGACCACTTTCTTACTAAATTCCACTTAAAACTTCTAGAGAGTCCTGTACCTATTTATGTAACCCCAGACATTTTTATCAGGAACTGGAAAAATCTAGATGCCACAGTCTTAAATAACATTTTATGTTCCCACTTGCCCATTTCCAAACAATCAGTGAACTCACTCTCTACTTCGGTACAGAAATGGCTTCTTAATGCCATTGACATTTGCTTACCTTTGGCAAGAAAAAAAGCCAACAATCATCGACCCCTGCACCTTGGTTCACTGAGACTTTAAAGACAGAGAAAGCCAAATGTAAAAAATGGAACGCAAGTGGAGAAGGAACTACACCCCTGCTTCCAAAAGAAATTATAAAGGAACGAAAAAATATATCATGATCTTTGCAAAACAGCTAGGGCGGATTATGTCTCATCTACCATTTCAAGAGCTTTAAATTGCTCTAAAACACTTTTTAACATGGTTAAGGAACTTGCTGGTTCCAAAACTCAAACCAAACGCCCTGCACTTAATAAAAAGCAATGCGAGGACCTGGCCACTTTCTTTGTTCAAAAAGTTGATAATATATATCAGGATATAGTACGAGGGCAGGTTGACAACTTTTCTCCCTCCCCAGGAACATCTACACCATCTTCCATGGATGACATACCCCCCAACCAAGTTTGGAGCCCTAATTTACTTACTAATCAATTGGACACATGGCCTCTGCTAAACATCACCACCCTAAAAAACTTTTGGGTAGTATAAAATCAGGATCACCAAGGGATCCCTTGCCCATTTCCGTACTCCAGCAGCTGGAACCTCCGTCACTGCAGGTAATCATGGATCTTTTAAATGCCTCCCTGCTGGAGGCAATTGTCCCGTCTGATTGGAAACATGCCATGGTAATGCCTCTTCTTAAAAAGGCAAATGCTGACCCTGAACTACTCTCTAACTATCGTCCCATTTCACTTTTACCGGCCTTCTCTAAAATCTTAGAAAAACATATCCATGCACAGCTTTCACTGTTTGTCGATGCGCAAAGTTTTCTCCATCCTTCACAGTCGGGTTTCAGAGCCGGTTTTTCAACAGAAACCACCCTGCTGGGGGTAAACGAAAGACTGCGCCACCATCTCGATGCTGGAGACACCGTGGCCCTCATTTTGCTGGATTTAAGCGCAGCTTTTGACACGGTGTCCCATGCTGTGTTAATTAAAACCCTTAGCTTGATGGGCTTATGTGGGCCGGCTCTGAAATGGCTCATTTCCTTCCTCACAAGTCGCACTTTCCAAGTTTTTCTCCCATAACTAGCTCTGATATCCACTCTCTGACTCATGGGGTACCTCAAGGCTCTATCCTTAGCCCCTACTTTTTAACTTATATGTAAGACCCCTGGCGGATATTGCAGAGAAATCTGGGCTGACCCTTTTCTCCTATGCGGATGATTCGAAAATCATTTTTTCTCTATCTATGAAGAGCACGACAGGGACTTCTCCCCTTCAGCTGGGGCTGAGGAATATCGCATCATGGATGCAGACTAACTACCTCAAACTGAATGGAGGAAAAACCGAGGTTCTTATATTTGGGAAAAATAGGAAACTTTGGGGTCCTCAACATTGGCCCTGCGAGATGGGTGCTCTTCCTATACCGGTCCGCCAAGCTCGAAATTTGGGTGTAATCATGGTTGATACACTAAGTATGCATAACCAAGCTGTTAAAGTAGCTGCTACTTGTTTCACTATCCTGAAGTGGCTAAAAAGTCATCTGGATGCTACCAGAACCCACTCAGAGGACTGTTGTTCACGCCTTGATTACTTCAAGACTTGACTACGGCAATGTTCTGTACTTGGGTTCTAACAAAGAGGTGACACGCAGGCTGCAATTGGTTCAAAACTCTGCAGCTAGGCTCTTATGCCAAATCCCCAGAACTTCCTCTGTTTCCGGCCATCTCCGTGACTTGCACTGGCTCAGGGTGGAGAACCGAGTTAAGTTCAAAGCCCTGAGCTACATGTTTAAAATCAAAAGTGGTACGGCCCCCAAATACCTTCAATCACTGGTTCATCCCTACGTCCCTTCTCGTGACCTTCGTTCATCTACGCAGGGGAGGTTTTCTGTCCCAAAAATCAAACTAGCAAGGATGGGCGGTAGGTCTTTCTCTCATCTTGGCCCCTCACTCTGGAATGCTATGCCCCTAACTCTTCGAACCGAAACTAACTACATTCATTTCCGTAAATCCTTGAAGACATGGCTTTTTAATCATTAGCCTGCTGCCTCTGCCTTGACATCAGCCTCTGCACTTGTGTTTGCGCCGGGAAACCCTTTTTGGGTAGCTGTTGCGCATTATAAGTTTAATCAATAAATAAAAAATAAAATGTATTAAAGGCTAATTGCAGTTAAAGAAAGAAATAACTAGGGTGTCCTTAACCAGCTCAACTTTAGGAAAATGTTCATTTTCAATGATCCCTTGCAGCAAACATGTAAAAATATGATAAAGTCTCGGCAAAATTCTAAAAGTGTATTCATACCAGCCATCTTACTAATTTATTTCAATGTGTGAGGAGGGGGCAGGCCTGCGTGCCGAGAGCTACCCAAGAGGCATTCTGCCCTCCCCATGCCCCCCCACCACTCCCCCAAAAAACAAAACAAAGGTTCATTGAGGCTGTCGCCGATGTCCTGGGGTGTTGTCACACCTCTTAATGGACATCAGTTGCTTACTACCCCCAAAAACGAGCTGGAAATCCACTGTTTACAGTGGTTTTCAGCTTGTTTGTTTACAGTGGATTTCAGCTCCTCATCGGTTGACCGTGTGAAGGTAGTTGCATTGTGTAGCACACGGTGGCACCTTGTGAGTTGTAAGGTGTGGTGTATTTTCATTAACATGCAGAACCGTTTCATTTTAGTAACTGAGATTATATCAGTGAATTGAGAAATATTTTTTTTAAAGTGATAGTTTTCAAACATGAATTTAGAAACATTCATTCCCCCCCACAACAAAATACTAACAGTTAACTAAGAGGCAAGTCTGTTGTTACGTGCACCCTTTGTGGGGCCTGGGTTGCTATTACACATGGACAACATATAGTTTATTAAATCAAACACAGGAGAAGGTCTTGTACAGCGTATATCCTAAAGTCATATATTTCAAGGTCCTTTTATATGAGATAATAAAGAAAAAGGAGGGAAAGTGAAATGAAGTAATTGCTTAGGATCACACAATTTGATTAAGAGGGAAACCAGGATTGATCCCAAGTTTTTTGGTTCCATGTTGTGCACTTCAATCCAGCCACTAGATGTACATGCTTCCCTTACCCTACACCCACCTTACACCCCCATTTCCCCCCACAGGCCACCACCCTGCTGGCATCAGTGTGCCCTCGGTCACACCACAGACCACACTTTTTGGCTCCTGGGAAAATGTTTACAAGTACCCATGTTCTAGGGAATAGTTATACTATGTATATGTGGAGTAGACAAGATAATTGTGTTCATATATTTTAAGGGCACACAAAAGGAGACACAAATGTAGACCTGATTGTTTTTGTATAATTGATGGATATAAAAAGGCAAGCAGGGTAAGCCTGATACATGTTTCAGCATGATGAAAGACATACAAAAGTGTTGGTAGGTTCTGATGACAGGAATGTAACAGTAGTTTGTCTGGCCAATAGTAGGTCTTTTGGATGAAGAAATTCTGATTCTTTAACCAGTTTAAGAAAGGAAACACATTTTCAGTAAAGTGTATTTGTATTTTCACAATAGTGTAACTCAGCAAGGGGCACTCAAGATACCTTTTTGGGCACTTGCCTGTAGGTACTTTCTGTAACCAAACAGAGATTTTGAAATATTGCTGCAAGGGGTTAAATGGACTCTCAAGATGGATGCCACTACCACTGCTAAAAACCTTAGGCTGCACAACAAATTGAGTGCCAGACATAGTATCCAGTATTTTTTTAAGTTCAAGAACATTTTATTGAGAAATATAAAGGTGTCTATGAGAAAAGCATAATAATAGTCTCACATCTGTACACTCAGAATAGGCGTATTGAGAATAAACAAATCGGACTTATAAATACAACATATGAGAAACAATAATACAAATATAATCTGAGTAATAATAAGTTATGGAAGGTATTAGGAACGATTAGGAGATCAGGGGGTTTAAGAACTTCCTGTTGTGATGGTTGTAGTTGAGGGAAGCCTTTGGCACTTGCATCCAGAAATATTGTAATAGGTGACCACATATCTAAACGTTTCATTGCCAAGTTTATAGGGTAAACAAAAGTAGTATCTAATCTGTGGTTATGACAAACAGCGTACCACCAAGCTCTATAAGAAATTTTTGTGAAGTCTTTCCAATTAACAGTAATTTGTTGAAAAGCAACTGCTAATAATAAATCAATAATTTTGACATTAAGCATCACATCTTCCCAAACAGATGAAAGGCTACCTAAGAATACATTCGCAAAGGAAAAGGGAAACTCAGTGCCAAAAATTAGGTTGATTTGAGCCCAAACTTGTTTCCCGAAGCTGCAGACAGATACACATGAGAACAACACATGGAACAAATCAGCATTTGGAGATGAACATGTCCAGCAAGCATCTGACACATTTGAAAAACTTTTACTTAAAACATGCGGTGATAATAAAAGTCTGTTGTATACAAAAAATAATGTTTGCGTTGTGTTTGCTGCTCTGGAGGATTTACGTAACTTAATCCATAAGTTCTTCCATAAAGAAATTGGCCAAGAAGTTTGAAAATCATGTTCCCACGCCTCTTCTATTTTGGATTTCTGCCTAATAATGTCATTACACTGTAAAAAACTGTATATAGTGGAAGCTTTAGGTGCACTTTTTAATAGAGCATGCAACTGTGAGAAGGAGTCCGAATTGTTAGAGATGATAGGCATATTGGATATTTGGGTATATGTAGTCAACACAGCGTCCTTTAAAAGATTGTATTTGCTGATGTATGAGGTAGGCAGGTTAAACAGCTGGCTAAGCGAGGGAAAAGATAAAAAAACTGATTGGGAGAATAGCTGATGAACCCAAAGTAATCCTTTCTGTCTCCAAATTTTCCAATAGAAGGGTTTATTATGTATAAGTAAACTCTTATTATGCCAGATAGTTGAGTTGAGGAAGGAGTCTGTAGTGTTATGTATGGGGGAAACAATGATTGGAGAAGTTTAGAGGTCCATTTAATTATGGGAGTAGAGAGGGTCTGTGGTTTGCGTGAGAAGGAAAGATATTCATGAAAAGAAAAGGGAGATAAAAAAAGACGCTCAATTGAGGTCCATAAAGGGCAATCGTTCGTGGGTTCGAGTAGCCAGAAAGATGCCTGGCGTAGATGGAATGCCTTCTGATACGCCCGAAAATCAGGAAAATTGACTCCACCTTCTGTTCTGGGACAAGATAGCCTTGTAAGAGACATTCTGGTTTTTTTATTGTTCCATAAGAAGGAAGATAGGATGGAATTGATCTTCTTAAATGATTTAACAGGAATTGGAACTGGTATGCTGGAGATAGTGTATAAAACTATGGGCGATAGCATCATCTTTATGGTGTCTAAGTGTCCCCACCAAGATAAGTAGAGGGGGTGCCACTTAGCGGTTAAATCGGAAAGCTTTTGAATACATTTGTTCATGCATAGTGCTACTGTGTCTGAAATATAAGGTGTGATGTGTAGCCCTAGGTACTTAATATGATTGGGGCTCCATGTAAAGTTAGAAGCACTGAATTCTGGTTTAAAAGTGTATTTGGTTAAGGGCAAAATTTCGCATTTATCGTTGTTTAGCTTATATCCCGAAATAAGGGAGTATGCTTGGACTTCAGCTAGAAATGTAGGGATTGATTCACTAGGATTTGACATAAAAAGCAAGATATCATCAGCGTAAGCTGCAAGTTTAATATGGTAATTTAACAATTGGAGACCATGTAAATTTGGGTTTTGGCGTAATTTGGAGAGAAAAGGTTCCAGAGCCAAATTGAACAAGAAGGGAGACAAGGGACATCCTTGGCGAACTCCTCTACCCATATCAAAGAATGAGGAAATCAAACCATTAGTGCAAACTGCAGCACGAGGATTAGAATAGAGAAGCGAAATCAAGGATGTGAATTTAGGACCAAAACCAAACCATTTAAGAGTGTAAAACAAATAAGTCCACTCAACCCTATCGAACGCTTTTTCCGCGTCTAATGCAATTGCAGCTAAGGATTTTTGTAGGCGAGAAGATTTGGACAAAACGTTAAAAAGAAGCTGTGTATTGTCTGTGATAAATCGTCCCTTGACGAAGCCAGACTGCTCCTTTCCCAGCAAATTTGGTAGATAGGAATCTAATCTAATGGCTAATGCTTTAGAAAATATTTTATAATCGATGTTAACCAGGGAAATGGGCCTATAGTTTTTACAAAATCTAGGGTCTTTGCCTTCCTTGGGGATGAGACATATATGAGCTTCTGAAAATGATCCAGAAGAGTTGTTAGAGGAATGAAATAAATTCATTAAGGAGTGCACTTTGGGTAAGAGAAGTTTGGAAAAGTGGAGATAAAATTCAACGGTAAAACCATCCGGACCCGGTGCCTTATCTTTTTAAGATGTTGAAGTGCATTAAAGAGCTCTTGCTGTGTAATATCTGACTCCAGGGAGGATAAGTCTAAGGAGGAAAGTTGGGGCTTTGATATGTTGGAAATAAATGTGATAGGGATTGATCAGTGGGTTGCGTTTCAGATGAGTATAGAGATTTGTAAAATAGGGAGAATTCGTTTAGAATTTCAGCATCCTTAAATTTTAAATTTGAATTTGTGTCATGTATCGATTCTATATTTAATTTGTTCTGCCTGACTTTTAAATAATTGGCCAATATTTTGCCAGCTTTATTTTTCCCTCCATAAAACTTTGCACTGGATTTCAACAGGTATAGTGAAGCATCATCTGTCGACTTCTTATTAAACTGCAATTTAGCGTTTATAAGGGCTGCTAGGCAATCTTTCGATTGGGACGTGTAATAAGAATGTTCTAACTTCTTGATATCATGGAGGAGATTTTTAGTTTGTATACGTGCAATTCTGCGTTTCTTGGCAACAAAACCGAGAATGAAATCCCTTGCTGAGGCTTTATACGCATCCCATATAGTTGAAAACGGCATGTGCTCAGTTTGATTGAGTTCAAAATATTCATTAAAAAAAGTAGTGAAGGAGGCAGTGAACTCTGGGTTTAACAGGAGAGTATTGTTAAAACGCCATCGTCTAGGGGTCAAATATTTAGGTAAAATGTCGATTCCAACTGAAACAGGAGCATGATCCGAAAGTAGAATAGGACCAATTTCTGCATATGTAAGTGTTTGTGAGATATTGTGGGAAACAAAAATGTAGTCAATTCTTGATTGGGTATGATGGGAGGGGGAATAGAAAGTATATTCTCTGGTCGTCGGATGACATAGTCGCCAGGCATCTAGGAGTTTGTGTTGAGTAATAGTATGAGCAAAGGACTTGTGTGGTTTGTTAGGAACAAAGGGAGATCTAGAGTTTCTGTCAACAAATGGGTCAAAAACCTGATTACAGTCACCAGCTAATATAAAATTATCTGACATGGAATGTGAAATTTGCTTGGCCAATGTGGACCAAAAAGAGGGTTCACCACATGTGGGGGCATAAACATTAAGAAGAGAAACTGGAACATCCTTTAACAACAATGTAACATTCAGCCACCTGCCTTCTTTATCAGACTCCTGCGACACAAATGATATAGGAAGTGACTTTCGACAAAGTATTGTTACTCCGTTACGTTTCCCATCTCCTGGAGATGAGAAAGCAGCCCCCACCCAACCTCTTTTTAATTTTAATGATTCAGCATCTGTGAGGTGAGTCTCTTGTAAAAACACTATATCTGCATTCAGTTTAGCTAAGTGAGTGAGGACTCTTTGTCTTTTGATAGGAGAATTCAGGCCTCTAACGTTCCACGAAATGAGTTTTAATGACATAAATAATCAAAATTGAAATAATTCCTATCTATGGGACAAAAGTCCAACTCTTTATAACAACATCGCATATTAATAAAAGAAAGTATGAAGAAATGAAGAAATGATGAGAACTCAGATAAGAGAGAAGTAAAATATGTAGAGAGCACAAACCTTGAATGGAAAATCAAATGAGCAAAAAAGGGAGAGATAGAGTTTATGATTAGGTTAAGAGGGGATAGGGAACTAGGAAGAATGAGTGTTAGAGTATCAAGCAATATAATGCAAAAAAGAGAATAAGACTGAATATGAGTATAAAAGACACCAAAGTCAAAAGGCGAGAAAAAATGTAAGACGAAACAAAAAACAAAAGACAAAACTAACGACATACCTACAATAAGGGAACAAGAATGTGGGGGAAGGTGGAACCACACGGAGCAGACGAGACGTCCAGTAAAGACTGGACCGGACCAGGAAGGGAACACGCCATGACAAAAACATATCTGTGGAAGCAAAGAGAAGAAATGCAATGATGAAAGTAGTTCTAACTTATATATTAAAATAAAACGTAAAAGAAGCAAAATCTTGTAAGATCAATTAACATTGTCAAAGATAAGACTGAAATATAGGACTAATAAAAATATATAACAGCGAAAATCCTGCAAACAACGAGAAAGTGACAACTCGGAAAAGAGGCACAAGCAAGTCAGGTTCCATGTGAGGAGGATGGTCTTGAGGAATCTATGAAAACTGTTGTGTGAGCATTAATGAAACTTTGCAGGCGTAATGGATCTTCATAAGAAGTGGTTTTGTTGTTATAGGTGACCTTGAACAAACATGGGTGGAACAAACCATATCTAGCACCCATGGAACGAAGGACTGGTCTCATGTCCAGGAAAGCTTTACGTCGTGACGCAGTTGCTTTGGAATAATCTTGTGCAAAAAATAATGTAGCTCCAGACCAAGTAATTTTTGAAGGACCCTAGCAGCAGCCAAGACTTTCATTAGATCCGTGTACTCTAGAAAGTACAAGATGACTCCTCTCGGCCTCTGTGAAGATGAAGTATTAGTCGCAGCTCGACCTAATCTGTGGGCACGTTGAATATTCAAAGTGGTGTCTTCTGGCAAATGAAGAATCTTGGGAAGAAAGGATTTAAAGAAGGCAATAGGATCTGCACCTTCAACCCCTCTGCCAAATTATAAATGCGCATGTTGTTTCTCCTATTTCGATTTTCAAGGTCCTCAACCTGTTTTTGTAGTGTTGATACTTGAGAGCTTAAGGAGGTAACGCACTTGGTGGTCTCCTGGAATGAGGAGACATTCTGCTCCACTGTTGTGAGTCTAGCGTCCAGCTGCGACCAGTTATCAGATAGGACTTGCAATTTGGTATTTGTTTCCTCCATGAAAGGTCTGAGGGCTCTTATTTCCTGGAGTAGTAATTCCATTGAGACTGGAGAAGCTGGTTTGGGTGGTGAGGGGGGATCCTTTTTAAGCGTTTCACGTTAGACTTTCCTGTTACTGATGGCATAGGCTCCATGTCTGTATTGCACTTGTCTAAATCAAGGAGCCCCAAACTGTCCAACTTGGAGAGCTCTGAAAAAATTCTTGAGTTTTTAATGAAGATGCGTTTTGGTTTTGGTGTAGCAGAAAGGATGCCTTTTATTCTGCCCATCAAACTTTAATATCAAGAATCCAGAAGACAGACAGAGCCCTGCTCCCAACCCAGCGTGGCCAAATTGACCAAGAGAAGAAAGGTCTGGTTGAGGGAGTGAACAGTTTAACGGAACGACATCTTGCAAATAGATGTTGGAGAAAACAACATTCCAAAAAGTATTAGGAGCCTGCGTAGAGCAAAAGTTCGTTAAATCACCACCACAAAATGAGGGGTTGGGTTACCTAACAATCACTGTGGCTCTCCTAAATCGTATCCATAAGAAATGTCACATTTGAAAAGAACGTTTCGTACAGAGCCTCATACCGTTGTAAGAAGACATCTAGTGTGTCTCTTAATAATGCTGAGAAGATAACAGGGTGGAATTAGAAGTGAGAGATAAACAAGCAGACAAAATGGAGGCTATACCTCCATTGCCTCATTATCTGTGGAGAAGCAGTATGAGCCTAGCTGTTGTGCTGCCATGCGCCTCTGCTGATAGGGAGGGTGATATTGCTAGAACACAGGGATATCAAAGAGCGTGAAATTGGAGGAGCCAAATCATCACTTCTGTGTTAAGCAGAGCGCTCGCGTTACCTCAAAGCATAAAAAACAAAAACAAAATGGCGGCCGTCCTAACGCGACCTCTTGAAAGCGCGGGCAATTTCCAATAAGTCCGTGAAAATTACCGAAAAAGCGGCTTGAGTGACTACATCACTGCGAGCATCACTTCACCCGCAAGGTCCTCCAGGAAGCTTCTCCGCTTTGGGTCTGCGAGCGCGGTTCCCCTGCGCCGGTCCGGGAGCTTCACCTCAACGCCGCCATGTCTGCCGGGCTCCAAGCCACGCCCCCTTAGTATCCTGTATTGATCATGTAGATGCCTTCAATAGGTAATCACTGCCATCTCCTGAAAGCATTTCCTTAATGAAGCCAGGATTAAGTACAACACTACTTACATCATTTATCCTCTTGGAGTTGTCCCAGACATGGCAGGCAGACATAAAACAATACAACCTCTTGAGAATTGGAGTCCCTTCAAATACACACTAAATGATGTGCATAGCTCCAGCCATATCTATGATGAATGGCTCTGCGTTTAACAGGTCACAAGAACAAGGAAGAAGATTGATAATCGGACATTAAACTGAACTTCTTTGAGTCCTGCAAGCAGTTCCCAAAAGACTGTGTCCAGCTTAAGCTGCCTGCTGCTGAGTGGTATTGCCCCTAACAAGTCAGTGGAACATCAAGGATAGTGGGCAGACAAGCAGGGAACAGCAAAGGCTACTGGGCCTCGAAGTCCCTCGATTCAGTGATGTCAAAAGATTTTAATGAGCCTAACGGATGCAGTTGTTGTTGACTCCACAATAACATACTTTGTCCACGGAAAAAACATCAAATTGATGGAGGAATTCTTGTGCACTAGGATCAAGGATGATTTGCACCAAGAACATATGCTAGCTGGGCTACCCACAAAGAAAACAGATGAAAAAACAGTCAATCTCCAAATCAAGGAAGTGTCATCAATTTTGCTGAAACGGATATAGATATCACATCATATTAATCACATATTAATCACATATTAATATTGCCAATATTCCGGATATAGATATCACATCATATTAATCACATATTAATATTGCCAATATTCCTGAGTTCAGCCGATAACCCAGTTAAATGGGCTGCAGCTCAATCTCTGACCTGCAAACAATAAAGAGTGTGAAAAAGCAGAGGCCCCTGCATCCGCTGAAGGAATAGTGGCAGACATTCCGTATCCTACCTCGTCACGAAGTCCTGGAACAGCCTCTCCCGCCACCTCCGGACCTTACCTTCTCTTCAGGAATTCAGAAAGGACTCAAGACTTGGTTGTTTAACTGATTCCACCCAAGCAGCATGGCTCTCAGTGCCTGGATACCCCAGTGGGTGAATAGCAGTGCTTTACAAATCCTGTTTGATTGATTGATTGACCCTCAAATTGTATAGGGTTGAAAAGCCATTGATAACAATGGCAATGTGAAAAAAATACCTATGGATTGCTTTGTTGACTGAACTCTAGAACTCTTCGAGCAAAGGAAGACAAGGATAGAAAGACACAGAGAGACATAGAAATAGGTCGGTAAAGACGAGAGACATGTGGAAAGTGAGTGAAAGGCATGGACAGACATAGAAAGTCATTGAAAGGCGTTGAGAGAGTCAGGGGGAGAGAAAAAGCTGGAGAGAGTGTGAAAGACAGGCAAGAAAGCAAGAAGCTCAAGAGAGACAGAGAATTTGAAGACAGTGACATGAAAGATTGAGAAAGACAGGGACAGAGACAGTGTGGAATAAAAACAGGTAAGAACAGATGGAGAGAAGCTGAGAAAGAGAGAAGAAGAATGAATGAATGAACTAGGAGTGGATGTGACTCCTGGGCTCTCTGCTGACCGACAGTGGATATGTCTTGATTGCCACTTATTTATTTCTTCCAAATGGGGGAAGTGGGAAGAAAAAGGAACAATTTCCTGGGCCTACGGGGTAGGTGGGAAGAAGCCCTAACTGACTGAAGGGATGAAGAGCATTTTTTATTTCAGAGTGGGTGGGAGCCTTACCTACCTTGAGAACTGTCAAAATGAAACTGAGTATTCTCAGATTCTTGAAGTGTGTGAGACTGGCACCAGAAAAAGGGATAATGGTATCAGGATATGATCTGACCAATCTACTGGAATGGGGTTTTTATCTTCATAGATTAGTTATTACCAATTAAGATGGACAAAGCCCCAAATAATTGAATGTACAGCAAGTAAAACCTGACACATATCGTATGGGGAATAGCACATATTTTAATTTTGAGCCCTTCAGAATGGGAAAGACATGCGTCATTTGCCTGCTAGTTTGTATTCCGAGGTCTGAATTTTGGAATTGTATGGTAACTGCACATCCGCAAATTACAACACCTTTTAAAGTAACAAAATTGGGGATGTACAAATACTGTACTAAAGTGATAAGGATTAGGATGACCCCCTTTAGATTTTAGGCTTAGACAGAAAGAAATGTGGTGTTTATGCTGGGGTCTGCATGGATTATACTGGATATTATATTAAAATATTGCTGGCCTTAATGTGGTTGAAATTTAAATATGGTAGCTTACTGTCAGTTATCTTTTGCAAAACACTACCATTCATGCTGTGATGCTCTGTTGGGTAAACATCCTTTACAACAACTGTGTTCCAACGCAGTCCATTACCCCGCATTTTTCACTCCGCAAAATCTTTTACAACGCAGGGCTTTACACCGCAAACCATTACAACGCATTCCCCATTACAGCGCCCCGTGGAGTCAGAATAGTAAATTGCGTTGTAATGGACAATGCGTTGTAATGGATTGCGGTGTAAAGCCCTGCGTTGTAAAAGATTTCGCGGAGTAAAAAATGCGGGGTAATGGCATGCGTTGTAAACGCGTGCGTAGTAAAGTGTCATATTCGCTCTGTTCCTATACTATAACTGCTTCATGTCAAGACACCGGTGTTCATCAAGCTGAGAGTCAAATACACTTAGGCTCTCATTACGAGTTTGTTATTCACCATTTGGCTTGTAAGCAGAGTTGCGAGCCAGTTTGGGATCACAAGTGATGAGGTATCACCACTCCATTACTACCAGGTTGGATAATTCTGCATTTTGTACTGTGGAGAAATGCTCCAGAACATACACAGAGGCTTCATCCAAGTTAAAAGACTGGAATTGCACATTCACTATTGGACTCATTGGGACAACACTGAGCTTTGCATGCTAACTCTTATTCCATACTGGGCTGCAGGAGAACAACTTGGGACCCTATATTTCTCATACCCATGGGATTAGTAATACCAGATTGAGTATTCCCAGCCCATAAATCTGACCACTTGTTTAATATAATGATCAGTCAGTAAAATAGTTTTTGTAACTGCACAGGCAAACAGGAATGTTTTCCTTCATATGCATACCTCACATTCACATGGTGTGCTATGTACTCAGACAATGTACTCACTGTTTCCAAGTGATACATTTGAAGATGACCCTGGAGATCCTATGAAAACATGAGTTAAGAGTTGCACATTCAAATTGTCAACATCAGTGTGACTTAACGGACATAAAAACGCAACACAACTTTTGAATGTGTGAATGAGAAGGGAAAAGTCAACGAATCCAAACTGCAAATTGCACACATTTATCCATATGCACCAATCAGCAATAGTTTATGTCAGTCAAAAGATTTCTTAAGGTAAACATGAAGTGGCATCCCACAAAGTAGCGTGTCAGACTGTAAAAACGGCACAGGCTTTTCAAAAAGCACTCTTTTCCGGTGCTGGTCTGCATAAGGACAATACACCTAGTACCCATCTCCAGTCCTTCTCCACCACTCTGTCCACATCACTGAAGCAGCTCTCCTATTATGCAAAAAAAAGAGTTTGTTCATGCCACAGAACTTTAAAGTTACACTTAGCAGACCAGAAATAAAATTTACAAGCAGCTATCTGCTGAACTTGAGGTTACAATACCTCACAATGGCTTGTTTCCAAATGCAGAATTAAAGATCAAAAAAGCGCAGCAAACAATCTACGAACACAAAAAATCTTTATTCCATATAACGGAGGAATTCAATTGTTCTCAAGCAGGTCAATGCAGAATTCGGGGTTTTCCACAACTATGAAAAGGGATTCTAGCTTTCTTCTCGGACAAGGTCTCCAAGCTCAGGCCTCTTGTGCCCTTGATAAAATTGTTCCTCTAAGCACCACTTTGAGCCTGGAAGCCTATTGTGAACCATTTTTTTAAATTAGAGACTGTTGTGTGTGCAGGGATTTCCTGATAACACATACATTACACACAAGCCAGCCCTGTCTGTATGCCAACACGAGAACAATAACTCTTTAGAATATGTGTGTGCGCAAAACGTAGGGCCTTGAAAACTAGCATTCTGACTTGTAATGCAAAAAGTGTGTGTGTGTGAGAGATCTCCCTATTATTTTCAGATATTATTTTAAATAGTGTAAGTTGACATTATTCCTGATAACAATACTGAAAGCTGCATGACTATGTGCAATGATTACAAGCTACAAGATCATCCAGCCTCTCAAAAATCGTACTTGCATGAAAATACAAACGGCAGCATTTGTTTGCCTTCTCTTTGCTGCTGTAACAGAGGCACTGGGCTGATGATATGAGAAGCTATGCAGGAGTGCCTCCTCCCCTCTCAATGGAGAATCATTGGCGGAGGAGGCATAAAGCATATCTAGGATTTGGGCGGTGCAGACATATGCACTGATTGCTAGGGGGACATGCTAAAGTGCTATGCCACTTCAGATCGGATGGCTTTCTAAGGTATGTGGGAATACTTATATGGCTAGGCATACAAATAGGTAGGATATTCTAATAACCATACAGCCAATACAATAACCAGAAGGCTCCTAACATATATGTAGATATTAGGTGGGAGTTAGGCTAATCTACTTGAAAAAGCAGGAATGTGTGATGTAAAATGCTCTCGGCATTGTTACTGTTCACCTTGTTTTATATTATAACTGCTGACATTACTGCAATAATTACCATCATTCTGATACATAAGATTTATGTACAAATAGCACATAATAAGTAACATTTTTTATTGGAAAATACCAGCTGTGTGTTTACTGTTTCTAGTGGCCAGGTTAGGGAAGGAGATTCACACCCACAATCTGCATGATATTTGGCAGCTGATAAATTGAAGTAGCGAAAAAAGTGGAGGGCGGAAAGCTTAAATTAATTTCAGCCACTGGCAATTGGACCGCTCTTCAATTCATCATTAATTTCCACACCATGCAGTTTGGTCCCAGACATATGCAAATCAGTCTTGACCCTGCTCTAATGGGAATAGTATAGCCCAAACTGCCAGGCCAGGTCCTCCATGAACCAGAAAGCATGCAAACCAAGACATGTTTTGCCTTTAATCAGAGCTCCTTGGTAGGGTATATATTGGTTCCAGTGTTAAAATGTGCACAGACCCACGTCAGGGCATCTCCTTCCTACTTAGAATTTCACACTTAAGTATACAAAAAAGTGATGGGTAGAAGACTTGAATTAATCTCAGCCACTGAAAATTACTCGGTAATCAGCCCAATTCAACGTTATTTTGCACAGCATGCCACCTCAGTTTGGACCCAGCAATATGACAATCAGCCTTGACCCCGCTCCAGTGGGAATAGTCCAGTCAGACCTTCAAGGTCAGATCATTCGCTAAACTGAATCACAAGCAACCCAAGACTGATTTTGCCCTTATTAAGGCTCATCAGTCAGGTACAGATTGATTCCAGTGGCACAGTGTGCATGGGACCCACATCTGGCCATACCTGTCCACTTAGGGCGTCACACCTAAGTATACAAAAAAGTGATCTGCGAATGGTTGAATTTATCTCAGCTACTGGTAATTCTCCGGGACTGTGTCCCAGTCCATTATCCTTTTGGCACACCATACCAACGCAGTTTGGGCACAGGCATTTGCAAATCAGTCTTAACCCTGCTCCAATGAGAACAATCCAGCCCGAATTGCAATGAAAGGTCCTCCCTGAGGACACAAGCAACCCAGGAAAAAATGAGTTGGAATGCCCCCGAGCAATTGTCAGTGGTTATACTTATTGCAAGCATTCCTCAGTAAGCAAATTAAGCTTCAGATTCAAAGACAGGCAAGCTCTGCAACCAACCCTCGCTGCACACAGCTGAAGGTGGTTGGGTACAGAGCCTGACTGAAGTTTGCACAAAGAACAGAATGGGTACATGAGAACGTTGTTTAGTGGAGGTTGAATGGCCACTGCAGGTTGGACAGAGGGCCTGGGCCTATATTCAGCCCCCTCAGCACACAGCCAAAGGTCTTGCAATGCAGGGTAGGGTGGCCACGCTGGGTTGGGAGCAGGGCCTGGCTGTAGGCCCGCTGTGCACTGCCTTTGGAACTGTGCAGCAGGGGTTGAAAATAGAGTATATAAAAAACGGTGAGATTCACTGAAATATACAGTTAAAAGGGAGTTATTGTTCTGGCTCAAACTCGTCAAAGCACGAAAATGGGCCTGTTATATAAGCATTGCACACAAAGCACACTGCAACTTGTGCCACGTGCCATGGCGCCATATCATTCTCTTGATCACTTTTTTGTTTGTTTGTTTGTTTGTGTACATTTGCTAAATTGGTGTTTTTAGCATGGTAGGTTGCACAAGTTATGGCCAGCAGCTTGCCTGACTCCTAACAGTCCTTATCGGAATGAGCCTAACACCTGCCCATGTTGCAGGGATTCTGCTCTAAAACAGAACCATGCTTGAGACCATGGAACATCAGCATGCAGGAGACTGAGTCATCATACCACCTCAGTATCAATGCGCAGAGACCGACTAGCTATAGGCCCTCAGTTGCCCTCCTACCCACACCAGATAAACAAGTGATTTAGCATCCCCAGAAAACAACACTCTCGACCCTCTCAGGGATCGAGTGACAGGACACCCCCATTTTCTCTCCCACTCATACTTGTCCACAATAAGATAAACAAGAAACATGAAGGAAGTTTAGAACATTTATTAAACTATCGTGAACTGAAATGCAGTATACATGCTACAATTAGAAAACAATTACATTAAAAAAATGCCTTAGCATGGTCATTAATACATATACCATGAAAAGTGTTGTCATTTTATGAGACAGAGTAACTTAACCCTCCTCCCCTGCTAATAAAGCTAAATATTTAAATGAAAGATCTCTGGGATCTCTGACAATTTTGAAAAACTGTCCTATCCTGATGAATCAGAGGAATCCAGAATGCTACTTGCCATTTCCTAGGCCAAAGACTCCATGAAGGAATCCAACTCTGCACATTATGATTGGTCAACAGCCCAAGTCATGAGCTCCAAGGAACAAACATGCTCTCTGGTCTCAGCCAATGCCGAGACGGTTACCGGGCAACCTGCATCTGTGTTAATAGAGCCTGTTTCTTGTGATCCATGTGGAGATGCACATATTTCCTTGTATGTTAAAGACTGAAACCTTGCATTGCGAAGAAGTTGCAAGCCCAAAGGACAGTTCTGAAAATGGGTCACTAAGGGACTCATAGCCAGAGTCCAAGGCATCAGGTATCTGCGAAGCCAGGCATATATCCAGTGCCCATTTAAAGGGACACCAGATGCAGTGGAACTCAGGTAAACCAGGCAGGGCGGATTGTCAAAGACCAATCAAAATCCAGTTCCTGTAGTAGAAACCTTCCAAAAATATGATTCATCCGCTCATGGTAATGTTAGAGCAATGCCAGTTCCAGAGTGTCCACAAATGGAGCATCCATTGCGGAGAAGCAGGTACAGGACAAGAGTTCTGCAAGTGCGGTATAACAGCCACAGGAATCCTCCGAATACACTAGAGAAAATGGAGTGAAAAAAAAAACGGGATTTCTCAAAAATCATCTGAAAGGAACAAATGAGGCTGAGTCTATAACCTTAAAAAAGTGGGCAAGGTCAGCCGTACTAGAAACATTAAAGATTTGATGCACTAATTCGCCAAAATGCAGGGGAAGGTTAGTATTTAACAATGACTGTATTTCACAAGAAGTCATAGCCACCTGCAATTTGAAGGTCTCACGGGCAGATGTAAGAGCTACTTCTTGTTTAAACAATAATGCTTTGAGTCTGCTCAGGTTGTTCAAGTCTGCCTTATCAGGGGGAAACAGGACGTTGTTGCAACAAGTGACTAACTGGGAAATGGACACAATGTACAGGGCTCCAGCCCACATTCCGCAACAGGCTTGATTACTTAGCATTAGAAAACTCCCATTAGAGAGTACCGTAATGAAGAGGAGAATTGCTGGAACTGGGATTCCTTTTAGAAAACAAGCCAAATTAGGCGCTGAAGTGTTACAAGCACCATGATTTCTTTTACATGTTTACAGATGACTGAATGTCCGACAGTAGAGTTGCATTCTTCAAATGTAATAAAGACTTCCTTGTCTCTACGTTCACAACGATAGGCAATGAGAAGTGACCATTCTTAATGTAAGTAGCTGATCCCCAGGAGCTCGTATCTACCTACAGGAAAATGTTTCATGCAAGCTGTGAATTGAAATGTTGAGATTGGCAGTGGAATAGCTCAGTGTATTAATCATACCATTTAAGGTGTCTTAGCTATTGTGAATGGGAGTTGTTCCAACTTTTCTAAATGAACCATTGTGTAGGTCGCGTCTTTCATGGCCATTATTTGTTGTTTGTGTGTTAAATTAAATGCTAAAAACAAAGTGGTACAATTCAGGTAATGCCATGGAACGCGTCAATTTTTAAGCATTTGAAGTGTCCACTTAAACTGCATAATAGATCTAAGCTGACTTTTCCCATGATATAATGTTGGCATGCCACTTTGCTTAATATCAATAACAGACGATACAATATTGTTCAAGTTATAAATACAAGATGACAAGATATTAATACTGTTATTGACAATGGCTAGCACTTTTTCCAAATTATCCTGGTCAACTTGTCTCAAATGGACAGCAGCTTCCATTTGGGACAATTTCTAAATTTCATTATAGGCAGCATATATGAATCTTTTCGAACTAGGGGATTTGGGACCTAAAAGAAAATCTGATACATTCATGTCCTCAGACAAAAGAGAAAGATGTTGTTTTACTGCAGACTTGTGTGGCATGTTCCAACCATTGTTGACACAACATTCCTACCGATTTAGTGATAATAGTACCTGAATGTGTTGACTGTAAACATCATGGATCAGGTCTGCTTGAATGAAACCCAGGTGAGGAATTGAGAAAATGAGCATGACAACCATTGATATATACTGGCCATAATAACCACCCACCAGGACTCGAAAATGAAGAATTAAACATACTGTTCTGCACCATGCTATTTAATTGTTCTTCTGTGTAATTGGTAAAATTCTGCCAATCATCAAAACAGGCCATAGTAGGAATCATCAGTTCACACATTTTTTTAATTTTAGCCAATCCTAAGCAAGCAGTCTGCTGGATCGTTTCATTAAAAAAATTCATTTGTGTTGAAATTAAACAGGCTCGCAATAATGTTTCCGTGCCTTGAACCTGCTAGGACTACATGCCCCAAATTGATTTCAAATCAATGGTGTCCTTCCAGTAATCATAACCTTTTAGGGCCAATTGATTGATGAACATAACAGTATATATAAACTTAGTTTGGGTAAGCATATTATTCTTTGGTGGTGTTGGTGTTAATTTAAAATAATATGACATTGGGTCTGCGGCGTCACATCCTGTGAAATAGGTATACTTAATAATAATAAGACGAATTAAACACTTGTAGAGCGCATGGCTACCATCGGGCATCCCAGCGCTTACAGCTGAGTAGACAACCGATAAAATTAAGGAGCTATTTGTTGGAATAGCCAGGTTTTTAAAAGTTTCCGAAATGGTAGGATGTGGGCTTCAGAGCGGAGGTGTAAGGGTAGCGTGTTCCACAGTTTCGCCACATTATAGGCAAAGGATCTTCCTCCGCTTCTTGACCTCCTGATTTTGGGGACAACTGCGAGGTTATGGTTAAGCAATCGCAGATCCCTCTTAGGACAATAGGGAGTGATGAGAGGTTTGTTGATTGCCGGGCCCGTTCCCCACATAGTCTTATGGGCGATGCACAGGGCCTTAAATTTTATTCTTTCAAGGATTGGTAGCCAGTGAAGGATTTTTAAGGCTGGTTTGGCTGACTGGGTTTTTGGGATTCCAAGTAACATCCTGGTTGCGCAATTCTGGGCAACTTGAAGTTTCCTTAGTGTTGCCATGGGAGCTCCCAGGTAAAGGGAGTTACCATAGTCCAGGCGTGACAGAACCAAAGCCTGGACTTATCTCTTTTCTTTTTGGAACTTTCTCGGGGGGAGTTGGACAATGTTCCCATTGGGTATATTTAAACTGGGGATGCTGTCTATCAGTTCTATGTAAGAAATGGTGTCCATAATGATGGTAGTAGAACATATCAGCATAATTAGCTAAATTAAGGTATAGATCTTCTGATTCAAAAACAGTGTAATATTCTAATTCAGAAAGCAATTATCTGAATATATTCCAAGTACTATTACATCACCCACAGAAACTTTGAACACATATGGTATCTGCAGGATCGCCTTCGGACCGAATATATCTAAAGGAACTTTACCCCAAACAATTCCATCAGTCACTGGAACGGCAAATATGTGAACGAGGGACAAGTCTCTTTTCATTTTATGTGATGAATGGGGGGCCAACACCCCGTCAACTAGTTCCATAGCAAAACATTCCGGGAACTAATGGCCATTGATCAGTAGCAAGAAAACATTCACAAATCCAATCCACAAGAACAAGAAAACCAAGGAAAGTATGATCCGGACACATATCCAAGGAGAGACTAGATAAGTGCGTTTTAACCATGAAGTGAAAACACATATCCATGTTGGAGGTTTATACACAACAGAAGAACTGTCAGAAGAAAAATGATCTCGATCCATATAGTACCGGAGGTACTCAGCTGAAACACTGGAGGATGGGACTCAACAGTAGGGTTTGAAAAGGCCAGCTCGGGTGGACTCGCCAATGGTGGATCATTGTAAATGAAATCTGTTGCAGAAGAGATTGTATTAGAAGCAAGTAGCGGGTCTGGGAAAATGTTGACAGTGGACTCAGCCTCTCCCTCCCCAAGCCGGGGAGTTTCAGCATCAACGGTGCTAACAGGCTATAGAGAAAAATCATGCAGAAAAGAACATCTCTCTCGAGGCAAACTATTAAGTATTGGCCACATGGTGTGGTTTGACATGTTCAGTAGAGACAAAACTATTGTCTTTATATCCGGAGAGAGGTATCAAAATCACAGTTTGGGTACCTTTAAGGCCAAGGGCTGGAACAAAAACACAGTACGCTGGGCCGAATTCCTTTTTGATGGCAACCTTTTCTCGAACCAGATCACCAATTTTCAGAAGCCAGCCAGAAACTGGAAGACCAACTCCTGTAGTTGAAGCTTGAGATACTGGCAAATGCTTTCGTGAGTTAGTGTCATGGAAATGTTGAAGATCCTGTAAGACAGCACAATGGTTATCTACGTCAACGGTTGCAGCAACTGCCACAGCGTCTGGACCATCAAGGTCTGGAACATACATCTTGATGCCAAAAAGTACTTCGTACTGGGTACACCCACCCAGAGATCTATTACGGAGGTTATTTGATGCCCGTTGAACTCCATAGAGGTGGTATAACCAACCACGCCCTGAGCCTAATACCCTAGCTGCTTTAAGTCACAGTTCATTCTCTCCACAACAGAAGTACCCTTGGGTCTATACAGAGAAGACAAATGGACTTGCACACCCATGGACTTCATTGAATCACGGAATGCCTTAGACCTTGACTTGAGTGGAATGTTCAGCAGCCTTATGTTCCGATAAAGACTTGCAAGTATTTAATAACAGTTCAAGCGTCAGAAGAGTGCTGTGGTCAAACCCAGAGAAACCTAGAGCAAGAATTAACTACAACCAAAATATATTGGAATGCAGTATTGGAAGTCAGAGGACCGCAGTGGTTGAAATATATACAGCCAAAAGGCTGATTGGAAATAAAAAGTTGTGTCTGCGGTGGACGAGACACAACAGAACATTTAATCTGCTGACAAATGTCACATCATAAAAATATTTTTTGGTCTGTTTGTATGAATGTTGCTGCCAATATCTTTGCTGTGAAAGTGAAATGGTGGCAGCCACACCGGCATGTGCAAATGCTATACATTTGTGTGTGTCCACAATCAAATAATGTCTGCAGTCAGCGTAAGGAATCAAGTGATCCTCAATGCCAGGAATAGTTACAAAAGGAACATTCTGTCATTTAAATGATAGGAACATTCAGCAGGAAAGCCTTTAGGTATGGATGTGCTGTTCTTTAAAGCATTGATGGCAGTCAAAATATCATTGTTGAACCAAGTCTTAGAGCAAGCTAAAGCTGCTATTTTAGATGTTGCAACTGCAGATTTAGTGGCTTCATCAGTCAAAGAATTCCCTATGGCATGTGCTCCCACACGTTGATGACTCAAAGGGGCAGATTTACAAGTCCCTTGCGACACGTTTGCGCCGCCGTTGCGTCACTTTTGTGACGCAGCGGCAGTGTAAACAATGTGGCCAATTTACAACGTGACACATCTAGGGAGATGCGTCTCGTTGTAAAGCCCTGCATCACATTATACCTGCGTCAGGTATAATGTATGCAGGGTGGGCATTCCCATGCAGAAAAGCCTCGTAAAAATGATGCAGTGAAATCTACAAGATTTCACTGCGCCACTTCTACGACACCACTGCATCAAAACCTTACACCTGCTTGGAGCAGGCGTAGGGAATGACGCAGTACAATAAGTATAGGCCTTAACATGCATTGCTGGAGTTGCGTCATGCTTGTGACACGACTCCAGCAATGCGTGACTTTTGGGCGAACAGATTAGTCAGAATTTCTGACGTATCTGTCGATCCTTGCGCCATGGTGCACCGTATTGTAAATAAGGCGCATCCATGGTGGTGCAAGGGTATCACAGGCAGGCGCAGGGAAACTGACGCATCTCTACAGATGCGTCAGTTTCTTGTAAATCTGCCCCAATGTATGTATAACATGAGTGTGTCAACCTATCCTGTAGATCTGACACCTGAACCCAAAGCAACTTGTGCTTTATTGTGCTAACCTTGTAGATGTAGATTATTGTTAAATGTAGATTATTGTTAAAAAATTGCACATAATAAAACAAATCACACATTATAAAGGTAGGGAACTGAGGATCTGCATTATCAAGTGTGAGAAGCAAAGCTTTCAATTCAGCCAACTGCACAGTGCAGTCTCCTAGAGAGTGTGTGTGAGTAATTTGAGGATGAAAAACACCCTCGGAGACATTGCCTAGGACTATGGGGCATGCAGAAGAATATTGCTGTTGGGACTGACAGCCGGTTGCCAGACCCATCAGTATAAATGATGGACATAAATTGGTCAAGAGGCAGAATTGAAGATGGCAAAGGATAAACATGTTCATTTTGCAAAAATATTGAATTTGCAAAGAAGGGTCAAAGACAAACTCCACATCAACAGCTGTTAAGGACATGGCCCATTGCATCCACCGAGGGTGGAGGGCTTTAGAATTAGGTATGCTGGCTCTATTGACAGCCTCTAAGGCAGGCATAGGAGAGACAACAATAATGCGTTGCTTTGAGCAAGTGGCTGTTCCTTTAGAATGGCCATCTGCACAGCAGTGACAATCTATTCAGTCAAAGGAAAACAGAGTTCTGCAGGTTAATGCAAATGTGATTTATATTTAATAGGGACTGTTTCACCTTCATTGAAGATGACACAAGTGAATCCAATTGCACCTGGTAAAACACGGATGACCAAATTTGTAGTATTAACTAAGGTGTGTCAGTTGTGTGATCCAAGCAAACCAGACTGTAAAGATCTGAGTGTGGCAGTGTGTGTCTACATCCAAGTGGAGGTTGTATTAAATACTTGTTTTTAACTGTGAGAACTGTGTTGCTCTTTTTGTATTTCGGTGTTGGCGCTTGGGCCCGGTGGTGCCCGCCTGTTAGAGCGAGCCCACGGTGATTCGGGTCAGCGCTCTAGCTTCTTTTCTGCTTCCGGGCATTTAAACTCCTGCTGACGCGACCGCGCAGCGTGAGACACGTGGTCAGTTACCGCGAGTGTGGGGGGAAGGTTGCACTGCTGCTATTATCGCTTATTTTGCACATGAATCTGGATGATTTTTAAAAATACTTATTTTTAACTGTAAGAACTGTGTTACTCTTTTTATATTTCGGTGTTGGCGCTTGAACCCGGTGGTGTCCGCCTGTTAGAGCGAGCCCACGGTGATTCGGGTCAGCGCTCTAGCTTCTTTTCTGCTTCCGGGCATTTAAACTCCTGCTGACGCGACCGCGCAGCGTGAGACACGTGGTCAGTTACCGCGAGTGTGGGGGGAAGGTTGCACTGCTGCTATTATCGCTTATTTTGCACATGAATCTGGATGATTTTTAAAAATACTTATTTTTAACTGTAAGAACTGTGTTACTCTTTTTATATTTCGGTGTTGGCGCTTGAACCCGGTGGTGCCCGCCTGTTAGAGCGAGCCCACGGTGATTCGGGTCAGCGCTCTAGCTTCTTTTCTGCTTCCGGGCATTTAAACTCCTGCTGACGCGACCGCGCAGCGTGAGACACGTGGTCAGTTACCGCGAGTGTGGGGGGAAGGTTGCACTGCTGCTATTATCGCTTATTTTGCACATGAATCTGGATGATTTTTAAAAATACTTATTTTTAACTGTAAGAACTGTGTTACTCTTTTTATATTTCGGTGTTGGCGCTTGAACTCGGTGGTGCCCGCCTGTTAGAGCGAGCCCACGGTGATTCGGGTCAGCGCTCTAGCTTCTTTTCTGCTTCCGGGCATTTAAACTCATGCTGACGCGACCGCGCGCAGCGGGCGCGCCGGCGGCGTGCCGAAGGCGCGCCAAAGGCAAGCCCGTCTGCGCCCGTCCGCGCATCGTCAGCGCACAGCGCCAGCCATTCTGCCCAAATAAAAGCCCAAGACAAAAGTCAAAGGGGCATCTCCTACACAAGTAGGGAGCTGCGAGAAATTGGGGAGTCTGGAGTGTTGGCAAAGGAGGTTTTACAACGGAGGAGGCAGGTAAAGCAGATTGATAAAGTTAGGCTTGTGTGTGGTATGCTCAATGTTAGATCACTGCACAAACATGGGGTAGAGGTTCAATTACTTATAGATACTCATAAACTGGAGGTCCTTTTTATGACCGAAACCTGGACACAACCTGGGTCAGATGTGGAGGTGGGGCTAAGTTGCCCCCCAGGATATAAGGCAATACATAAACCTAGGCAGACTGGGAAAGGTGGAGGGGTTGGTATCTTTTTAAAGATAAATGGGACTTCATTTCAGTCGATATCGATGAAGTAAGTGGCTCTGAACTTTTAGGTTTTGCCCTTCGGGATTCAAAGGGGCATGTAGTGACGGGTATAGTCTGTTACAGACCACCTGGAGTAGCTAGCCCCCTACAGCAAAGCGCCTTGGCAGATGTTCTGAGTAATATGGCGCTAACCCACTCAAGACCTCTCTTTCTAGGAGATTTTAATTTATGGCTCAATGGAAGCCTAGATTCTGGATATTATAATCTCCTTCAGACATGTGGAAATATGAACATGGTACAGTGGGTCAGAGAACCTACTCATAGAGGGGGACATGTACTGGATCTGATCTTCGCTGACAAAGATTTAATTGAGATCGGTACAATCCTGCCGGTAGATTGGACTGACCATTATCTAGTACAATTCAGAATTGTCTGCCCGAAACCTAGCATAGCTACCCCGATGAAAAATAAGACTTTTAGAGGCAGGGATTGGAGAAGACTGGCCGATGTAACAATGCTATTACCTGAGTTCCATACTCATGGGACGTTTGATGCAGGTAAACAGGTGGACGAAAACTATCTGAACTTCTGTAATCAAATCACTACACAACTTGACCAGTTAGCACCCCTAAAAACTATCAAAAAAGGGATAGACCCTCAGCCCCTGGTATAATGATAAATTAAAACATTTGAAAAAGGATTGTAAGTTGGCAGAAAGGAGTTGGAGGAAAACTTACATAGGGGAGGATAAAAAATTTGGAAGGAAATGATATCTATTTACAAAAAGAAGTATCTACAACAAAAGCTGAATACTTTGCTGATATTATTCTGAAATCTTCTAATAGCGCTAAGGGCATTTTTAAAATAGTAAATGATATCACTAATCCTACTTGCACAAAAGGAAATCGCCCCAACACAGACTCTCTGTGATGGGCTAGCTATGTTTTTTGAAGAAAAGATTAGCAAAATTATTAAAGGGCTACAATCCAGTAATGCACCCACACAGGATACTCAGAATGGGATATCTAAGAATCACTGCATCTCCCAGGAATATGAGTGGGAAATAACAGAGACTGCAGTTACTTTTGATCATTTTTCAACATTACAAGTGGATGATTTTATTAAACTAGCTGTAAGTGTGTCTTCAGGCTCTCCTTTGGACCCATTACCGCATAAATTATGGAAAACCTTAGGAGTTAAACTTCTCCCGGCACTTAGGCTGATTTGTATGCAATCTCTGGAGAGTGGAATGGTACCAGTAAGTTGGAAAAAAGCACTGATCACACCACTCTTAAAAAAAGATTCATTAGATCCAGCATGCCCGAAGAACGCCTATTTCATTGCTGCCTTACCCAGTGAAGATCATCGAAAAATTGGTTAGTAGGGAACTTTCTCAGTTCCTAGAAGCTAATGATAAACTGGAGGATGTGCAGTTTGGCTTTCGTCCTGGACATGGGACAGAGACTGCTTTTGGTGACCGTATTAGATGATCTTCGAATGCGGGCGGACAGGGGACAAGCCTCCATCTTGATTTTGTTGGACCTGTCCGCCGCATTTGATACGGTTAACCATGCGGTACTCTTGGATAGGCTTGCTAGAGTAGGTGTGAGTGGATTGGCACTGAAGTGGTTTCAATCCTACCTCTCAGATAGAGAACAGGCGGTTGCTCTCCCCCGTATCAATCCATGTATAGGAAAGTTTTACATGGGGTACCACAGGGATCTGCAATCAGCCCTATCTTGTTTAATATTTATATGAAGCCACTTGTGACTGTTATTAAGTCACATAACATTAGTCTAGTGAACTATGCTGATGATACCCAGTTGATTTTATCTCTGGAAGGTTGTCAGGCAACTTCACTTGAAAAATTTCATAATTGTATGCAAGATACGGCTCTCTGGCTTCAAAATAACTATTTGCAATTCAATGGGGAGAAAACTGAGATTCTGTGCTGTTCAGTGGGGAAGGTTCCTTATTCACTACCCACGGGGTTCTGGCCACTACCAGTGACAGCCCCTTTGACCCCGACAAATGTAGTTCGTAATCTAGGGATCAGTTTTGATGGTAAATTAAGCCTTGAGTCCCAAGTGAATCAGACAGTTGGGAAATGCTTTGCCCTGCTGAGGGTGTTACGAAGAATTCTCCCACTGTTGCCTAAGTATACCAGGCCACTGATAGTGAGAAGCATTATCCTTAGCCAACTGGATTATTGCAACGCTCTACTGCTGGAGTCTCCTAAATATTTGATGGAGAAACTCCAGAGAATTCAGTCAATGGCAGCCAAGCTGGCACTTATGAGACCTCGCCAGTCTTCTCTTTCTCAGGCCCTGGCTGAGCTCCACTGGCTCCCAGTTGTACAGAGGGTGCAATTTAAATCTATGTGCATAGTTTTTAAAGCTTTACATGGCATTGGGCCCAAGCCCTTACAGAGTAGATTTGAATGGTATGTTCCTCTGCGCAATCTTCGCTCCTCCTCAGCAAAACTGGTGAGAGTGCCTAGGTTCAGAAAAGTCAGATCTGGTGGAAGAGCTTTCTGCGTTGCAGCAGCTTCGGCGTGGAACAAATTACCAACTGAACTTAGACAGATAGATGATCTATTGTCTTTCAGAAAGAAATTGAAGACCTGGCTCTTTCCCAGGGTATAATATAGTGTTTTTTTCAACTGCCCCTATATTCTAAGATAATTGACCTATGTGCTCAAGCGCCAGGATACCCGTAGGGTCGCAGTGCGCTCTATAAATTTTATATACAATACAACACAATTAAAGCATACAGGGGTTTAATACGCTGGGCATAATCAGGTATGTACGTCCTGCCAAAATGTAATATTCCCAGCAGAGATTCCAATCTTTTAAGTGTGCTAGGAGGTTGTAACTGAACACATTTTTCAAGAAAATGAGGGGCAAGGCACTTTCCCTCATTCGTCAGTTCATATTCTAAGAAAAGGACACTGAGAAACTTTCTGAAGTTAAATTTATAACCAATTTCTGCAAATTGCAAAATAATGTGATCCACTCTTGCCAGGTGGGGGTTCGATTCGTCATCAGTTAGCTAGCTATCATCAACATAGGACAAAGTGTCTGGGTCGATTTCATGCAGAATCAACATAATTTGAGCCGCAGAAATGCCTGGGCTATTCTTCTACCCCACTGGGAGTCAGCTGTAGTGCATTTGAAAACCGAGGGTGCTAAATGGGGACCAGTCATGGCTCTCTGGGGGCCAAATTGTGACTGAAAAAAACATTCGAAATATCCAAGGTGGCCTTATATTTTTTACGACAATCCTATTAATCGGTGCCATACTATGGGTATTTTGCACGGCAAAAGTGCGAGTGTGACTATTCAAACGTCTATAATCTAAGACAAAGCGATTAGAATGAATGGGTTTCAGTACAGGAGAAATAGGATTGTTCATTTGAGATACACAGGGTTCAATAAATCCCTGGTAATCCAGTTGAGAAAGAATTTCTTTGATGGGTGTTTATGCATCCTGTTTAATCAGATACCGTGGTTGTACCTGAGGGGTAGACCATATAGGAATAATGTGGTAAGGAGAATCCATATCCCAACCTGTATGGTTACAATGAAGTGCAGCGGCCAATGCAAGGACCCATTCAGAGGCATAAGCCTGTTTGACCCTGAAGGCATGCAAGAACAAATGGTGGGGGCCAGTCGACCTCCGCCAAGAGATGTCATAAGATGTAGTAACAAGTGAATTGGCACCCACAGAACACAACACTCTCGACCCTCTCATGGATCGCGGAGACAGGACACACACTTTCACTCTCTCACTCATACTTGTCCAGAATAAGATAAACATGAGGCATGAAGGAAGATTAGAATATTTTTTAAACTATCATGCCCTGAAATGCAGTATACGTGCCACAATTTGAAAATAAATTCATAATAAAAATACTGTTAGCATGGTCAATAATCCACATACCATGAAAAGTGCTGTCATTTTATAAGACAGAGTAACCTAACCCCAACACCTGCTAATAAAGATAAATGATTAAATGAAAGATCTCTGGGATTATCGTCAGACCCCTTACCTTAGCATACACAGATGAACGCTCTACAGCTCAGCAGACACAGTGTTCTTGTCATGGAATTCTCATTCCATGTGTGCGTTTGCAGCTCATGTACTCATCTATATGCTAGGACATATGTGCACGTAAACAACAGCTGCATTCCTGTGTTATGTCTAGGTGCTAGTGCAGGCCAGAAATAATAACAAGGGACATTTTTGTTTGACCTTGTCGGTGATGCTCAAAATAAATCCCAGGAAAAGAACAGAACGTAAAAACATATGCAGGTTCCGGGTGAAAATACAATGTGGCACAAAAGCAAGCATGATTATATAGTAACGTGTGCAAATGAAAATGAGGCCTACACTGGGCCATGCAGAAAACATACAGCACCCATTCTTTTCTCTGTAGAGAATACCTTAAGTATAAATCCTCTTTGGGCTTAGGAGGTCTATGCGGGTGTGCCATCCCTGAATAGTGGTTCATGACAAGACCTCCCACCCCATAACTGAATAGCAACTAATGGCTATCATTACATCCTGCAGACCGTCTAGCTCTCTCTGAGAGACATATGCCCTGCTAAAGTCATGATGTCATCATTTTACTTTTGTAAAATGAACTTTTTCCATTCATAACATCTACTAGGGTAGTAAATCTTTCATGATGTGGAAGTCCAACGGAGTGAAGCTAATGCTAAAGGGAAACAACCTTTACATTGCGGTCATTAGACCGCGATGCCTTTACAATGCGGTTGTTACAACGACCGCGTTGTTACAACGCAATGCCATTACTACACAAGTCATTACATCGACTTGCAGTAGATGGCGCTCTAACATAAGGAATAGTATAGTTTACTATTCGGACAACTTCCCTACTGTTACGTAGGCTGGAGTTGGAATAGTAAATTATACATTCCTAATGTTACGGCGCCATCTACTGCAAGTCGATGTAATGACTTGCGTAGTAATGGCATCGCGTGGTAACAGCGCGGTCGTTGTAACGACCGCGTTATGAAATACCGCGTAGAAAAAGCACGCGTTGTAACGTGCTATATTCAATGCTAAAAAGCTTTAGTTACTTCTGCTGACGCTAGCAACTTTCAGCCCATTTCACTATTGACGTTCCTGGGTAGATATATATATCTTTTTAGAACTTTATTGATTGGTCTATAAAAGGAAATGCAATTCCAGATCGAACAGAATGCATTAAGCAAAACCTAAAACACAGTTATATCACATTATTGGTAGCAAAACAAATATGCCAGGATCATCCATTAACAGCATGCCCCCTCACTCCAACACTGCATGAAGAGACACAGTCATCTCAAATGTCTCCAGTGCATCAGGTAGCATTGGTTCCCGAAGTTGACTGGTGTTCCATCGATAAGGATTCTTTTCCAGAATCAGTGAACTGTGCCATATATCTCTGGGGCAGGACACCCTGGGCTGGAGTGAACCATTTGTCTCAAGGTGCTCATTTCAAAAGGCAAGGTCAGATAACCACATAGCATGTGCAGGTGACTTTCTGTTGCCACAGTATCTAGCAACAAAATCTAGACAGAGTATCCTTCTAGACAATATCCAGGAGAGTGAGGCCGATCAAATATTCAGGCTAATCACTAGTTTTTCAAGAGATGCAGGAGCCCTAAATACCATTATTCATAAAAACTGGCATATTCTGAAAATGGATCCAGTAATTGGAGTAGACATACAAGACCATCCTAGCATCACATACAGAAAAGGGAGGTCTATAAAAAATCAAACAGCTCAGAGTAATTTGTCTGTAGAAGACACCAATATGACGTTTAGTGGCATTGTGGTATTTTTCCCCTGCAGTAATTGCAAAGCGTGTAAGAACAGCAAAAACGTATTCACATTCTAAGTATCAGGATGTGAAAAGTCAAAAATAATCAATAAGTTCATGAATTGCAATACCTTCTATGCCATTTACTGTATTCTGTGTCCATGTCAAATTAAAAATATTGGCAGCCCTATACACCAGGCAAAAAAATTGATTCCTGAATGCTCACAAGCCATTGCTAATAAAGATCAATCATACTCTATTACAAGACACTTTGAGACATATCACAATAGCAACAGAAATTTGTTGCAGAATGTCTGTATAGATCATGTGCCCCAGGATGTAAGAGGGGAGGATCGAGTGTCCAATATCAGAAGTCTAGAATCCCATCACATATTGGACATACAAACAAAGGTGCCATTGGCCCTGAACACAGAAGAGGAACTGGCAGTACACCTGAGAGTATAGTCTTCCTCACAGAAGCTATCTCACTACGCCTTACAGATAGGTAATCCATCTATGTGATAGCAGTCCTTTTGTCTTTCAGTTTCTTTTGTATCTTGGTTACAAAGGGAAAAAACATTAGTTTATTACACATTAGTGAGAATTATGAACTTAATATTCATGTTGTCTTTTAACATTATGTCACAATGATGAGTCCTCTTTTTTGGCATCGCTCATTCAGGGCCCAATCTTTTGAAGGTGTAAAGTGGAAATATTTTGGGCTTGACATTTAGATTAATTAGATTATCTTGTAATGTTATCATCTATTTCTTATGCAGATTTATGCATTTATAGAATTGTATTATGTGGAAAGCTTACAGGTTAAACTGAAGATTATACCCAAATATTGTTGTCCACTTTATCTCTGGCCTCCTGTTTAGGTGTGAATACAATCATCATTAGGCTGTATTTTATAGTGTGTGATGTTAAATACAGGAATGCCAGATCTGCTTTATGACAGAAAATCCATCGGATACAACAAGATTTTGTAATTTAGGACTGTGAAATGATTTTATGTATTTCATACTTTGTGACAAATGTTTATGGTTCAGATTTATCGAACTATTAGACAATAGTTTGATTTTTCACTATTAATTGTATAAAGTAACATTGAAGCACTAGTCACTTTAAAATGGCGGCAGTATTTCAGGTATTCGGTGTGTAACTGTCCAGCAGTTTTCAAGAAATTAAGAGAAATCCATATTTTTTTTATCTACGACCCCGAAGCCTTCACGATTAATGACAAGCTCGAGCAGAGATCTGCAGAGCACTGATTGGCTGCCAACACTTCAACCAGGAAGTGTTGGCAACCATCTTGGGATGAGTCCTCAAAAAACCCCACAAAAAATAAAGAAAAGGGGGAGGGTAGGAATAAGCTAACCCCGTAGCCTTGGTACAAGGCAAAAAAGCTTTTTTTTTACATTATTGCCACAAAATCACAATAATTTGTGAATTTTTCTTGGTGGGAGCTGACAGCTCCCGCCAAGCAAAAGCAAACACCCTGCTTCCTACAAGCTGGAGTTTTAAAACTGCTCCTGCTTGCTGGAAGCAAAGTTTTCTTCTCTTTCCCTGCCCGCAGACAGGCGGCCAGGGAAAGAGATGAAAATATTGCTCTTGCACGCAGGGAGCTGCCTTTGTATCAGCTCCCTATGTGCGCCAGAAATGACGGCTCCACAGGAGACGGCTCCACAGCTGGGACAGCGGGGGCTGGAGGCTCCCCCTGCAGCCCTTTTTCTGCACACTGGTTGCCCTAGGTGGGACCAGGGCACTCAGGGACACATGGGCGGGCCAAGGGGATGGGGTCCCTGGGGATAAAATCGGCAAACGTAAGGGGGCTACAGGGCCCCCCTCCCCATTTGTTTTTGGGCCTGTCCCCAGAGGATGTGATTGGCAGGGCCGAAATCGGGCCGTGGAGGGGGCCATGGGGCCCTACTCCCCCATTAAATTTCAGCCAGGCCTCGGGGGATGGGGTTACTAGGGCCGAAATCATCCCTAGGAGGTGGGCCATGCAGCCCCCTCCCCGTATTCTTTAGTAGTATGCAAAGGTCTTCCCGCCATTTACCACATTGATGGACAGCTTAACAAAAGCCACCTAAGTGCATTTCCAGCCATTTTGGTGACTCATTATTGATGCAGAGGAACACAAGGACATCTCCACCAAACAAAGAAGCACTTACTTGATTTAGACAAGAGTAAGTGCCCCTGTTTGGTGGAGATTCACTTCTTTATAGCCTCATCATCTTCTTTTGACGAGGATTCATGTTATCATAGAATTGTGGATGAAGACGCTGGAGGAATAATCAAGTTGCCAAAACTGCATGCACACAAGGTCACTGGAAACATTACATTGTGGTCCTTTGTAGTGCAGAATTTGCATGAGACATTTACCCAATGAGGTAGCACTTACTAATTAACCAGATGAAAGTACTCCAGTTGAGGAGACATTTTCGGCAAAACTGGGGACTTTTGGGGGAAAAAATGAGGTTCCATTTACACCTCGGTACGGATTTCACAGAAATTGAACCTCAACGGGAAGCACTTACAAATAGAAACATAGCATGTGCCTCAGTGGAAGCCCAACTTCAATAAAGCACAAATGATCCTAACATCTTGCGCTTGGCGAAAGTGAAGCAAGTGTGCTTGCTCTTGAATTCCATGTTGAAAACCAATCTGAAATCCTTAATGGAGGAGACTGCATCATTGATCTATTGAAGCACAATCTGATGTGGGGAGACTGTGAAGAGTGATTTATTTCTCATCATCTACTGGTGAGAGCAGAGTTCATGATTGTCCCTTTTAAATACTCTAAGTATTTGAGTGCCCAAAATGCATGGCACCACTCACACACCCACTCACAGTCATAATCAGGCACTCACACACTCACTGACCCACACAGGCACTCACAGACCCACTCACAAAGCCACAGAAGCACTTATACACCCACCCAGACACTCACACAGGCACTCACAGACCTACTCACAGACCCACACAGGTACTCACACACCTACTCACAGACACACACAGGCACTTACAGACCCACTCACAGAGCTACACAGGCACTTATGCACCAAATGAGACACTCAGACAGGCACTCACAGACCTACTCATAGACCCACACAGGCACTCACACACACCCACTCTTGAAGGTGACAGGTTACAGTTAGGATTACATTTTTTTTTTAAATGTAGAAATTCACTGAAGAAAACAAAGGCTACAGGGATGTTATAGTTAGGAAATAGAATTTAAAAATACCTTAGAAATTCACTGAAAAAAACAAAGGTTACACAGATGTTATAGTTAGTTTCAGATCTCACTCGCACAAAACCAGTGAAATTCTGAAGTTATAGTTACCTGAGCTAACTCTAACTTCCGCCCACAATACACTGCTTAAGCCCTCACATATATCATAACTCATCACATGGTCAATGACATCACTGACGACATCACTGATCGCATCCCAAAATACATCACTGATGATATCATCCATAGAACCACTCACACACCCACTTACACCAACATAAAATAGCTCATACACCCACCCCCACTCCCACACAACCATTCACATACCCATTCACAGACCCATACAAGTACTCACACACCCACTCACTGGTCCATAGAGCCACTCACACATCTACTCACTCATACAGCCACTCACACAACCACTAACTCGCCCATACAGCCACTCATGCAACCACTTACTCACCCATCAAGCCACTCACACACTGAGTCAGTCACCCATACTGTCCTGTTATTACTTAAGGACTTGGACTTCAATCCTATCGAAGATTTCCTGGTAGGTCTGGACGTGGAATCCTTGTATACGAATATACCACAAATGGAGACACTGAGAGTGGTTGAAGACATCTTGTATGCAATGGATTGGGAGTATTCCACGCCCAGACCCTTTATCTTACATCTGGCTGAAATTGCCTTAACTAAAAACCTTTTTGAGTTCCAAGGAATTTTTTACCTCCAGACCCATGGTACCTCCATGGGGAGTGTTTTTGCGCCAAGTTTGGCCGGGGTGTACATGTCCGCATTTGAGGATCAATACATCTATACCCATGGGGGCCCCTGGTTCCATCATATCAAGGTCTGGAGGCATTTTATAGACGATGTCCTCCTGGTGTGGAAGGGGGAGAGAGAGTCACTGGATAACTTTCTGGGTTGGCTTAATAGCAGAAATCCCCTCCTTCTTTTTACCTCCACGATCACCAAAGAGTGTTTACCATTCCTTGATTTGACGATTTTTCCAGAGGGAGGTGGTTTAAGTACGAAAATGTTCCACAAACCAACAGACAGGAACAGTTTACTTTCTTTTAAAAGTTTCCACCCTAAATCCCTAAGGGAGAATCTCCTGGTGGGACAATTTGTTCCAATACAATTGATTTTCGGGAAGAAGCAGAGTCCCTCCAAAAAAAACTTTTACAAAGACATTACCCCCCACGGGTGGTGAAAAGGGCAAAGAAAAGAGCAATTAACTGCCATCGAGATACACTCCTAGAGACTAATGAAAAATCATCTCTGGAGCGAACGGTTTGTGTCACTACTTTTAACACAGCCTCGAGTAGCATTCAAAAGATTATCCTACATCACTGGCAAATTTTGAATTCTAATGGCTTGTCTTTGGATAAACCCCTCTTTTCATTTAAAAAGAGTCAGAGTATCAAAGATATCTTGGCACACACAAGACCGAGAGTGAATAATAGGACACAGGTGGGCACAGGAGAAGGAAATCCGATGGGGTTCCTCCCCCAGTTTTTGGTCACACAAGATGTGGAATCTGTGATGTATGCCACTTGACAGTCAATACCAAGGCAATAGATGTTGGATTAACTCACCCCTGGGAGCAAAGGAGACACACTAATTGTAATTCCTCCTTTGTTATTTACATGTTGAAATGCCCATGTGATTTAATGTATCTGGGCATGACTACCAGAAAGGTAAAAACAAGAATCATGGAGCATAGATCCACATTTAGATGCCAACGGAGTGTGAGCAAACTGACGACCCATTTTATGGAGAAAAAGCACTCGGCTGAGGATTTCTCTTGGACAGTAATCGAAAAGCCTAACATTAACATGAATGGGGGTAATCCAGAAAGAGCATTGTTCATTAGAGAACAAAAATGGATTTACGGGGTACGGAGTTTTTCCAGGGGACTGAATGATGATATCCCCTGGAATAGTCTGAATAACCCATGAAACATCATAGGGTGCTCATTGATAACTGTAAGGCTAATGTGTCTTTTATAGTCAAGAACAGCTGATTTACCCTTCTCCTCTTCTTCCATTATAGTGTTTCTTGGGGGGTTTACAGAAATATCATTCCTCTAGAATACCAGCCATAGACCTTATTTATAGAATTATACTGGTTCCATGTATAAGTCCCCTACTGACAGACTTAGCATTTTATATATATTCTACCTTTATTTAATTGTAGGCATTAATATGTCTCAGATTCAGATCAAAGTTACACTATTAGTAACTAGGTAATAATACCACTTTGACAGGGCAGAGAGGTTCAGTATTCTGATAAAGTTGTTTCGAAATCACTTAGATTGCGGCCAAAAATGGATGCTATAATCACCTTATAGTATGGAATGGGTAGCGTTCTAGTGTTGCAGCATATCCGGCCAGATTGACGCTGCCGACTTGGCTCCCAACGTGTTTGGAGGCGTGGCCTCGTCACTTCAAGAGAGCCGCTATGTACACGGGGCATTGTTCTACGCGGCGTGCCGGAGAGACGACAATGATCGGCAACAGCTTACCTCGCAAGCAGTAAGTCTGTGTAGGGGCGCCTGAGTAACGTGGCCAATTACGGCAGAAGAGTAAGAAAAAATGCGGCGATTTCTTTGCCACCGGTTTTTGAAGAGCGTCTCTTATAACTTTGTAGGGATACCATTATAAAGGAGCAAACAATGAGTAACGAAGAGAGAGGCTAATTATCTCTGTGCTCAGAGACTGTCCTTCTATAGTTTATATTTTATATACTATATTGCGGGCCGGGACAAAAACGGCTTTTAATTACGAGATTGTGTCTAAAAGTTCTGTGACAAAATATTTTTTTTAATTTTTTTTATTTTTTTAACTCTAGTCAGTGAAACATTGTATGATATGGACCTGCCCTTAGAAATAGAGGTGTGGTCTAGGGCCCTGTTTCATGTTCACTTGCATCATCATTATTTTGGGCAAGTGTCAAACATGAGAGGGGATTTTGCTATTTTAAATACACTTAGAGGTTTTCCCCTTAATAACAACTAAAAAGAGGGCCCCGATTGACATCATAAGGAAAGGGGGCTTCTTTAATGAGTCTCTTTGCTTTGTTTACAGAGAGTGCTATTAGGAAGCTGTTCTCCTCCCCCGCCATTTCGAGTTGTAGACTTATATAAACTCGGTAAGTCTTTGGGACGAGTAGCTTGGATGAATGTGTTGTCTCCGAGTCTGTTTGCACTATTAAGTGCTCGTAGATGGAATGTATCAGTGCTTATGGGAGAGTTCACATAGCAATAACTCTCATCACTATATGTTGAACGGATAAATCGTCATTTAAATATGACTGAGGCAGCAACTAAATTTACGAGTTATAGAGCACCTGAACCCCGAGATTTAAGGAGGAGGAGGAGTGCCCCCCATGATTTTAATAGTGTGATCAGAGTGATTGGAGGTGAAGCACCATTATTATCTTTGGTTGTGTTTTTTTAACGTTTAGTATGAATAAGGCAATGGGCACTACACACAATATGTTATGTGTCTTTTGGCTTTTTAATTATCTATACAGGTTCCTCTTCACATGCGAAGGGCTCCATGAAAGGTGATATCCCCTCTTACTTTTGAATTCATAGAAGGGAGTGGTAGCACCCAGGATCACAGAGGTGAGAGTCCTGAGGAATGCCGGGGCATTGTTTATTGCCGGCTGAAACATGTCGACACCTATGCAGAGTGGAGCAGGTGGAGTCTCATTATAAGTTCCTCTACCTAAGCATCCACTATTTTTTCCAATTTTTAATTCTGAACAGGGGACCTAATATTAAAACTGTAATAAGGATTCCCTATGACCAGTTTTTACATCACTTTTTCTGCACCATTTCTCACCCTTGATTCCACACTGTATGTTGTATTGTCTTCCCCTCCCTATTGCTCCACCTCCTGTGTAGGGTTAACACGGAGGTGTGTTAGCAGCCCTATAATGAAGCATGACACAGCTTGCTGTGTGTGAGGGCAGTTTTTAGAGCATGGTGCTTTTCCCTTTCATTCACTTATTTACACCTATTATCACTATATCTTTTTCCCTCTTCTTTTTGTGATTTAAGTCTGAGCGGGAGGTCGAAGAGGGACCTGATCCTCTCACCCCTCTGTTCTAGTGTGTTCTCAGTCACCCATACATCTAGTCACACACCTACTCACTCAACCATACAGTCACTCACACAGCCACTCACTCACCGATATAGTTATTCACACACCCACTCACTTACTCATACATATACTAACACATGCACTCACTCGCCTAAACAGTCACTAACACAAGAACACACTCACTCATACACTCTCATATTTACTCACTCACATATACATTCACTCACACACCCCCTCACCCATGCAACACTTATGCACCTACTCACTCACTCATACAACTACTCACACACCCCTTAACTCACCTATACAGCCTCTCACATACCCACTCACTCACCCATACACCACTGACACACCCACTCACTCACCCACACACAGTCACTCACTCGCCCATACAGCCACTCACACACCCACTCACATACCAATACAGCCACTCACTCACCCATACAACCACTTGCACACCCCTAGAGCCCCTCAGACTCACACACGGATACACACACTTACACAACCACTCACATAATATGTGTAATAGTATCACTCATTAGTAGTACACAAAGTTTACTAATTTAACGTATGTAGTATCTTTCTATATATCTTTAACACTCAAAAACATTTAGAAAACACTCACAATAACTGGATGATGTCATCAGTGATGTCATTTGATATGTCACTGACCATGTCATGAGTGATGTAATATGAGAGGTCATAAGCAGTGTATTGTGGGGGCGTAAGTTATAGTTAGCTCAGGTAACTATAACTGCAGAATTTCACTGGTTTTGTATGAGTGAAATCTGAGCCTAACTGTTTTTTTTCATATATATATATATATATATATATATAAATACATATTATTGGGTTAAAATAAGTATGAAAATAAGATTTACTGTACCGTCCAACAGCAAATAATCAATGAAAATCTTATGTGTGCGTCTCAGCTTGAGCTGTTTCTACTTGTAATACTCTACTAAATATTTACGTGCTTGTTTATTTCTAGTACAGTTATGGTAGATTTTAATTGTTACTTTTCTTGCTATTGAGGTTCATTTTCTGAAACACGTTGAAACAAATCATTTCGAGAACATTTATTTCGTGTTAAAGGTAAAGCAAAAACTATTTGAGCAAATGAAGGCCATCGTGAATGCTTCCATCTTTGACCTGAGGCCTTCGGTACTGCTTTTAAGTGCTGGGATATGAGACAGGATTTGTGCTTCAGGTAATTATAACTCCTGTTATTCATGCCGCGAGGAAGCAGCTAAATGTGGGCTAACAGTAGCTACTTGAAAGCAAACCTTTTTATTATAGCGTATTATTAATACTGTGACCTAAATATAAAGTTGTGCACTTTGAGAATCTGAATTTGTGTCACAAACTAACATGGATGTTAAAGCAGAAAGTCTGTGGGTTTCCTAGTGAGATAATTAAACTCTCTAATTTATATTTCAGATTATTGGGAATGAAATGTTCTGAAAGAGTTGTTCAGTAAGTTGGGATATTAAAAATCAATATGAATTAATTATAAATCATTCAGCCTTTTAAATCCCCACTAGCTGCAATTTGGCAGTCCTGCTTTCTCATATATCTTTGCCAAAACTCGGTTGTGTGTGATAGCGTCAGCGTCATCTGTATGCTGGTGTGCATGTTTTTAGCAGTAGGAGGTCAGTTCATCTCTTTTTAATGTAAATGGAGTTTTACAGTCAATGTGAAGAAATCGTATTTTCATTATGTTCATTTCAAAGAGTCCAATCAATCAAGGTTCGCATTTCAGAGCCAGTCTGGAAGACAGATCTTCCGTAAAGATATTTCTGCGTCAGTTCCGCATAGCAACTCTGCATTTTCCACAATAATACACATCGTGATGTATTGTATTAATAAGCAGGAGTAACCACTCATAAAAACATTAGCTCAGCTTGTAGAAGTGGACGCATATTTCATCAGCTCACCCGGATATTAAGCTCTGTTTATTTGTCAACTGAATCAAGTATTAGGCAGTATAGTATTTTACTGTGATTTTCATTTTTAGTTGGAAGCTATAGAGTCATGCATCGCACCTCTGAATGGTGCATTCAAAGTACTTATAGGCAATATGCTGAACACATTGGCAATTTGACATGTATCTCTCACCTTTCTCTAAATCTTTCACCCAATCAATCTTGACTACAGAGCATTCAATGTAATCTCATCATCTACATAAATTCATCTGTTCTCACTCTTCCTTCCCATATGACCTGCAAACAATCCCAAATTATTTTCTACAATTTTTTGTGTTCTTGACAGAAACAGTCCAATTCAAGTAGCCATTTAATTTAGCAGAACATTCCGATGGTTTTGTAGTTAATAATAATAAAGGAAAAGGAACGACATTTTCCGGGAGTGGAATTCAAAATGGACTGTGTGGAATTCACAAGCAAAATTGGAAGGCAGAGAGTGAGGATGAAAGAACTGATGCAGCCAATTGTTAAAGGGGTCATCATGAACCCGGAAATAGGAGAAGCTGTAATTGCTCATGAACTGAATCCCACCTCGAGACGGACACTCCACAAGGATGCTGAAAATGCAATCCCTGCCCACTGGTTCTGGGTATGGGTGTGTGTGGTTCCGCTGTGAACATCACAAACGGAAGAGATTTGACTTGATCCCTACCTTGGTAGGTGCTGGGAGCAGCCATCCTTTATGTTACCCTGATATTTCATCTATAGCCTTTCTCCAATGGTGGCTGTCTTGGATAGTCTTCCACTGTCCTGATCTGTATTGACATTGGCACATACACAACACAGCTGGTGACTCAGTTCTGCCAATGAGTCTTCACGAAGTGGTCGTCGTGTTAAAAAAGGCAGTAAAGGTGAGTATTGGTGTGCTTCTGATTTAGTTATATTCAAATATATTCTGCATTGCTGTGTTTTTGTGACTAATTGGAGCACATTCACAAATATGGTGTTATATGGAGTCTCCTTCTTCTGCCTTGATCCCCCCTCTTTTTCTCCCTCCTCTCTCCACATCAAAGATAGTCATAGCCAGAATGATGGTGGTGATGACTGTGATACTGATTTGAGCAGTATGGTGGCAGAGAATGGGGTTGCTCTGCACAAATAGTTGTTGGCTGTCCCCTTCAGTGGTTTGAGCTTATTCTGGATGGAGGCACTGGCTCTGACTGCACTGATTTTGATTCTGACTTTAATGGGTATGAGCTTGCTCATGAGGATTAGAATGCCAGGTTTATTGGTAATAAGCTGTCCACCTGGAATGATTGCCAGACTCCAGGTAAATATGGATTTTTCGAGTAGAAGGGTCCTGATTGGCTCAAAACACAAGGCTGTATGGTACAACTGCACCCATCGATGGAAATGGAGAAGCATCTGCCCCCTTTAGTTCCCTTTGATTCTTTGATGTTCAGTTTTATTGGACAGACCTTGATGGTAGAGACTAAAATTCACAGGGATCCTGTAGACAAGAAGATGGATTCCTCCAAGTAGAAGCTATATTCATCGTCACAACTTGCTCCTAAAGTGGGGTACCACCGGGGCCTATAAGTTTTGCCTTCTGATTTTAACAGGATGTTCAAAGCTGTGGACTAATGGACACTGCTCTCGCATTCTGGTAGGGATGGAGTGGCATGACAAATTTCTCTCTGATGTCTCCTTCAATGTGGTCCAGGATTTTGCTTTGCCTCTGTAAAAGATCAGCATAATCTACTCCTAATGGACTGTCATACTGTTCCTGCCAAGAAGTCTGCTTCCCTTCCTTTGACATTGGTGGATACTTTCCTGTTTGGGCTTGAATTTTTAAGGATGACATATATCCTCAAAACAAGAATGCAGGCATCATTCTTCTTTCCAACTATCCAATAACAAATTATTCATTGTTATACTATAACTGGCAAATTCTCTTTTTCTTTTCCGTAGCCCTCTAGGAGACAGTCACTAGCACTATTTTACTGTCAGATGGGAAGGGGCTTGTCGGGTACTACAAGTAGAAGTCTAAACAGAGCCCAGCAGGCCAATCACAGAATTCCTGACTATACTGGGCCAGGCCCAGATAGGATGTTTGAAAGGCATCAACCTCCAATGCCTGGAAGCTTCCATTCATCTGGAAAGCTATTGCATCGAGTTTGTCTCTCTCATCACTGACTTCGTGCATTCCAAATCATGTCCATGGCATCCATGCAAGAGAGAGACACTGTCTCAGGACATCAAGGCTCTGGTGGATAAGGAGGCTTCGGTTTAAGGGAAAGGTGTTTACATCATCATCTTTCTGGTTCCCAAAACCATGAAATGCCTCCAGATAGTCATTGACCTGAAGTAGGTAAATGAGACATTCCCTTCATAATGGAGACACTGCAGCGCATCGTTATCCTGATCCTGTCTGAAGCCTTTATGGTCGCCACCAACTTTTAGCTGCTTATGTTCACATCATGTTGGCATCTCTGCATCAGCATTCTGTATACTTCTGCAACAGGGGGTGCATTAACAGGCCCCTCCTACAGTTAGAAACTGTTTTGACCAACATGGTGGCTCTGAAAATAGCTATCTTCCCTTTGCAAGGATTTTATCTGTACCCCTACCTGGCCCCTAGTATAGCATGTTTGTACATACATCATTTGGAATCACACATAATCCTCTACCACACCAATCCTGTTCTACAACACGTTAAATTATGGAAGCGATATATTGATGATGTCCTGGTAACTTGCGAAGGAAATGAGACAAACAGCGAACAACTTCTAATCTGCCTGGACAGACAGAACAAGTTTCTATAATTCACAAATACAATGAGCAGGATTGAACTAGTGTTCTGGGACCTGAACATAGTGGCACCATCAAAACCAACACCCAACGGAGAAACCCACCACGAAGAATTGCCTTCTATTATATGACAGCTTCCACCCTAGACATCTAAGGGAAAATCTGCCTTTTGGACAACTCTTAAGGTTGAGGAGGAATCTTTCAGAGCTAAACGATTTTAAAGCACAAGCCAACCACCTAGCTAAGAAACTGGAAGCCCAAAAGTACCCAAAGAAAATTGTGCCTCAAGCTAAAAAATGAGCGCAAAACAATAATAGGGACGCCCTGTTGGAACCCGCCAACAACAACCCAATAAGGAAACAAGACCAATTTGCATTACCACCTTTAGCATAGCGTCCAATTTGGTAACAAAAATCATTTAGAAACATTGGTGCAAACTAAATAGTGGGACCCTAATGATACCGCGCACCATGTTCTCCCACAGACAAGGAAAGAGCCTGAAGGACATGTTAGTACATACCCACCACCGTGCAATCCAGAGGGGATCTCTTCAGCGCTCTATGACACCAACTATGGGTCACTACCCTTGTCGTACTTGCAGTGTATGCCATTTGACAAAAGCAACGAAAACAGTGGTTTTTAACAATAACATGACTTGGCAGTTCAGGAACTTGACGAATTGTAACACTCAAAGAGTAGTGCATCTGATAACTTGCCCATGCAACCTACATTATGTGGGTATGACTACAAGAAAAATAAAAACAAGAATCTGAGAGCACCGCAGTAATCTCAGGTGCGGTCGCACAACTACGAAGATGTCCTCGCATTACATAGAAATGAAACACACAGCTCGCGATTGCCAGTCGTTGATCATAGAACAGATAAAGGACATGACAAATTCAGAAAGAAGGCTTTTTGAGAGAGAACAATGTTGGGTGTTTAAGCTTAAAACATGTCAATAGCTTCAACGACAACATCACGTGGGGCAGTTTCTCTTAAGTAAACAACCAGGGTAGTGAACACATTGCTAAGATAGGTCACACACCCCCAACAATAGTCATCCCTCATTTAATTTTATCATCACTTCACAATGGTTTTGTTTTTCCTTAATTCATGGCCATGACTAAAACAAACAAGAATGGTAAACAATGATAGACAATATAGAGCCCTACTTTTTCAATAGAATAAATAATTTTTCTAGACTTTTGGACAATGTACTATGCCAGGCTATCTTTATCCCAAAAAATCTCTCAAATGAGAAATCCCCGAATGGAACCCAGCCTGTGCCCCGCAGAAGACGGTCTAGTTATTTTTGACTATGTGAGAATGGACGTAGTGTCGGAACGTCCTCCCTCGTAACAAAATACCCCGGTAGAGCACACATTGGTAAGATACGGTCCCCGGGGCAAAGTCCACAGTAGGTGTACACAGCGAGGGTTCACCTAGATGCGGTAAGTATTTTAAAATCTTAGTGATGTGAAATGCCTGACCCTACCAGGAACTATAGTTCCAAAGCATTGTTTTGATTAATACCGGCATGATGCACGGCCGGTTACACATCACGATTCATCAAATATACTGATCCGTACGGCCTGAATATATTGTTCTAACAATATTGGCATGATACACGACTGGCTCCACACTATGATTAGTATCTTTTATGGATCTGAATTTGATCGCAGAGCATGTACTGACTCGTACGGCCTGAATATTGTTTCCTCCCCTTACGGATTGTGACAATAGGCCACCCTCTCCCCAGGAGGAGCCATGATGCACTATTAATGCATCCTAAATGTATGTGGATGTCAAATGTTCTATTTTTTCAATTCCAATCAATGCATTTGTTCAAACAGGCATGATTTGCTACTACTGTCACAATATTTATCCTTGCACTAATAATCCATTGGTTATGCTTTCAGTCATTTCAGCAGATCTACATTAGAAGTGCTCACCCAATGTTTCAATAATAATCCTTTATTTCGCTTACACGTTTGTCCACGCAATGATGCAGAAAAAAACATGCAAAAAGATTATTCGCACCTAACTCTCCTTTTTATATCTCCACAGAGAGACAAAAAAAGAACACCAATTAGGTGGTATACGCATGTATTTTTCACAAATGTGGCATGACATGCAAATAGTGTGTTTTCTGTGATTAACATACAGGAGTGGTACCAAGGGACTAGTTTCGCATGGTCCTGAAGAAGAGCCATAGGGCCATGGCTTGAAACATGTTGATCCATAGGATCGTAGGTAGATTATAACCTCGTCTTTCTAACTACCCCCTGTTTTTTAATCATACTGACTAGAGGCAGGAATAAAATAGATATACCTACTAGCCAGGTATTTTTATACTACACCGTAACACGGCTCTATTCTCCACCACCCACCTTTTATAAACACCTTCTTTATCATCAAATAAAGACCAATAAGTGTTCCCATGTGCAAGGATAATTATTGTGACAGTAGTAGAAAAACATGTCTGTTTGAAGAAATGCATAGATTGGAGAGTCTCAGCACGCCCCGATCAGCAGCGGATCGGGATGGACCCGATGATGAAGCATGCCACCAAGGAATAACCCTGGTGGGTGAGGGTTTTACAAGAAAAACTGGTAAGAGAACAAAGACATTTCTTAAAATAGTATGTGGGCAACTGGAAAGACAGCAAAATCATGGAAATAAAAAACAAAGTTTGAGATCAAGTAAGAAAGGACAAAAAGTCCATGATATGAACAGTAAACAATCCTACAAAAAAGTACAGAGTTTAACCAGAAGGTAGAAGCAGTTTATGGAAATCAGAGGTTGAATGTTCGGTAGTAGAGTAATTCAGAATCTAATAAGAACTATGAAGAAGTACAAAGAAGGAGAGAAGCTGTCAGACAAAAGGAATGTGTTGAGGGTGTAGTCAATAAGGACTTTGTCCTCAAAGGGAAGCTATTTCTTTTGATTCTAAACAGAAGGAAGACACTGGATAAAATAGTTTTATGTATGAGGAGAAAAAGCCAAAAGAAACAGCTTGTCAATAGAACTAACTTTTGCAAAGTTTTCAACGGTGAATGGATACATAGTTCCAGTCCTGAGCCTTTCTGTAATGAAGAAAGCTACTGCCAAGAGAACACATTGGTCCATCCAGTTGCAGAATCTGGATGATGTTATGAGATAAAAGATGGTTCTCCTATTCCAAAAGAGTTAATGGTACCTATAAATGTAGAGTAAGTCATAGCTGAATAGGTACAGGGAAGATGTACAGGTCCCTGTATATAAATGGTACTGTAGCAGTATGTGTAGTGTCAGGCAAGAATCAATTGATATATTGAAAAGATTCCTATGTAATCTTCCATGCAAAAGTGTGAAACAGGAGATAGGGATTTTGCAAGGATTAGATCCATGCAAAGTAAGAAAGCATACTATTTTAGAAGGACATTCACTAGCATGTCTATCAAAGAAAGAGTGCAGAAACACCTTTCATCACTTTAGAATGTTAGCTGCTCACCACTCTGAAATGCAAAAATTAGTTAGAAGGCTTTACTATGTTAAAACTCCTGCCCTATGTTTAGTGTAAATGAATAGAACTCTTTTGGATGGTATAGTAGCAGAGGTAGAAAACATTTGTGATGATGTTCAGTTGTGTTTCTTTGTTCCTGAAGAGGAGTGTAGGGAAAATGAGGTCTTGGTATCTGCAGGTGTGGTGGAACAGGACACAGGTATGACTGTTGATAACTTTCAAGAAGAGATTAGAAAGTTTACACAGTCTGTTCAGAGACACCAAACTGCGTTTGTATATGTTGTCAATGTACTCACTACAAAAGGCAAACTCATTATGTTAGTGTGTCCAAAAACTGAAGAAGAGAACAGAGATAAGTGGCAAGAATTTGCAGCTTATTAATTTGTAGAGGAACACTTTGATTGTTCCACACGACAAATTATATGTAAGTACTGTTATAATAAGTTGGAGGGTAATAAAATGCCAGCTAGAGCAGTCCACAATAAGATAGAATTAGTTTCAATCCCACAAGTCCGTATGGAGCCCAAGACAGGGAAGTAACTCCAACTGATCTCCAGAAAGGTCTTAAAGGTAGAGTTGTATACTTGGCATTAGATTTCAAGCAGAATATTGAAACTTTAGGGATGCAGAGAGATTTGGAAGAAGCACTTATTATTCTAGTCAATGGTGTCCCTACCAAGACCAAAACAAATGGCAAGAGTTAGTGGATATTAGTAGAGTAAAAAAGGCAACATTATATCTGGTGCACAATAATATTTATTATAGAAATATAGATCTTCTTCAAGATATAGCACATATGGAGGATGACACTTCATCATCAGGAGGTCAGATTGAAAAGGTTGATCTATGCATATCCGAAAATATTTATGAACACTACAGTATTTATCCTCTGCATTCTAGAGAGATTGTTGGTGAATGTATTGGTCTCTTTCAAAAGAAAAGGCAGAAGGAGCTCCCTTGAGCGTGTGGGAGAAACGTTTAGAAGCTTGCTGTTTTCCGCATCTGTTTTCTACCGGAGTAGGTGGTAGATATGATGACCAGCCTGTACAAATACCAGAAGCCGAGTACAGATCAACTAGACTATATTCAGAGGATCCTAGATTTCGCCAGTGTATTCCCTATATATTTAATCTACCATTTGAGAGTGACTTGTCAGGGCTATCTTGTGCAGTAATTCCCATTCTCAAAACAGGAGTGAATCTGCAAACTCTCAGCAAGGAATTTGTTGATAAAGTTCTAAGAAAAGATGAAAAACTGGAATGCAACTTGATTAATCCGATGGCATGAAAACAGGGCACCAACGAGCATTTGTATTTTTGTCAAGATGAGCTGAAATGCATGTTGAGAAACCTAGGAGCACCTACTTGGTTTTTAACACTCAGTTGTGCTGAGTATGCATTGGATGACCTGCTTGAATTCTTGTGAGAAGCAAACTCAAAAATAAAAGACATCAATCTGAAGACAGCAGGAGAAGTTTGCTTGTTAGACCCTACAAATGTTTGCAGATATTTCAATCATAGGTTTTAAGCTATGATGTCTTTCATCTGCAACAAAACAAATCCTCCTCTTGCTGAAGTAACAGATTTCTTTTGGTATAAAGAGTACCAAGCAAGAGGTGCTCCTCATATTCACATGCTGTTATGGGTAAAAGATGCACCAAAATTAGGGACAGACAGTGATGAGTCTGTCTTGTCTTTCATACAAGAGTATGTGGCATGCACCATCCCAAAAGACGGTGCTGACAAGGGGTTGAGACAACAAGTTCTACAATTTCAAACTCATAGATGTGGCAAATACTTTAATTGAAAGAACAGATGAAAAGGACATTTTTATACAAGATGTCGTTTTGGATTCCCACGACCTTTCATTTCTGAAGAAAGAGCGAACAGCTTTTTGTCAGCAGTTAGACATACACTGACACGGAAATCACCAAAAAATACATGTAACCTCAGAAGAACAGAGGCTTACAAGTATATAAATGACTACAACCCTGTGATTCTGAAGGTGTGGAATGCAAACATGGATTTACAATTTGTTGCAGACAACTCCATCACTGTTGTTCCCTATGTGACTTTATATATAACAAAATCAGAGAAGAAAGAGATGAAAGAGATGTGAGAGATTTCTTCAGAAAAGATTCTTACTAAGATATTGTACAGTTTCAACTTGAAAATGTATTCACACAGAGGAATAGGATCCTATACGTGCTTAGCCCAGTTGAGCATGGCTGGTTTGTTCTCAAAGTCAAGAGAAATTGTGTGGGTGAGCCTAGGCCTCGCAAGCAGATGAAATAGAGTATTAAAGTCTTTCCCAAAAATTCAGTACCTAGCAGAATTTGATCCAGAAAGTAGAGCCACTCTGAAAACTAATATGTTTGATATGTACTACCCAAGAAGGAGTCCCCATCTTCAAAACATGTGTCTCTTGAAGTACTTCAACACTATACATATCGAAGTAATGTAACTGAAAACATAGAAGAAGAGAGCTAAGCAGTACTTGGATGTGATGGTTGTTTGGTGAGACACAACTAAGGAAATCTAATTAACCACAGAAAGTTTAGTTGCCAAACTCTGGAGAGAAGAGAGTTTTTCTACTTGGCACTTGTTCAAGCCATGGCATGCTGAATTAGAATTACTGGAACACTATGACTGTTATGAAGACTCTTAACAGAATGGAGTGTTCAGTCTTTCCAACCTACTTGCAATTATTGAAAGATGAGATTGAACAGGAAGAAACCATTGCTGGTGAGATAGCCAGGTGAAGGTTTACAAAGCAGCCAATGTTCTGCACCAGCGAGTCACTCACGATCCTCTTAGAGAAGCAAAAATATAAAATGAATCAGCTATAGCTATGAATGAGGTGGAGAATGCAAAGTAGCAAGCAAGAGATGAAATTGTGGATTTCAATAACTTAGTAGAACAACTGAACAATGAACAAAAAGACATTTACAACAAATTTAAAGATAAAATAGAGCAGGGATTTCTCCACAAGAGGAAAACAGTACAAGTGTTCTTCTTGAATAAGCTGGCACTGTAAAAAGCTTCATAATGAAAGTCCTCACAGGTTAGCTACAGAAGATTACAGATTCAAATTTGTCATGTGTCGTAACAGCAGCAACAGAATTAGCGGCACATAACATTAAAGAAATTACTCTATATTGACTTCTATTGCTACGTGTTGAACATGACAACAAACTAGGAAACCAGAAATGATCTGGGGGTGATGCTTGTCATGAGGTATCAAGAGTATTGAAAAAATGGAAGCTTCTAATCATTGATGATGTGAGCATGGTATTAAACATAATGCTTGACTTTATACACTTAAGAATACAGCAGATTTTAAGAACACACTACGATGTACTCTTTGGAGGAAAGCATTAAATTGTGTTTGGTGACCTACTGCAGCTTACCCTGAAAAAGGACAACCTGTTTTCAAAACACTTGTGAATAATGAAACAAGAAATTCCCTGGGAAGTAGTGGCAACGTAACTATTTGGTTAAACTTTAAATGCAAGGAACTAGTAAAAAATATGCGTCAAGCATCTGATGTGGAACATGGAGATATACTGAAGGACTTTAGAGTAGGAGTTCTGACAAAAGAGGGGAAACGTTCTTTGGAAAGTTACCTTACAAGAAACTATTTCCATCTAATATTACAGCAGCAAAACTAATGTACAATTTCATTAAAGAACAGAAAACTATAGCTTTTTTAATGCCAAAACTTCAAGAGTGCTCCAATTAACAATTACTAAAACTGGAGAAAGAAGACAGTTTGGAAATTGCAGCTATTCATAAAATGGACCATCATTGACACACCCATTCCCTCACTCATACAACTACTCACACACATACACACTCAACCACCCATGTTATCACTGACACAACCACTCACTCACCCATACAGTCACTGACAAACCCACTCACTCACCCATACAGCCACTTACATACCAACTCACTTATCCAGACAACACTCATGCATCACTCACACATACACCAATTCATGCACCTTCTCATCCACTCATACAACAACTCACACCCCCACTCACTCACCTATACAGGTACTCACACACCCTCTCACTCAATCATGGAGCCACTCACATGCACTCACTCACCCTTATACCACACAGGAGGAAGTGGCCCGAAAAGAGCCACCCAGGTTTTCTACAACCTCCTAATCGCCTTCCACCAAATGAAGAGTCGGTCAGACAGTAGAGAATACAAAACAGTTGTTTATTACCAATACTCTGCAGAGGAGTCCAATCTGACCTGCACCCTAAGATGTCTGGCGAGGGACTGACCCCCCAACAGTCTGCAATGCACAATCATTCCTCCCAAGGGCCTCCCAACCACGCCCACAATGGAAAGTTACCGGCTTAGGCCAAACATGAACAAAGGAGGCACAGAAGGATGGGCTACCACCTACTAGATGGGTACACGCTATCACTATCTCAAGGTTGCCGTGCTGGGTTTCGGCGTCTCCTAACATGGGAGCAGAGCTACACACAAGGATAGGTATGCGAGGGCAGAATGGCCTATTCATTAGCAAGTCAGAAGGCAACTTTGAACAGAAAAGAAAATAATAACTGAATACAGTGTTCTGCTGAGGCAAGCAATAATGAGGCCTAGTACAGGCACAGCCTAATAGGGATTACGAAAGTCAAAATGGAGTCACACTCGCTAACTGAAGCTCGCACATTGCAGGGATAACTCAGTGGGTTGCATAACGGGAATATGAATGGTGTCTAATTTAGCTGCACACTGCTAACCTAATATAACGTAGAACACGTGTATGACGAGAATGGGATTTTCAAACCTAACAGACCCTCTTTTTAGCAGTGGAGGCTAAATGCTTTATTGACGCCATCGGGTAGGGTCTTTACAATTCTAAGCAGGGTAAAGAGAAAATGCATAGTCACTTTGATATCAAAGGAAAAGTAAGCAACACATGTATGGCAAGACATGTTTAGTACTCAAAAATACCCTCATCTATCTGCATCATATCCTGTATTTCTTGCATCACCATATTAGAGACTTTATCATTACGGCCTGGCAATTTAGGGGTAGGGGTGAGTTTACTCACACAATAGGTGCAGCATGCTGGAAGGCAATTGACTAAGCCTGGGCGTAGTTTGCGAAGTAGCGCTACGCGAAGCTACGCAAAGTGCAGTTCGCACTACGCGAGCTGCGTAGTGCACTGTTCGCAATGATTGCACAGTGCCGGATGCTTGTCCGCACTGTGCAATCATTGAAAACGGCATCTTGCACAGTGCGAGCTGTCTTTACTGCCGCTCGAGTAGATTTTTACTCGAGCGGCAGCTTTCAATGCGGACTGGTAGTTTCTCATCGCGAGCGGTCGCGAGCATACTCGACCACTCGCAATGAGAAACCTGACCTCCCGCGTTGAGAATCTCGCCGGAGGTTTATTTTCCACGCTCGCGATCGGCAACTTGATGTTGCTGATCGCGAACGCAGGAAAAGTCTCGCTGAGGATGTCATTTTGCTTGCTCGCGGTCGCCAACTTGACGTTGAGGACCGCGAGCAAGCTAAAAATGACTGCTGCACAACGCTACGCTACGCTACGCATGTTTACACTGTGCTACGTGCAATTCGCGTTGTGCGAAGTAGCGCAAACTTCGCAAACTACGCGAGCGTAGCGTAGTGCTTTGCCCAGGGTTACAATTGACACATAGGCAGCACGTGAAAATGACACCTGCAATAGCGACTAGGAAAAGAAGTATCTTCCAACCCCAGGATGATAGCAGACTCCAAAACCACCCTGTGAAGGACCATGAACCATTATCATGATGAATATCGGATGCAAGCCTATGTAGCTTCTTGATAGCTGAGTATACATTAGGGGCGTGGTCTGGGATGTAAACGCAGCAACTGCTGCCTATGACACGACAAGCTCCACCCCTATCTGCAAGGATAATGTCTAAAACCATCCGATTTTGAAGAGCAACGAGTCTGGTAGCCTGGAGCTCAGCCGTGATGTTAGTGAGTATGCCTGCTGTAGTGTTGATAACCCCTTCAACAACCCTGGTGAGAGGACGAATGTTAACACTGTTGTACATAGGTCCCCAGAAAGGCACAATACCCTTCATGGCATCCATGAATTGCTGTAGAGTAATATCAGTTTGATCGATATCCGCTGTGTCAATAACTCTCCTTACCCGGGACAAGTATAGGCCTCTCTGCTGCAGCCTATGGTCTTTGTGATAGTTGGACGGTGCAATGTAAACGGGAGGTAAAAGGAAAGAGACATAACACCGGCCAGACCATCCCCTAGGGAGCCATGTATAAGCCTGCTCCCCACAAACAAAGTATACATTTGGGGGGGTGAGCAAAGGTGGGCTACTAGTAGTGTTTAATCGATAGGTGTAGTTGCAACTGCTCTGTCCCACTGGAATATTCCCAGAACCTTCAACACAGAAACTAGCTGCTGTATAAACCACAGGTACGGGCATGACTTTATCTTCAGTGATATTTCGTGCATGGAAACATTTAAAGTATTCAGTAATATTGAACCCCTGAAAATTCAACATTTCATTTTGCAGCCATGTGGCATTCTTGTTACCCTCGTAAACATTCATGCAAGCATGTGGATGTAAGGTACCCTCCTTTCCCCCTGTTCCAGGTGTATAACCCTGGTGTACCACTATATATTCCAACACTGCTTCATAATCAGACTCCGTCATATTCATAGCATCAGTATGGTAATGTATATACACCATGGAAAGCAACAGGAGCCATGCCTCACAACTACTTAGGTACGACAGGGGTAAAGACACCAGTAAATCATTCTTGTGCATAACTGAGGGGAGTAACCCACACACCCAACAATTCATGGCATTCGATGTATTATGTACTTGGTGAAGCATATCTTACTCCTAATAGACCAGCTAGACCACACAGGATTACTCTGCCCTGGTGGTGGTGCCGCTAGGGGCTGTTCCTCTTCCATGACAGCACGGCCAAATAGGAACATGTGAAGAGCCTTATGAACTGGAGCCACAACAATACAACCGACCAGAGGGGCCCTGTTTACCCAGCATCCGTTTAGAGCCTCGCTGGCAGGCTCCTATCGTTCATCAACGATGGTGCCCTGAAGCACTCCCTCGAGGGGGCCACATGATCGCGGCCCTTGCTGGAAACAAATCCTTCTTCTTTCAGGATAGGGCACCCTCCCTCCTGGGCAAGTACCCTCAACGATCCTGTCCAGTGTCTCAGGCAATGCACCAGTGTGGTTCACCCTAATCTGGTGCAGGCACTGCAGACATAGTACCTACACCCTAATCCCAAGTCCTTCCCTAACTCCTGGACTGTCCCTCTGGCGCACTGTCCTTCTTTCGGGGGCGCAAGTTATACCTGTCAACTCCAGGCACTGTTTCATCAACAAAAAGGGGGTGAAACTCAGGCTCAGAAAGGCATGGGGACTCAGGTGCCAGTGGATCAGATGGGGCAGAAACCGGGGCTGCCCTTATATACGGAGGGACCGCCTCAAGCAGGGCGGCGTCACTCTCTGATTCCGTCCACGTCCACCTTAGCTGGGCGTCAGAGAAGGGAACAAAGCGGGCACCCTTTCCCCTTCCTGGTCAGCAATGCCGTCGAGCACCCACTTGTCATAGGGAAGTGGGAGAGGAACCCTCTTGCAGTGTGTACCATGCACCCAATTTTTCCGGCCGTCGAGTTTCACCGCTGTTCTAGTGGCAAGGAGCACCAGCAGGGGTCCCTTCCAATGGGGCTCCAGGCAGCTCTTCCTCTGGAAGTTCTTGACGAGGACGTAATCTCCGGGCTGTAGCTGATGCCCAGGCCCCTCTGGTACCGGCTGCTGTTGATGAAGAGAACGAAGATCTTTAGTTAACTCATACAGATAGTCTATAAGCAAAGGGTGCTCTATCTCAGAGAAGCGCTTTGGCCTTGGAACGCCCCAGATATTGGCAGGGCGACCAAACACTACCTCATATGGTGACAACCCTGTCCTAGAGTGTGCCGTCGCCCTGGTAGATAACAAGGCCAGGGGTAACGCATCTGGCCATTGCAATCCTCTGCTTTCCTGTATCTTTGCTAACTTCAGCTTGAGAGTGCCATTATATTTCTCAACCAGACCTACTGACTGGGGGTGGTTAGCTGCATGAAACTTCTGCTTGATGTGCAAACCTTCGCACACCAGTTGGATGACCTTGGAATTGAAGTGACTTCTGTTGTCACTCCAGATCACGCGCAGCAAATCCGAAGCGCGGGAAGAACTATTTTATGAGTGCCTTCGCCGTCACCATAGCCGTATTCTCTTTAGTGGGGTAAGCTTCAATCCATTTACTGAATGCACAAATCATTACCAGCACATACTTCAGATTGTTGACTCGTTCCATTTCGATTAAATCCATCTGGAGAACCTCGAAAGGGAAGGAAGGCGGTGCAAAGTTACCAGAGGGTGTAGGAGTACCTTTCCCAGGATTATGTGTCATACAAATCATACAGTGTTTCACTAAATGAGTGGCTGCTTTGGAAATATTGTCATTCTGCCACACTGGGTCCAACACCTTACATATTCCCCTGGCGCTAATGTGGGCTGGGCCATTGGCCATGGTAACCACAGGAAGTACATAGGCATTAGGTAACATCCATCGCTGTTTCTCGGACTTATCAGTCCAGCATCCATCCTCATCCAGACGCCCTGTACTCTCCTGCCATATTGCCAATTTGTTTAGGGTCGCCTCGCTTTGTATCTCCTTAACATTTTCTAATGTGTCCTCGAACATTCCATTGTCCAGGACCCACCTAGCAGGACCTGCCACAAACATCTTTTTCATCTTTGATATCGCTGTCTCTTTAGCTGTTTGATCTGCAAACGCATGTCCTCTCCCAACATCATCTGTTATTGCTTTGTGGGCACTAAATTGTATTATTGCTAACCTTTTGGGAAGTGTTAGAGCTGACAAGAGTCTATGTATCAATGGGCCATTCTGTATTCGTAATCCATGTGATGTTAAGAACCCTCTCTCCGCCCAGAGGCATCCAAAATTATGGGCGACCCCAAAGGCGCACTGGCTGTCAGTATAAATATTGACAGTCAGTCCCTCACTCAACTCACAAGCCCGAAGAAGGGTAACCAGCTCTGCAGCTTGGGCTCATTGGTATGGGACACGGGATGTCTCAACTAAAGCGTGTAACGTTGTGATTACATATGCTGCAGTGGTGGTGCCATCTGGTAGTTTGAAACAAGAGCTATCGACATATAGTTCCCCTTGGGGTTCAGATAGGGGAACGTCAGTCAGGTCTACCCATCCTTTCGTCTCCTCTTCCGTTCTGTACACACAATCATGTACATCTGTGTCATTACTCGTTGAAGGGAGGGGTAGTAACGTGGCTGGGTTCAGAGTGGCACATCTTTTGATGGTAATGTGCAGAGCAAACAAAGTTAGTTCATATCCAGTCAGACGTGCACTAGTAAGGTGCTGTGTCTTTGTCTTATTCAAAAGCGTATCCACAGCATGGGGTACCATTACCGTGAGAGCAGTATCAAGAACGAGCCCCTACGATTGTCTGATAGAAACTGCCACTGCTGCAGCAGCTCTCAGGCAGCTCGGGAGCGCTCTGGCTCCGTTATCCAGTATATCAGAAAAATAAGCGCAGGGTCTTTGCTTACCACCAAAACCCTGTGTTAAAACAGAAAGCGCGCAACCGTCCGCCTCATGTACGTAAAGCACAAAAGGCTTCTGGTAATCAGGAGTACCAAGCACAGGAGCAGAGCAAAGGCCAAACTTTAATTGCTCAAAAGCTTGCTGGCATGCGGCTGTCCAAGGCAGGGCTTCATGCACTTCTTTGGTGGTCAGGTAAAGGAGGGGTTTTGTTAGTAAGGAATAATTGGGGATCCAGTGTCGACAATACGAGGTAATACCAATAAATACACGTACTTCACGTTGGGTCTTAGGAACAGGCATATTAGTGATAGCAGCTATGCGCTCAGGTGTTAGTCTGCGACCCTCCTTCGACAGTAGGTGACCTAAGTAGGTGACCTCCTGTCGACAATATTGAAATTTGGAAAGGGACACCTTATGGCCATGGCGCGCCAAATGTAATAGCAATTTAACAGTGGCATCTTTACAGCCATCCTCAGTATCAGAGGCCACAAGGAGGTCGTCTACGTACTGCAATAGCACATTCCCAGTGGGAAGTACCAAAGAATCCAATTGAGTTTTTAAGGCTTGACTATAAATACTAGGACTTTCTGTATAGCCTTGAGGAGCCCGACAGAATCTAAAGCTCCTGCCGGCTAGGGTGAATCCAAACAGATATCTGCTATCTGTATGAATAGGAATGCTAAAGAACGCATTCTTCAGATCAATCACGGAAAATAATTTTGCTGATGGGGGAATCATTGTCAATATCGTGGTGATGTCTGGGACTACAGGATATTGGGGTACTACTGTTTTATTGACCTCTCTGAGGTCAATTACAAAGCGATAAACATTAGGATGAGCATCAGAAGAGTCCAAGGGCGTCTTCTTGAGAATCGGAAGGATAGGGGTATTACACACATTCGCCACTGTCTCCTCAACCACGCCAGACTTAATCAAAACCTGTATTATTTGCAACAAGGCCTTTTCTCCTGCTTGTGAAATCTTATACTGGGGAATACGTGGCAATACAGCATTGTGTTTGATCTGAATAGAGACCGGCGGGATCTGGAGTAACCCCACATCCGTGTTTCCTGCTGCCCATAAGCTACGGGGCACCTCTTTGAATTCAGCAGGGAGGGGTGCCTCTTTTGCAAAGCATTGTTTTGCATGAGCCACTTGCGGCCCAACAGTCATGTAAACACCATCTGGAGAACAAAAGATGGTTGCATGTAATCTCTTCAACAAATCCAATCCCATCAAATCCTCCCCACAATTTGTCGTTAACAGGAACGGCGAATCCACCGTAAAGGGACCAATAGTCAGAGCAAGAGGTTTGGAAATGGGGCTAACAACCGGCATGCCTGAGAAACCTACCGAAACATTGTTTTGGCCAGACAGAGCTGTCCCTGGGACCAGCGAACGAGAAACAGAGCTATTCATAGCACCCGTGTCAAGTAAGAACGTCTTGGGCGTGCCTTGCAAATCCGCAGTGATATAAGGTCCCCCCTGATCTACAGGCACCGGAACCGGTCCCTTACCCTGTCCCTGGCTGTCCTAGCTGTGGGACATCCCTGTCACTTCGTCCATGTCATAGTCGTCATGATAGTACTGCCTTACCCGGGGTTCGTCAAAATAGTTCTTGCTCTGCTGAGCATACGATGTATCCTCAGACTGTCCCTCTCTTCGGCTCCCTCCCCCTCTCCCACGTCCTCTAAAACCCCTACCCCTCGGGGCCTCAACTTTCTGCAGCAACTCCGGACACTCACTTCGCCAATGCCCCTCCTTTTTACAGTACGCACATTGGTTGTACCCCACGGGCACACCCGGTGTACTATTCCGGTCAGACCGGGACCCCCGCTGGGCCGGACCCGAACCCCTTCCTCTTCCATTTCCCCTCTCCACTTGCTGCATCAACACCCTTGTCTTCAACGCCTTTGACCTTTTCTCCACCTTCTCTTTGTCCTCATTCTCTCTATGCTCGTAGTACTGTGCCATACTCAAAATCACTGACGGGGATGAGGTGGTCCAAGTACTTTCCGAAGCCTGCAACCTAGTCGCAATCCCGGGAAGCAAATTAGTGACAAACCTGTTGACAAACAAACGAACACCACCCTCCAGCGACAGATCTTGGCCACTAAAATCCAGAAACACCCCTTCAAACCTTGTAAAGAAATCGGACACACTTTCATCCTTCTTCTGACGACACGCAGTCAACTTGTCCCAATCCACTCATCTCGGCGGGACAAGGGAATGCATGTAAGTGATAATACGCCCCGGCAAGGCTAATAACTCCGCCATCGGTTTCTCGCCGGGCTTGCGCTCCTTATCCCATGCCCTGATCTCATCCCATGTTCCACCCAATTCCACCACATGATCCTGCATATGCACCTGTCTCCATATATCTACCGGTACCAGCAGACCGAAAAACAACTCTATGTCAGCTAATGTCATCACCGTGGAGGAGGCCGCCTCCGTCAATTCTTTATAGTACGCAGTTGGATTTTTCCGAGGGTCCGGCAACTGTCCTTTTAGGGATATTACCTCACTCCTCTTCCAAGGAGTGTAGATCCATTGTTCCTGGAAATGGGCCGCCACTCGTGGGCGAGTAACAATATGTTAAGTCTTCACTCACCTGAAATCCAGGTTATTCCACTTGAGAGATGCGAGGCTTGCTCCCTTCGCCCCCAAAAACCTATACCAGCCTAAACTGCACACGAATATCCAGTTTGGCTAGAATAGTTCTCCAGGGGATGGGGAAAAATGGGACAAAATAATAAAAATAAAAATAAAGAAACACTCCACTGCTGTTGCTTCAGTAGGTGCGACTCTTCCTCTGCTTATATTCCTGCTTAATGCTTCGGAAAACCTTATTCTTCTATATTTTGATGGCTGGAAATATTATAAACAATTATGTAAACATTGCTGTTCTACACGTTTTGTTTTCTTCTCATAGTTTCACAATTTTATATGCATACAGTAATTCCTAATAATTTCTAATACCTGTTTTATAATGACACTTTTCAAATATCACGAGCTTTCCTTTTCACTGAAGAACAACTTGAACTGTTACTTCTTATTTATGCTGTGAGGAATAAAATATCATTAAACACTAACACATCTTATTATTCCAACAACTCAGATAATTCCTTGAACCTGAAAACTTACTAAAAGTTATTTCACAAGAGTCCTATTAATATTGTCCATAAAACGTTACTGAAAATGTTCTCTCTTGTCCTTCTTTAAAACGAGAATTTCTCGTGCAGTTAACCTTTAAAAGAATCTCCTTTCTTTTTTCCTTGCAGATACATCTCTGAAGCTGAAAGAATCCGATTCCTTTCTATTCAGGAGAACTGAAGATAAGTAAACCTTTATGCGCGCTTTACTGTTCTCAATATGTAAAATTGGAAAGACCTTACTTGTCTCTTTTCTTTCTTTTGTTTCAGGTCGGAAGATTTTGCGAACCGGACTGAAGAGAAGACGGAAGCTGCAGACTGTTGATTGCAGTTGCCTTGGGAACGGGAGTCAGCTCCGGAACAGGAAGAGCTTAGAGCGGAGCTCAGCAGAAGGCCACGTCGTCGTCGGACCAGGAGACTCTCCGGAGACACATTCGTGCTGGAAATCAGGTAAGGGAAGAAATGCTAACGAACGCAAGCGCGTTTCAAATCTTATGAGGGTCTTTTATAGAGAGTGAGATGGGTGGGGTTCCTCCGTTAGGGTGGGGCGCTTGAAACGTGCCAGGATGACTCACGACGTGCTGCTTATGCAAATGTGCCCTTTGCAATACAACACGTGCAAACTGCCTTTCGGCTGCTCATGATTTTCTGCAATTATGAAAGCACCTCTACAACTGTTATTAAATATGATCGTAGCTCAAACTAAATACCACACGTGCAGACTGCTTTTAAACTGTTCATGCGTTTCTGCAATTGTGAGCACTTCATCAAACAGAGTTAAATATGATTGTATCACAAAATAAAGGAAGGAAATCTGAATTAGCCAGAAGATTTATATCAAGGAGTAAAACACCAAAATGAAACTAACCCTTAATACACACTGTGAGGTTGTGCTAGGTTGATGGAACAAACCCTAACAGTCGCCCCCCTCAAAGGCCGCCCTACAGGGCGAGGTTTCTGTGGCCATTTCAAATGGAATTGTTTTATCAATTTAGGAGCATGGACAAATGAAGCTGGTTCCCAAGAATTCTCATCAGAAGAATAACCCTTCCAAGCTACTAAATAATGCAACTTGCCTTGTATTCGTTTGGCGTCCAAAATAGTTCGCACTTCGTATTCTAAATGTCCATCTATGGGAATAGGTGGAGGTGGGGGTTCTTGTCTGGTTTTTGGATTAAACAATTTTAACAAGGATACATGAAAGGTAGGATGCATGGAATATTCAGGGGGTAACTCCAATTGTACGGTAACTGGATTTATTATTTTGTTTATAGAAAATGGTCCAATGTATTTTGGTTGTAGTTTTCGTGGTCCTGAAACATTGAGATTTTTGGACGACAACCAAACCTTATCTCCTACTTTATAACATGGCGCAGGATTTCTATGCTTATCCGCCTGTCTTTTCATTAATTCCTTGTAGTTATTCAAATGTTTTTTGGCTTTTTCTTGGATTTCCATAAATTTTTTCAAACGATCTGTCACTGCAGGTAAAAGGGAAGAATCTACTGCAATCGGTAACGCCTTGGGATGATAACCATTTAAAAAGTAAAATGGTGTACATAGTGTAGCAGAATGTACATTATTATTATAAATAAACTCTGACAATGGTAAAGCTTTATCCCATTCGCTGGTGAATTCAGACATCAAACAACGTAGAGTTTGTAACAGTGTTTGATTTGTTCTTTCCGTCTGACCGTCTGTTTCTGGGTGGAAGGCGGTGGATAAAGCTATGTCCATCTTTAATTTTTTACAGAGATGTTTCCAAAATTTAGAAATAAATTGACTACCACGATCAGAAACAATTTTGGACGGCAGGCCATGTAATCGTACTATGTTGGTCATAAATGTATCAGTAAATTCTACTGCAGTTGGGAGTTTACGTAATGGAATGAAATGTGCCATTTTAGACAGATAATCTACAACAACCAGAATTGTTGTGTAGCCATTAGCCATTGGTAGGTTAGTAATGAAGTCTACACTGATAGTATGCCAGGGACATGGAGGAGTTACTAATGGTTGCAATAGGCCTGCAGGAGCTTTATGTAGCGATTTATTTCGAGCACAAATAGGACAGGAGGTCACATACTCTTGCACATCCTTTGTCAAAGTAGGCCACCAAAAATGTTTCTTACAACTATCTGAGGTTTTCTGACCTCCTGGATGACCTGCTAAAGCCGAATCATGATGCCATACTAATACTTTTCTTTGTAACTCTAATTCTGGTATAAATAAAAGAGCATTATGATAAAGCAAACCATCTTGAATGGTATTTTTGGGTCTTTTAACCATTCTTGTGCATTTATGTTAAGATGTGCTTTTCTAACCTGTGTCATGAAATCAGTTTGCATCATAGGTGCCACTATTTTTTGAAGGGGAATAATGGAAGGATGTATTACATCTTTCTTAGATTCTGTGGTATGTCCATATCTAGATAGAAAATCCGATTGTATTTGTTTTGCACTTGGTCTATAGGTAATTACAAAATCGAAAGTGCTAAAAAAAATTTAACCAACGCATTTGGCGGGGTGTTAAAGCCTTAATGGAACTGAAGAACTGCAAATTTTTATGATCACTAAATATAGTGACAGGATATGTGGCTCCCATTAAATGATGTCGCCACTCAGTAAAAACTAATTTAATAGCTAAGAGTTCTCTCTCTGCCACAGTGTAGTTTTGTTCGGAAGGAAGCAATTTTTTGGAATAGAACGCCACTGGATGTAATTGTCCGTCTTGTTCATCTCTTTGCGAGAGAACTCCTCCCACCGCCATTTGAGAAGCGTCTGCTTCTACAAAGAAAGGAAGTTCTGGATCTGGATGTTTCAACAATGGTGCAGAAGTAAATTTGTCTTTTAATTGACTAAAAGCTTGAGCTGTTTCTTCAGTCCAAACAAAGGTTTGTCCTTTCTGTAATAACTTAGTGATTGGTACCACTGTCTCAGCAAAGTGAGGTATAAAGCGCCTATAAAAATTTGCAAAACCTAACACCTTCTGTACTTCTTTTACAGATGTTGGTTCTGGCCAATCCATTATGGCACTCACCTTTTTTTATCCATCATGATTCCAGTTGGAGAGAGACAATATCCTAAAAACTCTACTGATTTTGTATTAAATATACACTTTTCCAACTTTGCAAAAAGATGATTCTCTTGCAATTTGGCTAATACCGCTCTTACTTGTTGTACATGTTCTTTTTCATTTTTTGAGTAGATGAGTATGTCATCTATATATACAATTACACAGACATCAAGAAATTCATTCAAGACTTCATTTATAAAGTATTGAAAGGCCGCAGGGGCATTGCACAGGCCAAAGGGCATGACAGTGTACTCAAATAAACCAAACTTGGTCCGAAAGGCGGTTTTCCACTCATCACGCTCTTTGACCCGGACAAGATGGTATGCCCCTCTAAGATTTAGTTTAGTATATATAGTAGAATGACGTAACTGATCAAGCAAGACTGGGATCAGGGGTAATGGATATTTATTTTTTATGGTGGCCTTGTTTAAACCGCGATAGTCTATACATGCTCTTAGGCAACCATCGCGTTTTGGAATGAAAAAGAGTGGCGAAGAGACTGGAGATGTGGAATGTCGAATGAAACCGGATGCTAACAACTCATCTAAATAAGTTCGCAAATATTTAGTTTCTTCTTCAGAAAGAGCATATATTCTGCTACTTGGAAGTGGGGCTCCTGGTATTAAATCTATACGACAATCGTATGACCTATGAGGGGTAATGAACTTGCCTTTACTGGATCAAACACATCCTTATAATCTTGATACTCAGGAGGAATCATGATAGAAGACGATATAGTATTGGCGCAATGTAAAACTGTCATAGGTTCATGCTGGGCTTCTTGATAACAGTGTGACCTACAATACGAGGAATCCAAAGTTACTGTTCTTAAGTCCCAATTTATTTTAGGATTATGTGTTGTCAACCATGGTACACCTAAGATTAGACCAAACGTGGGGGTATCAATAAGATCAAAACTCAAGACTTCTGTGTGACCATTTTGACATACCATAGTAATAGGTGCTGTTTGATTTACTATCAAACCTGAAGATAATGCTGACCCATCCACTGCACAGACAGGTTCAGGTTGTGCCTTTAGTTCTGTTGGGATCTGTAATTTTTGAGCTAATCTTATATCCAGGAAATTTCCTGTTGCTCCTGAATCTAACAAGACTGAAACTGAGTGTCTAATTTGAGTGCTTATTATTAGAATAACCTGAATGATGAAATGTCGAGGTATTCGAGTTACCGTATTAGCTAGATATTGGGAGATCTTAGGACCTGAGTTTCTCGTGCAAGCGACCTCCTTTCTTGACGAGCCTTTTAGTTTTCCTGCTCTGTGGATATGGAAGCTACTGCACTTGTCTTCTTGGGTATTTTTGGTTTAATAGGGCAATCCTTAGCAAAATGGCCTGTACGAGCGCAATATAAACATAAATTTAATTTACGCCTTCTATCCTTCTCTTCCATGCTGAGAGGGCCTTTAAGAGTTCCTATTTGCATTGGTTCAGAATCTGATAACTTTACTTCTACGTCTTTTTTCTCATTTTTGAAAGCCGTGAATCTGACTTCTGACCTTGATTTATCTCCTTTGCGCTCTCCTAGTCGATGATCTAACTTAACAACCAGGTCCACAAATTCAGAATAATCCTCTGGTAATTCTACAATATGAGCCAGAGCATCTTTCAAATCATCTTTTAAACCTCTGTAAAATAGAGAAGTGCGTTTTTCTTCTGGCCATTGAGTTTCGGTCAATAATCTATTAAAGGTAGTTACATATGTCAATAAGTCTTTGCCGCCTTGTTTTAAATTCAATAATTCATTATCGCTGGCTTGAACATAAGTGTGCTTTGCAAATAATTTCGTCATAGTTATCTTGAATTGGGACCAATTGTACAAAATGGGATCATTTCTATCAATGTAAGGAATGGACCAGTTGGCAGCCGTGCCCCCCAAATAAGAAAGTACAAAGGCCACTTTAGTTGCATCTGTAGGGAAAGCTTGAGGTTTACAAATGAAGTCAAACTGACATTGACTGATAAAAATATTGAATTTAGCACTATCCCCAAAGAATCTTTCTGGTGCAGATAAAGGCACAACATTGGGAACTGCGACTGTGACTTGTACAGGTGCTGACACTGTATCAGATGTCCTAAAAGTGTTTGGTGTCTTTGACCAAGGTCCAGTTTCAGACGATGACTTAAAAGTCTTTGGAAACGTACTCTCCCACAAAGTCTCTCTTGGTTTATAACGAACAACTTCCTGACGCAATTCTAAATTTTCTTGTTTCAACCTCTCTATTTCTATTTGCATATTCTGTAACATTATAGTTACAGAGTTATCTCTCTCAGAATCTTCGATAAGGGCTTGGGCCATGGCCTGACCATCAATGCGGTCGTTATCTGGATCCATATCTCTCAAGAAGAACCTAATTGTTGTGAAGGCTTGCGTTTCTGTTAAGTCTTCACTCACCTGAAATCCAGTTTATTCCACTTGAGAGATGCGAGGCTTGCTCCCTTCGCCCCCAAAAACCTATACCAGCCTAAACTGCACACGAATATCCAGTTTGGCTAGAATAGTTCTCCAGGGGATGGGGAAAAATGGGACAAAATAATAAAAAGAAAAATAAAGAAACACTCCACTGCTGTTGCTTCAGTAGGTGCGACTCTTCCTCTGCTCATATTCCTGCTTAATGCTTCGGAAAACCTTATTCTTCTATATTTTGATGGCTAGAAATATTATAAACAATTATGTAAGCATTGCTGTTCTACACGTTTTGTTTTCTTCTCATAGTTTCACAATTTTATATGCATACAGTAATTCCTAATAATTTCTAATACCTGTTTTATAATGACACTTTTCAAATATCACGAGCTTTTCTTTTCACTGAAGAACAACTTGAACTGTTACTTCTTATTTATGCTGTGAGGAATAAAATATCATTAAACACTAACACATCTTATTATTCCAACAACTCAGATAATTCCTTGAACCTGAAAACTTACTAAAAGTTATTTCACAAGAGTCCTATTAATATTGTCCATAAAACGTTACTGAAAATGTTCTCTCTTGTCCTTCTTTAAAACGAGAATTTCTCGTGCAGTTAACCTTTAAAAGAATCTCCTTTCTTTTTTCCTTGCAGATACATCTCTGAAGCTGAAAGAATCCGATTCCTTTCTATTCAGGAGAACTGAAGATAAGTAAACCTTTATGCGCGCTTTACTGTTCTCAATATGTAAAATTGGAAAGACCTTACTTGTCTCTTTTCTTTCTTTTGTTTCAGGTCGGAAGATTTTGCAAACCGGACTGAAGAGAAGACGGAAGCTGCAGACTGTTGATTGCAGTTGCCTTGGGAACGGGAGTCAGCTCCGGAACAGGAAGAGCTTAGAGCGGAGCTCAGCAGAAGGCCACGTCGTCGTCGGACCAGGAGACTCTCCGGAGACACATTCGTGCTGGAAATCAGGTAAGGGAAGAAATGCTAACGAACGCAAGCGCGTTTCAAATCTTATGAGGGTCTCTTATAGAGAGTGGGATGGGTGGGGTTCCTCCGTTAGGGTGGGGCGCTTGAAACGTGCCAGGATGACTCACGACGTGCTGCTTATGCAAATGTGCCCTTTGCAATACAACACGTGCAAACTGCCTTTCGGCTGCTCATGATTTTCTGCAATTATGAAAGCACCTCTACAACTGTTATTAAATATGATCGTAGCTCAAACTAAATACCACACGTGCAGACTGCTTTTAAACTGTTCATGCGTTTCTGCAATTGTGAGCACTTCATCAAACAGAGTTAAATATGATTGTATCACAAAATAAAGGAAGGAAATCTGAATTAGCCAGAAGACTTATATCAAGGAGTAAAACACCAAAATGAAACTAACCCTTAATACACACTGTGAGGTTGTGCTAGGTTGATGGAACAAACCCTAACACAATATTATTCCCATCTCGCAACTCTGGTATTTCGGGGTGGTAAATGGGATGAACTTCCCTCATGGGGAATGTGACGCTGTCGTCAGGACCTTCTGGAGCAATCTACCCCGATAACCCACCAATGTAGTCACATTACTGAAAACCTCATTGGGGGCCATATCTGTAGTATATACCCTATCCCGAATGTCATAAATTATCTGCGGTGCAATACCCTTGAAACACTGTTCCCACAATCCTATCAGCGTAGCCGACATATGCTTAAGTGCATGTTGCTGTATAAACGGCTAATAATCTTTCATCACGCTCCACACATCTTCCACACTATAAATCGGATTCCAGGCCCACTGTGCAGCCAGGTCAGCCACCATTCTCTTTTCCTCATCATCCACAGCAGAGCGCACCAGCACTTTATCCATGCGTTCACGTGCCGCTGCCCAATTCACTTCATGCACTCCACGCACAGGCGTCTCGGCATTTCGCAATGTCTGAGGTAACACACTCAAAGGGGAAAGGGCAGATGAAGAAACAGGTACCATCGCGCACAAAGAATGTGTTGCAGGAGTTAGAGGAGGCTTGATCACAGGTACGGAGTCGGGAGACAGAATAGGGGAACTGACGGCTCCCACCCCTGTAACTTGCGAAAGTGGGGAAGAAGCAGGTGGAGCCGGGGCCGAAGCAGTAGAGCCAGAAACAGGAAGCGTAGGAATAGCAGAACCAGAGGCCGAAGGATGAGGTGTTGGGATTATGGGATATATCCCTTCGGGGGCATAAGGAGGTGGGGGTCGAGAATCCAATAACTCCTCAACGAAAACATCACCTTCCTCTCTAGCAACATAACATTTATCACTCTGCAATCGAAACTTCCTATCTGCACACTCTATGCCTTTCTCGATCTTTTCTCTCACGTACGCTATTGCTTTCTGTGTTATTGTTTGCGTCTGTCTCCTCTGAGCTTGCTTCTCTGCCCTCATACGTCGTTGCTTTGCTTTCTTCTGCCATGTCCTCAGAGAATCAAACATCAACTGCCTGCTCTTTTTGGCTAACAATGTGTCCTGCAAGTAATTCAACTTTTGTTCATCAAATGTGCCAGTAAGCGGCCACTGTAACTCAACATTGTCCCTCGTATATTTATTCCACAACGTGCTAAACATAATAGGGCCAATGCCCGACATCGCCATAGCCATCCCGGACGGATACAAGATCACCCGGAGGGACCGCGTCAACCAGACGGGAGGAGGCATCGCCATCGTACACAAGAACACCATCCGCATCTCGACTAACTCCGACGAGACCTTCACCGCCGCCGAACACCTACACTTCCAGATACACACTGACCCCAAGACCACCCTCCGAGGCACCCTCATCTACAGACCCCGGGACCACGCACACTATTCAGCGAAGACATCGCAGACTTCATCAGCCCGCACGCCATGCCCTCCGCCGACTACATCCTCCTAGGGGACCTCAACTTCCACCTGGAGAACAACAACGACAGAAACACCACCGCCCTGCTGGACAACCTCGCCAACCTCGGACTCAAGCAACTGGTGAACACGCCCACCCACTACGCCGGCCACACGCTTGACCCCGTCTTCTCGTCCAGCAAGCACATCTCCTTCAGCCACGCCACCGGACTCCACTGGACCGACCACAGCTGCGTCCACTTCAGCTTCAGAAAGACTGCGACCCACCACCACCCGCAACAGGCTCCCGCCGGAGCTGGAGCAAGATCACCGCCGAGCAGCTCACCGCCTCCCTCAGCCAGAACACACCCACCAACACAACGGACCCAAACAAAGCAGCCAGCAACCTCGCCAAGTGGCTGACCGCCTGCGCCGACGACCTCGCACCACTAAAAACCCTCCCAGCAGACCCGGAAGCAAGAAAACCCCTTGGTTCACCAACGAACTCAAGGAATCCAAGAAGAACTGCCGCACTCTCGAGAAAACCTGGCGACTCGACCAGACCACAGACAACAGGACCGCCCTCAAGCACGCCACCCGCAAACACCACCAGCTGATCCGTGCCACCAAGAAGTCGGCACTCAAAGAACGACTGGACAACAACGCCCATGACAGCAAGGAACTTTTCAGCATCGTCAAAGAGTTCTCCAACCCCAGCGCCGGAAACAACGACATCACCCCCTCGCAAGACCTCTGCAACTCACTCTCCGCGTTCTTCCACCGCAAGATCACTGACATACATAACAGCTTCGACGCACAAACAACGCACCCTACCGCCGAACCAACGCCCGCCACCACCACCCTCTGCAACTGGACCCCGATCAGCACCGAAGACACCACCCGCACGATGAACTCCATCCACTCCGGATCACCAACCGACCCCTGCCCACACCACGTCTTCAACAAAGCCGACGCCACCATCGCACCCCATCTCCGGGACATCATCAACTCCTCCTTCCACACCGCCACCTTCCCGGAGAGCTGGAAGCACGCCGAGCTTACCGCCCTCCTGAAGAAACCAACGGCGGACCCCACCGACCTCAAGAACTACCGTCCCATCTCGCTCCTTCCGTTTCCGGCCAAAGTCATCGAGAAGACCGTCCAACAGACAGCTTGCCGCCTTCCTCGAGACGAATGGATCCTCGACCCCTCGCAGTCCGGATTTCGGGCCAACCACAGCACCGAGACCGCCCTTATCGCAGCCACCGACGACATCAGAACCCTAACCGACAACGGGAAACAGCTGCCCTCATCCTCTTGGACCTCTCCGCGGCGTTCGACACCGTCTGCCACCGCACCCTAGTGAAGCGCCTCAGCAACATCGGAATCCGAGAGAAAGCACTGGAATGGATCATCTCGTTCCTCGCCGGAAGAACCCAGAGAGTCCGCCTCCCCCGTTCAGATCCGAAGCCACCGAAGTCATCTGCGGCGTTCCACAAGGATCCTCACTCAGCCCAACCCTCTTCAACGTCTACATGAGCCCCCTCGCAGCCATCGCACGCCGACACAACCTCAACATCATCTCCTACGCCGACGACACCCAGCTGATCCTCTCCCTCACCAACGACCCCACCACCGCCAGAGCCAACCTACACGACGGGATGAGAGAGCGTCGCCGACTGGATGAGGAACAGCCGCCTTAAACTGAACTCAGACAAGACGGAAGTCCTCATCCTGGGCTCATCACCCTCCGCCTGGGATGACTCCTGGTGGCCCCCGGCCCTGGGCACCGCGCCCAAGCCAACGGACCACGCACGCAACCTGGGCTTCATCCTGGACTCCTCCCTGTCGATGACCAGACAAGTCAACGCCGTCTCATCTTCATGCTTCAACACCCTGCGCATGCTCCGCAAGATCTTCAGATGGATCCCCACTGAAACCAGGAAGACCGTCACCCAGGCACTCGTCACCAGCCGACTGGACTATGGGAACACCCTCTACGCCGGAACCACAGCCAAACTTCAAAAAAGACTCCAGCGCATCCAGAACGCCTCCGCACGACTCATCCTGGACATCCCCCGACACAGCCACATCACCGGACACCTGAAAGACCTGCACTGGCTCCCCGTCAGCAAGAGAATCACGTTCAGACTCCTCACCCACGCACACAAGGCCCTCCACGACCTGGGCACAAAGTACCTCAACGACCGCATGACCTTCTACACGCCCACACGCCAGCTACGATCAACCAGCCACGCCCTCGCCACCGTACCACGCATCCGCAGAACCACCGCCGGAGGAAGATCCTTCTCCTACCTGGCAGCCAAGACCTGGAACTCCCTCCCCACTCACCTTCGGCGAACCCAGGACCATCTCTCCTTCAGGAAGCAGCTCAAGACCTGGCTGTTCGAGCAGTAACTTACCCCCTCCCCCAGCGCCTTGAGACCCTCCCGGGTGAGTAGCGCGCTCTATAAATGCCGTGATTGATTGATTGATTGATGCTTGACGTCTGGAGGCGCCGGCTGCCTTTCTTCCACTCAAGCTTCAGAGGAACAACACCGACATCCAAAACACCCTAACTTACTTAGACAAGGCATCTTAATATAAGACACATACACTGTCCCCAATGGACAAAGATAACACCAACTAACAAATGGTCCAAGAACCAAATCAAAGCGGTCCAAAAACCGCACACTACAGTCCGCAGACTGTACCAAGACAAGACAGTCCGCAGACTGTACCAAGACAAGAAAGTCCGCAGACTGTACCAAGACAAGAAGACAGGCTCTAGCCCCAGACCTTTTCAGGAATAAGCCGAATTTCCAGTTGGCCTGGCAGATTGTTCGCAAACACTCTGTGTCTTTCAAGGGTCCGCAAACCCACCAAGTTCAAGACAAACCTGCCGTTCAACCATGGCGCCACATTTTCCAAGAATTCAAGTCACTCACCTGGTGCACTCAGGTCGAGCAATATTATTCTCCACTGCCGACTCTTCGGACCAAACTGTCAAATCCAAGTTTCTGCCTTCTCAGGACCCCAGCCGGTGACCACTAGACGAGGAGTCGCCCGATCAGACGGGCAGGGCAGCCAAGAGAACCGGGCTCTTATCGTGTGGGGATCCCTGATCCACCCGACTGACCGGACTCAACCCCGACCCTACAACCCGATTACGGGTGAGTTGGGTCACCTTGCGGAGTCCCTGTTCGGGCGCCAACTGAAGGAAGTGGCCCGAAAAGGACCACCCGGGTTTTCTACAACCTCCTAATCGCCTTCCACCAAATGAAGAGTCGGTCAGACAGTAGAGAATACAAAACAGCTGTTTATTACCAATACTCTGCAGAGGAGTCCAATCTGACCTGCACCCTAAGATGTCTGGCGAGGGACTGACCCCCCAACAGTCTGCAATGCATAATCATTCCTCCCAAGGGCCTCCCAACCACGCCCACAATGGAAAGTTACCGGCTTAGGCCGAACATGAACAAAGGAGGCACAGAAGGATGGGCTACCACCTGCTAGATGGGTACACACTATCCCTATCTCAAGGTTGCCGTGCTGGGTTTCGGCATCTCCTAACGTGGGAGCAGAGCTACACACAAGGATAGGTATGCAAGGGCAGAATGGCCTATTCATTAGCAAGTCAGAAGGCAACCTTGAACAAAAAAGAAAATAATAACTGAATACAGTGTTCTGTTGAGGCAAGCAATATGAATAATGAGGCCTAGTACAGGCACAGCCTAATAGGGATTCCGAGATTCAAAATGGAGTCACACTCGCTAACTGAAGCTCGCACATTGCAGGGATAACTCAGTGGGTTGCATAACGGGAATACGAATGGTGTCTAATTTAGCCGCACACTGCTAACCTAATATAATGTAGAACAAGTGTATAACGAGAATGGGATTTTCAAACCTAACAACTCATGCATTTACTCACTCACCCAGACAGCCATTGGCACACCCACTCACTCACCCATATTCCAATCACACACCATCTCACTCACTCATACAGCTACTCATACAGCTACTCACATACCCAATCACCCACACAGCTTCTCACACACCCACTGACTCAGCCATACAGTCACTCACACACCCACACCCACTCCCTCACCCATACACCACTCATGGCATGTACTCACTCTCCCATATATCACTCATGTACTCACTCACTCACTCACCTATATAGCCAATGACATGCCCATTCACTCACCCATATTCTACTCATGTACCCTCTCACTCACTCATACAGTCAATCACACACCCACTCACTCACCCACACAGCCCCCTAAGGTACCCAGTCACTCACACATCCATTCACTCACCCATACAGCCACTGAAACACCCACTCCCTCACTGACACAGCTACTCACACACCAACTCACTAACCCATACAGATATGCACACACATAATCACTCACCCATACACCACTCATGTACCTACTCACTCACCCATAAAGCTACTCACACATCATGTCACTCACTCATACAACCACTCAGATATCCAGCCACTCACTTATACAAAAGCTCACCCACCTAATCATTCATTCATGCATTCACTCAGTCACCCACTCACTCCCCTATACAGCCACTTTACACAGCCAATCACTCACTCATGCAGCCACTCACACAGTGACTCACTCACCCATAGAGGCACTCATGCATTCATTCACTCACTCACCTATATATCCTCCCATGCACCCTCTCACTCACTTATACAAGCACTCACACACTCAGTTACATACTAATACAGGCAGTCATTCATCTAATTGCTCACTCATGCAGCCACTAACACACTCAGTCACACACTTATACAATCACTCATTTTTATATATACAAAGACATAGAGTTTATCTTTTTAAACTATAAAAAGTGGTTCTGACAAGAACCTTTTTTCTTCTTTTTTTCTGAAACAGTTTTTTTAATTTTGTAAATTTTTTGCATTTTTTATCAAATAAAATGGCAACGCGCGGAAAAGAAATTGTAACTACAAACACAAAAACAGTGGGAAAACTGGAGTAAAAAAAAGAAATACCAGGTATGTTGCCTTGCTGCCTCCAAAATCACATTGAAAGACTGTTCACCGGCTGTGAGGGGGGTGTTGCAGTCAAGGCAATATGTCCCAATGCACCTTAAGTCAGTAGATATTTTTGGCTTCTGCCTCTCCACTTCCACTGGCACTGGCACTCTCTCTCCAGGAGCAGGTAATGTAGCTCTAGAGGTGGATGGTCCCTCTCCAGCTCTCTCCTCCTGTGCCCTTTTAAGATTGGTTTTTATGGTAAGCTTTTGAGTGGTACAACATACTTGTTGTACCACATGAATCTTTTTTGGCAATGCCCCTTGATAGCATTCTATCACATAAGGTGTTCTTTGCAAACTTCACCAATATTTTAGATTTACCAGATGAGATGGGGAAAAAAGCTATACTTTGCTTCCTCACTGGTGGTTCTTCAGCAGGAGAGTGTTCTGCTGGTGCTGGTGCCTCCTGCTTCTCAGCTTCTTGATGGAACTCCTCCTACTCTTCACCTCTTACTGATGCCATTTTATTTCAGAAAAAAGGACTCCAAAAAAACAGGAACCACAGTTCTGCACTCCAAGTACAGCACAACTCCAAGAATGAGGCAAATAGCAATTGGAACTTTCAAGAAGGAAGCAATAAGAGGGAACCTTCTTTGAAGGTTAATGAAAAGTGTCTCCTCCAATCATTTCTCTTTGTTTCAAGGTCACATGATCTTCACAAATGCCGACAACATTTAAAAAGTGCTATACAGTAATATTAATTAAAGAAATACAAGTTTAAACAGTATATTAGCAAACAGCTGTTGTCAAACATTAATTATAATATGTGTCGATATGTGTTTTACACTTTGTAAAAAAACACGATCTTCATGACTTTTATACATAACCAGAAAATACATGTTGCGATATTTTGTGGTGAATTTGCAGGAATTTGCAAAAAATAAAAAATTTAGAAAATAAAAAATACACAATTATTAACTCACTGAAACAAATGGCAAGGAGAGACACAGGGTAATACGTAAATAGCTGGTGCATTACGCAGCTGTAGTGTACAATATACACTATGCATTTACACAATGGGGAACCATTTACTAATTCGCAGGTAGAAAGTACTGCAGTTGGATAGACATCCTTTAGGCAAAACTTTAGACTCTTCTTCAAAAAAATGAGGTTACATTATGGCCCTGATGCTCATTTCAGATCCATTTAACCTCAATGAGAAGCTCTTACAAATATAAACAAAGCATCTGCCCAAGGTGAAGTTCCACTTGAGTAAAGTGGAAATGATCCTCACTTCTTAGGCTTGGTGAATGCTAAGCAAATACGTTTCTTGTAATATTCTACATTGAAAAATGATCTGAACTCCTTGATAAAAGTGAATGCATCATTAATCTATTGGGGCACAGTCTGAACTAGGATGTCTATGATGAGTGGTTTCTTAACTGACGAGCCCATGTAAGAGCAGAGTGCATGGTTCTCCCTTTGCACCCTGTCCAAGTAGGGACCCTTGCTTCTAGTCAGGATACGGGGATTACACACCTATGATAACCCCTTCATAGCTTGGCATGAGCAGTCTAGCCTATCTCAAAGGCCTTGTGTAAAGTATTTATACATAACACACACACAGTAACACAGTGAAAACTCTACAAATTGACATCTCACCAGTTTAGAAAAATAAAATATCCAAACCAAACAAGACCAAAATGACAAAAATCCAAAATACATAAGTGTAAATATCACTTTTAAAAGAGTTAAAACAGTTCAGTCCATATAAAACTATAGATGCATCACTTTCTGAGCAAAGTACCTGCGATGCATCAAAATCACTAGAAAAAAACAGGCAAAGGGGCGGTGACATGCCGGAAAGCACAGAGATGCATCGGTTCCTTACACGCAGGCAAGGTAATGCATCGGTTCCCTACTTGATGGGAAGGTGATGCTTCGGTTCCTTGCTCCAGGGGAAGTAATGCTCTGGTTCCTTACTGCTACGCAGGGGAGCTGATGCTTCTTTTCCTTACTGGAGAGAAAGTGATGCAGCGGTTTCTTACTGCAAGGAGAGGTGATGCATCAGTTTCTTACTGAGCGGGGAGGTGATGCGTCAATTCTCCAGACATGCGGCCTCGGTTCCTTACTGAAGGCAAGCGCAGTGCGGCGGAGGAGAACCAGGCACTGTGTCGATTCCTTCAACCGCGGTCCAAAGATGCATTGATATTCTCAGCTGCTTGGCAGGGCCTGCGTTGGAGTCAGTGCAGTGGTCTCGGACTTCGGAGAGCGGTGCGCTGAGCTCGGGCTGCAGCCATTTTTCAGGCTGCGGGCAGGTGTTGCATCGATTTCTTTGGCTGCACGGTGACGGAGCATGGAAATTTCTCCAGCTCGGCAGTGCATCATAGGAAAAACAGGCGCTGGAAGGGCAAAGTGTCAATTTAGCAGGGTTTTGCAGCTTTTTGTAGCAGGAAACACCTTCTAGGGCCCAGGACTGAAATTGGCACTACTTGGCAGGTCAGAACTACCAACAGTGGATTTCAGGCAAGCTGGAGATGAAGTCTTTGTGGCCCTGGGATTTCTTAACAGGAGGCAAGCACACAAAAGCCCTTCGAGAAACTTCACTAGCAGGATACACAGCAAAGTCCAGTCCTTTTCCTCTCCACAGCAGAAACAGCAACTGCAGGCCAACTCAGCAAAGGAACACACAGCAAATGGGCAGTACTCCTCCTCACAGTTCTTCAGCTCTTCTCCTTGGCAGAAGTATCTCCTGATCCAGAAGTGTTCTAAAAGTCTGGGGATTGTCTTTGTAGTCCACAAGTTCTTGGCCTGCCTGGTCTTGGCTCCAGACACACTGCGGGGAGGGGGTGGAGACAGCATTGTGAGAGGCAGGCACAGCCCTATTCAGTTGTAGGTGACAACACCTCCCACTACTATAGCTCAGGAAGGCCCATCTGCCTGGCGATGGGCCATCAAGATATGCAGGGCAAACCTGAACTCCCTTTGTGTGACTGTCTAGAGTGAATGCACTAAAAGGCCCCTGTCAATCTAAACCAGATGTTGATTCAGAGCCACACAGAGGCACAGGTTGGTTAATCAAGAAAATGCCCGCTTTCTAAAAGTGACATTATCAAACACACAATTTAAAAACCATCTTTACTAAGAGATGTGTTTTTAAATTCTGAGCTCAGAGAGTCCGAACTCCAATTCTCTAGCTGTTCCCAATTGAAAGTTACACTTGTAAGATGTTGCAAGGCAGCTCCAATGATAGCCTAGTCCTTGCAATAGGTAAAAACAAAATTGGCAGTATTTCATTATTAGGACATGTAAAACACAGCAGTACATGTCCTACCTATCGCATGCACTGCACCCTGCCCACAGGGGGTAGCTTTGGGCCTACCTTAGTGGTGCCTAACATCTAGTAAAAGGGAAGGTTTGGGCCTGGCAAGTAGGTGCACTTGCGAGGTCAACATGGCAGCTTAAAACTGCACTCACAGACACTGCAATGGAAGGCCTGAAACAAGTTTACAGGGCTACTCATTCGAGTGGCACAAACAGTGCTGCAGACCCACTAGTAGCATTTGATTTACAGGCCCTAGGCACACCAAGTGCATTTTGATAGGGATTTACCAGTAAATCAAGTCAAGTCAAGTCAAAAAGTACTTTATTCGGCAGCCAAGAGGCATAAAAGCAAACATTTTTTAAAAAGCACATTTCAACGGGGTACATTCTATACATAAAGCTTAGGTCACATAAATATATTAAAAATAACTTTACAGGACGATAAGAAACAACCAGCGTTGCTATTTCAGAGGTCATATATTAAGCCTACAGAAAATACATCATATAAAGTGCAACAGTGCTTGGCATAAGGCCAAGTGCTATAGGTATTATCCCATAGAGTGCACATAGTATTGTTTAGGAAAGCACATTGGCACCACCTGGTGAAACAGAGTGACTACTGAAGCGACAACTTTTTTCTATGTCTAATGGCCCTAGTTAAGAAACTTGCCAACCCACGGCAGACCATAGGAGAAGATAACATTTGAAGATAAAACAGAGCAGGCCTGACTTGGACAAATTGGCGATCTCTAAGGAGTGGAAGTATATGTTTTCTGCGCAAGAGATCATAGTAGTCACAGAAGAACATAAAATGGAGAGTGTCCTGCTCTGAGAAAGTGTCTCAGAGGCAGGGTTTTAGTGTGCCAGGTTTTGAATATCCTTGAGGAAATGCCAGTAGCCAGGGAACCAGGTTCAAATGGAATCTAGTCAGAACAAAGCGATGGTATGCTTTGTTAACATAAAATAAATATGGTTGCATCTGTTGACTCAAGCTCAGTGTGGCAAACCTTCTCACAGAGGGCTTGGCTAGCTCTGTCCCTTCCCTGAGCCCCTGCCGCCTGTCCAGAAACTGCTGTTTAAAATCTCTGATTGCAATTTTGCGCAAGGGGCCCAGGGCTCAGGAACAGGTCAGGACAGCCAAGCCATATTTTCTGTTCCATTATGTATTTCAACCAGGGAATGTGCAAAGTCCCCTCCAATGCAATGCAATCAGTAATTATGAGTCGATTTAAATTTGGGGTCGGACATGCCCAGATTCTGAGCCAACGCAACAACGGGGCTACCACAATCTGATCCGAAAAGTAACCCACCCCCAATTCCTCATTTAAATTAAAAACAGGGGTTGCAAGGAGTTTACGCATAAAATTATTCTCAGCCCCCTGAATTCCCTTCACATCCTTGTAGCCCCAAACATCACACCCATACGTTGCCATGGGAATACATTTTGCATTATATATCCTCAATAGTGCGGGGAGGGGTTTTGACCCCAATCTTTTTGCAAAATCCAGGGTGGCCCCTACTCTTCTAGCTAAAACATTCTTTTTGAGTGTTCTTTGCATGCACCAAGACCCTTGTTCATCAAATAGTACCCCTAAGTATGGAAACGTGGACACTTTAGTTAGTTCAGCCCCCTTGCAATAAAACTTGGCCTTAGCCGCCTTTCGCGAATCTATGGTCATAGTATGTGACTTCTTAAAATTTGTAGTTAGATCTAGTGAATCCATAAAAGCTATAAAACCATTTAAAAGTTGTTGAAGGCCCATTGCGGTTCTGGCAAGTAAGACCGCGCCATTGGCATACAGGAGTGCAGGGATCATCTTAGTACCAGCCCTAGGTATATCTTTACAACTAGATATTAGGGAGTCTCCTAATTTATTAATGTAAAGCGTAAACAGAAAAGGGGCCAAAATACACCCCTGCTGGACCCCCCTCCTTACTGTCCAGGGATCTGTCAGACTGCCATCTTCATTGTACCTTACCGCTGCCATGGTATTTTCATGGGCAGTGTGCAAGAAAGACACCAATTCTATATCTAACCCCATGTCACGTAGGATCAACCACAGCTTAGACCTATTTACACAATCAAAGGCTGAGGTTAGATCACGGGTACTCATAGTACGGCCCGCGGGCCGCCAGCGGCCCGGCAAGCCTTCCTTGGCGGCCCGCAAACCTTGCAGCTATCCTACCTGTGTTTTTTCTTTTTTTTTTTTAAGTGTCCGCAAACACCGCCGGTTGCAGCAGCGCTCTATAGGGGCCGGACGATTCTTTAAAAAACTATTCACTTGTTAATGAGGCTTTGTTGTATTTCACCTCTTCTTAGCGCCCCTGCATCTCCACTCTGAGTGGAGATGCAGGGCGCTAAGAAGAGGTGAAATACAACAAAGCCTCATTAACAAGTGAAAGGTCTTTTAAAGACCTGTGAAGTACTCGGGTGCGGCTATGTGTGTGCCCGTGAAGCTGTCTCGCCCAGCCCGGGCTTACACACACGCGGGTGAGGTGACAGAGCGAGGGAGACAGACAGAGTCCTAAGGAAACTTTATCCCCATTAGGTCCAGAAATGCTGGTAATCTGTTGGCAGCTGTATTAGCCCGATCCCCTATCTATATAGTGCCTGCTATGTTTTTGCTTTTATATCGTTATGAACCTCTGTGAATATATTTTCTCTGCACCACGAAAAAATACCTGACCTTGTCAATCACTGATATATATCATTGAGACAGGCAACAGGTACGGCTGTTATCAATTGGTAGTTCACCTAATCTGCTCCAAACTCCAGCAAGTGCGTCGCTGTTATTGCTCTGCAGCATTTTGAGATTATGTGTATATACTTGTCTCTGTTTTGTTCATGCAGACCTCATGCTATTTATTAATAGGCTTAGTATGCAGTACTACCTTAGAGCTCTGTCACACCTTCTGTTTTCCTTCTTGCTGTACACAAATTGTTCTAGTTGCTATAACGCGCCCTGACGCCCCACCTAGGACCTGGATCGCGCTATACTAAAAACAGCACACTGACACACACGCGGGTGAGGTGACAGAGCGAGGGAGACAGACAGAGCGAGGGAGACAGAGCGAGGGAGGGAGACAGACAGAGGGAGGGAGACAGAGGGAGGGAGACAGAGAGGGGGAGACAGAGGGTGATAGAGAGAGGGAGACAGACAGAGGGAGGGAGACAGACAGAGGGAGGGAGACAGAGAGGGGGAGACAGAGGGTGACAGAGAGAGGGAGACAGACAGAGGGAGGGAGACAGAGAGGGGGAGACAGAGGGAGACAGACAGAGGGAGGGAGACAGAGAGGGGGAGACAGAGGGTGACAGAGAGAGGGAGACAGACAGAGGGAGGGAGACATACAGAGGGAGGGAGACAGAGAGGGGGAGACAGAGGGTGACAGAGAGAGGGAGACAGACAGAGGGAGGGAGACAGAGAGGGGGAGACAGAGGGTGACAGAGGGAGACAGACAGAGGGAGGGAGAGAGAGGGTGACAGAGAGGGAGGGAGACAGAGGGAGGGAGACAGAGGGAGGGAGACCGAGAGGGAGACCGAGAGGGAGACCGAGAGGGAGACCGAGAGAGAGGGAGACAGAGAGAGAGGGAGACAGAGAGAGGGAGACAGAGAGGGGGAGACAGAGGGTGACAGACAGAGGGAGACAGACAGAGGGAGACAGACAGAGGGAGACAGACAGAGGGAGACAGACAGAGGGAGGGTGACAGAGAGGGGGAGACAGAGGGTGACAGAGAGGGGGAGACAGAGGGTGACAGAGAGGGTGACAGAGAGGGTGACAGAGAGGGTGACAGAGAGGGTGACAGAGAGGGAGACAGACAGAGGGAGGGAGACAGAGAGGGAGAGGGAGACAGAGAGGGAGACAGAGAGAGAGAGGGAGACAGAGAGGGAGACAGAGAGGGAGACAGAGAGGGAGACAGAGAGGGAGAGGGAGACAGAGAGGGAGAGGGAGAGGGAGACGGAGACGGAGAGGGAGACGGAGAGGGAGAGGGAGACAGAGAGGGAGAGGGAGACAGAGACAGAGCGAGAGAGATAGATAGAGAGATGTGTGTATGCCGGGTCTGGTGGCTCAGTGGACGAAGGCGTCCGCTGCAGGGGCCTGTGTTCAACCTCATGGTCATAGTTATTTTTTTTCTCTAGCCCCGCCCCCTCCCCACTGACCCCGCCCCACCGGTGCGGCCCTCGGCCACAAACCACATTGTAAATTTGGCCCCCGAGAGAAAGTTTGTGAGTACCCATGGGTTAGATCCATAAAAGCCAGATGTAAAACTCCCTTCTTGGCGATAGTATACTTCCCAATCACTAGATGCAGGTTGAGGCATTGGTCCAATGTCCCTTTCCCCTGCCTGAAGCCATACTGTAGATCGGAGATAACGTTAAAATGATCAAGCCAAACTGTTAGACGATCCAATATTACTTTCCCCATGATTTTAGCAGCTGAATCTAAGAGCGAGATCGGTCTATAACAGGCGGGGTCATCCTGTGTTCCCTTTTTAAAAGTGGAGATGATAACCGCCTTTGCCCATGAGGAGGGGAAGCCACAAGAACAAGCTGCATTAAAAACATGAGCTAAAATCTTGGCCCAAACTATGGGATCTGCCTTGTAAAGGTCTGCTGGTACCCCATCTGGGCCAGGGGCCTTTCCTCCAGATGTTGAGATAATTGCTTTATAGACCTCACCTGTGCTAAAGGGAGGGGGGTGCTTGCTAGGCCGGGAGCTATTTGTCCCACAGGCTCTTCTAGATTTGCGTCACTATAGATAGTTCCAAAGTGCTGGACCCAATGCTCAGCAGGTAGCGTGCAGTCTCTACTAGAATTTGGCGTGTCAGAAAAAAGAGCACTATTGACCACAGACCAAAATCTAGAGCTATCGGGCAAGACACTCGCTTGGCTGAGGGCCTCCCAAGCCTGCTCTCTTATCTGCTTTTTCCTTTCATGAACTGCGAATTTATAAACCTTCCTACAGCTCCTGATCGATGTTACTTCCCTCTGGTTTCGCTTAAGGGCCTGCATTAGCTCCTTATGGGCAGCCGAACAGGTGCCGTCAAACCACCTTTTGAGTTTCGGGCATCTTGCTCTAGTTTTGGTGGTTAAATTGGATGCTATCTGCTTGGTGATTTTATCAAAGGCCTCTAGGATGGCTCTATCATGCGGGGCAGGATCCATACATACTTGGAACTCCCGAGCACAGGTGGTATACAGGTTATCTAAAAAACTGTCCAGGGTAATCCTTTCCCGCTTCAATCTCAGCGCTTGATCTTTAGTACTAACGTTAATATTAGAGATATGGCTTGCCGACCCCCCTTTTAGGGCGGCTGAAAGGGAAAGATCCAATGTTAGAGGATTATGATCACTATGGCAGTTCCAGGTAACGCTTAGATTTTTCACGGCCGGCTTTAGTAGTGCTGATAGCATGATATAATCAATAATGCTAGAGCTACCACTTCGTGCATAGGTAGGGACCAGGCCGGACACGTCTGTTTGCTGTAGGCAGTGTAGATTATAGGCTGAAAGGACACCTTCTAAAAAAATGCCTGATGGGGTGTGCTCAAAATGATTTGACAACTGAGAGCCATCCCCCTCCTCCAACATGGAAATGCAATTGAGGCAGCAATGATGGATGTTAAAATCCCCTAAAATTATCATGTCATGATAAGCTTGTCTACCTTCCCCGTAACATTCCAGAAATTCCTCTAGGGCCAGAAGATGTTCAGTCTCGTGGGTTCTAGAGAAGGAATTGTAAAAATTAACCACTAGCAAAGTGGGAAGGTTCTTACATGACAATTCCACTGCTAGCACATGAGGTGATCGACAGTCTATCAATTTGGCTTGATAAGAAAGTTTGAGAGAAAACATTAAAAGAAGACCCTCCCTAGCTCTTCCCATGTTCGAGGGGATGGCATATTTACAAAAGGAAATAAAACCATCCAGATAAAAGCTGTTATTAGACTCCCACTTTTCTTGTAGGGCAATAATGTGGTGTGTAGCAAGAAAGTGTTCCCAGGATATACTGCTCTTCTTTGAACTAAGGCCAGCTATATTCCATGAGAGTACCTTCATGTGGGGAACAGCAAAGATGGCTGAAGTGGGGATAGAATTAGAGGGATTATCCGGCGGGGTTGAGATATGGAAGCAGGTAGGCTTAACTTAGTGAGAGCCTTAGATGGCAACTTATTACCCTGCATTCTTTCTGCCGCCGACATTAGTCATTTTCATCAAGGGCCTGAGGGCTAGCTAGAGGTAGGTATCGATTTATCAAGGGTAGTATTGGATCCACTTTTCTGTCTTGGACAGGCTTAACCAGCTTGAACGGCAGCTGCCATTGGAAATTTACTGGGGGTTGTTTAAAAGGATTAAAAAACTGTAAAGAAACGGTTCTAATTTTAGTTTTGATGCCATCCTTATATTGGCATCCTGCTAATGCTTTAGCCTGCGCAGGGTGCTTAAAATTAACAATTATGCAATCCCCTTCAATGTTTTTCCTAGTCCCACGGCCAATCCAACCCACTCTTCTGGCCATAATGATGTCAGAGGATATATTAAGACCATTAATCATGTTGTTATTGCACCAGTGGGTGGTCTTTTGGATAAGGTCCAGAGAGGTTTCCTTAGTACCTGGTGTCAGTGAAGGAACCCCTAATAAGACAGCAACTAAGGGTGCTGATTCGGGGGGGAGATCGAGTATACATTGATTTTCAACCATGGCCATTTTAGGGTGGAAGAAAGAACGTGTGGATGATGTACCCTCTTTGGCTGTTACATGCCCTTCCATATGGGCCACCTGAAGTACAGTGGTCGACCCCCCCTGGTATGTAATTAATTTTAGTTTTACAGGACGAAGACACACCCACTGGTTCTTGAGTACTACTCGCCTGGGGGACTTGGGTCGAACCACCAGATACCAAACAAGAACACCCCCCGACTACCATATCAGGCCCTAAGAGATAATTATTACACGTGGGAACAAAAGAGTTGAATTTAATCTCAATCCCTTCCAGCTTCGAAATTATCAGTGCTAAAAGATCTTTGGTCATAATCTCTAGCCTTACAAAGAAGGTATCCAGCAGCAGTTTCAGGTTGTGTTCAACTGGTGGAGGGGTTGTTTTTGTCCGCGGGGACTTTCTCATAGCTCTATTACCACAATTCGCTTCCTCTTAGTGGGGGGACAGCCCAAATTTAGGTCATCGCCCACTGTCAAGGTGGCTGCAGGAGTAGATGTAGAGGTAGCCAGCTCAACCATAGGGCCTTCCGTCGATAAGGGTAAGGGCATGAGGGGGGACCTTTCACCCACTGGGTCCCTAATTGCCTCCAGCATTTCTCCATTCCTTGGAGAGCCCAGGACAAATTTCTCAGTCTCCATGGAGAGCCTTCTATCAGTCAAAGCTAGCTCCTTCATGTTAACGTTTGCCGCTCTAGTTAGGAAGGAGTCTATGGCCACTACTGTATTACTTCCTGGAGGACCCCCTTAGCCAATAGTCAATTTCCTTTTGCCCATTGCTACTTGGTCTGGAGACGCTTTATCTTGTGCATACTACAAAGCACAGTATAAAATACCAGCCTCTTCAAGTGTCAATAGAAAAATGAGGCACACTTCCTAGGCTGAATTCATAAGGAGCTAAAGAGCAAAGTACCAGGGAATACAGACATAGAACACCATTAAAAAGAATTGTGCAAAGTACCTTGTTCCTAACCTTGAAGGATCAGCCCGAAAAGCAATGATATGGAGAAATCCGGGCCCAGCCACAGGGTTCCGTAGTGAGGGCCAAGGGACCTGGCCCAGCCCGGCCTCTTCTGGCCACTGATGGGCGCTGATGGGCCCGCCCTTGGCCCGGGTTTCACCTGGGCACGGCCACTGCACGCCCGCACGCGTCCCACGCTGTGGGAGCCCCCAACTGATTTTAAAGCACCTCCGGGTGCAGAGCGATGGCGTTGGCGGCAGCAGGCCACAAAGGAGGCTGGGACTCATGGTCCTTGCCCCCGGTCCCCTTAGCAGAAGGCAGCAAGAGGTCCTTGCCCCCGGTCCCCACATCAGAAGGCAGCAAGAGGTAGACGCGCGTCCCGCGCTGCGGGAGCCCCCAACTGATTTTAAAGCGCCTCCAGGCGCAGAACGCATGGCTTTGGCGGCAGCGGGCCACAAAGGAGGCTGGGACTTGTGGTCCTTGCCCCCGGTCCCCACAGCAGAAGGCAACAAGAGGTAGACCAGTAAATCAAATATGCCAATCATGGATAACCAATTAGAATTACAATTTAGTCAGAAAGCGTAGGCTCTTTAGCACTGATCAGCAGTGGTAAAAGTGCCCAGAGTCCTAAAGCCCAAAAAAAACAAGTCCGAAAAATAGGACGCAAAAGGTTAGGGGATAGTCCTGCAAAAAAGGGCAAGGTCGAACAATGCAAAAGCCAGAAATCAATTGCACAGCTCAAACACATGCACTCACAGACCTATACAGCCACTGACACACTTACTCATTGACCTATAGCAGCACTCACACAGCCACCCAGACATACACAGGCACTGTCACAACCACTCACACACCCACATAGCCACTCGCACATCCACTGACAGACCCATAGTGACACTCACAGACCCAGTCACGAACCCCCAAAGGCACTCACAAACCCACTCACAGACCTACACACCCACTTACAGACCCATACACCACTCACAGACCCACAAACAAAGTCAAAGAGCCGCTCATATACCCACTCACAGATCCATACAGCTACTCATACACCAACTCACTGACCTATACAGCCACTCACATATCCATTCTCAAACTTTACAGGTTACAGTTAGGAAATACAATAGAAAACAACATAGAAATTCATTGAAAAAAACAAAGGTTACAGGGACGAAATAGTTAAGAAATAGATTTTAAAAAACCTTATAAATTCACTGAAAGAAACCATATGTTACAGGGACATTAAAGTGGGGAAATAAAATTAAATTAACTGTAGAAATTCCCTGAAAAAATAAAGGTTAGAGGGATGTCATAGTTAGGCTCAGATTTCACTTGTACAAAACCTTAGAAATTCAGCAGTTATAGTTACCTGAGCTAACTATAACTTATGCCTCTGCAATGCACTGCAAATGACCTCGCATATTACATCACTCATGACATGATCAGTGACATCACTGATGACATCACTGATGCCATTTCAAATAACATCACTGACGACATCTTCCACAGTACCACTCACACACCCACTTATACCCCATAGAAAGTCTCATATACCCAGCAACAGACCAACACAACCACTCAAATACCCAGTCACAGACCCATACAAGTATTCACACAACCATTCACTCATCTATACAGCCACTCACATACCCACTCACTCACTCATACAGACACTCACACAACCACTCCAGCACCCATACAATCAGTCACTCATCCATACAATACTCACACAGCTACACACTCACCCATACATCTACTCATATACCCACTTATTCAGGTATACAATCACTCACACTCCTGCTTACTCACCCATGCAGCCTCTCAACACAACCATACACTCACCCATATAAGCACTCACACACTCACTCACATACCCACACATCCACTTACATACCCATGCACATAGCCATACAAGCACTCCCACATCTGCACACTTACCCATACAGCCATTTACACAGACACTCTCTTTCTAATACAGCCACTCACACACCAACTCACGTAATCAAACACCCACTCAAACAGCCACTGACTCAGCCATACAGCAACTTACACACCGAGTAACTCACTCATACAGCCATCCAGACACCCACTCACTCACCCATAGAGTCACTCACACACTCACTCACCCACACATACAGCCACTCACATAGCCACTCACTCACTCACCCATACAGCCATTGAAAACCCACTCACTCACCAATGCAACCTCTCACACAGCTACTTACAGACCCACTTATACATCCATACAGCCACTCACACACCCACTCACTCACCAATACAGCTACTCACACCGCCACTCATTCACCATACAGCTACTCACATGCCCACTTATTCACCCCTACAGCCAATCACACACACACTCACACACCCATACAGCCACTCAGACACTCACACATGGATACACATAGTCACACAGCCACTCATATGATATATGTTACAAGTAGTATCACACATTGCTAGTACACCTAGTATACTAATTTAACTTTTGTAGTAGCTTAGTATGTATGTCTAACAATCATGAACTCTTACAAACACATACACTCACTGGATGATGTCATCAATGATGTCATTTGAGATGTCATCAGTGATGTCATCAGTGATGTCACTGACCATGTCATAAGTGATGTAATATGTGAGGACATAAGCAGTGCATTGCAGGGGCGTACGTTATAGTTAGCTCAGGTAACTATAACTGCTGAATTTCTATCCGTCATCCAAATAGTGTGCTTGTTTGTTTTATAGTTTACATAGTAGATTGTAACTACCATATTACTTTTTTACCTAATAGTGTACAGCCTGTGTTCAGCTAATGGGTGTAATTGTTTGCAAAACGTATGTGCTTCTAATGCATCATAGGTGTGTAGAGGTATTGAACACGTTATAAATCTTTGTATTGAAGAGTAACTCTGTGTGAAGGTGACAGTTGACATCTTGTGGTCAGCATGTTCCACACAAGGTTGCCGATTCACAGAACTAATCTGAGATAAAATCCTAAACTTACTACTTTTGGTATTCACAGAAGGCATTTAGTAGTAGTAAAGTTAGGACTCCTAACTTTACTACTACTAAGCTGAGACAAAATCCAAAACTTTACGACTTTCAGTATTCACAAAAGGCATTTAGTAGTAGTAAAGTTAGGAGTCCTAACTTTACTACTACTAAAGGCCTTCTGTGAATACCAAAAGTAGTAAGTTTAGGATTTTATCTCAGTTTAGTAGTAGTAAAGTTAGGAGTCCTAACTTTACAACTACTAAATGTCTTCTGTGAATACCAAAAGTAGTAAGTTTAGGATTTTATCTCAGATTAGTTCTGTGAATCGGCCCCAAGGTTTTTGGCTCTGCAGAAAAAGTTTCCAACAGGGCAAATAAATGAATAAATGAATGAAAAGAGATTTGCATAGCGCATTTCTACTCCAATGAGTGTCTCAGCGCTCTGCTCATAGGTAGCTTTGCAGGATTTGCCAAGACCACTTATTCTTGTGTGAAAAGCTATGTTTTCAGCCTTTTCAGGGAAATAGAGTTCTCAGAGCGTGTTAGACCCGGGATCCCTGGTTGGCTGAGGTAGGTACTTTAGGTCAAATAGGGACCCCCGTTCTCACGTCAGGGAAAGGAAGGACACCTTCGCAGATAGCCCCCGCTCACCCCCTTGGTAGCTTGGCACAAGCAGCCAGGCTTATCTTCGAGGTAAATGTGTAAAGTATTTGCAATCACGCTCACAGCAACCCAATGATGACACCACAAATGGACTCCACACGAGTTTTATAAAAACGAGTATAAATTTATATAAAAAAGATATACGATAAGACCACACGATATAAATCCAACATATGCGTATTTGTACTATTCTTCCCGGCCAGTTGTTAGGTCAGCCAGCCCTAGTAAGCTCTGGCGATATTAATGAGCACTTCTAAACGTTCCACTGCAGTCCTAATGCAATGCTATGCAGTTCGTAATGCTAGAATCAGGCACTTTGCAATGTAGAAATAATGCAGTTCGTAATGCTCGAATCAGGCACTTTGCAATATAACAATAATGCAGTTCGTAATGCTAGCATCAGGCACTTGGCAATGTAAACATAATGCAATGCGTAACGCAACAATCAGGTATTTTGTTATGCAGAAGCAATGCAATGCATAATACGACAATCAGGTAGTTCGTTATGCAGAAATAATGCAATGCGTAATACGGCAATCAGGTAGTTCGTTATGCAGGAATAATGCAATGCGTAATACACTAATCAGGTAGTTCGTGATGCAGAAAGAATGCAAAGCGTAATACGACAATCAGGTAGTTTGTTATGCAGAAATAATGCAATGCGTAATACGCTCCAGCACCGATCACGGTGCCTCAGGCGGTCTCTCCGCCACTCGTACTGACTCGCAGTCAGCCTGTGTCAACAGTTGCCCCCACACGGGTATGATGTGAACAAAAAGTGCAGCTCCGCACTCCGGCCCCGGTACTGCCACTCCGTTGGCAAGTATGGGCCGCGATACGAGCCGAAGCAGAGGCTCGCGCTGCAGGAATGGGAGAGGCCGAGAGCGTCTCCCTCTGAGCCCGCACCCCGCCCCAGGCGTCAACACACGTTACCTGGGGGGTGCGACCTCACTCTCCTCTCCTCTTCCCGCGACTTGGGCCTCTGATGCAATCTTTGTGAATTCCGGGCAGTGGGACTCAGGCCCTCCCTCGACGAGGTTGGTTCGAAGTCCCGCTCTGGCAACGGCGGGCTCGGGCCGGTGGCTCGGCTCCTCCGGGGCTGCCAATCCGGGCCGCTGATGCTACGCAGATCTCAGGCTGCAACAGGGCACACGCACACAGCGTCGCTGAGACTCACTTGAGCTTCAGGTGCACGATCACAGGGCACTCCTCACGAAGGTCTCAGGCTGCACGAAGCACACGCACACAGCGTCGCTGAGACTCACTTGGACTCTGGTGCACACGATAACAAGGCAATCCTCAAGAAGGTCTCAGGCTGCACAAAGCACACGCACACAGCGTCGCTGAGACTCACTTGGACTCTGGGCGCACGATAAGAAGGCAATCCTCACGAAGGTTTCAGGCTGCACAAAGCACACGCATACAGCGTCGCTGAGACTCACTTGGACTCCGGTGCACACGATAACAGGACAATCCTCACGAAGGGCTCAGGCTGCAAAAAGCACGCGCACACAGCGTCGCTGAGACTCGCTTGGACTCCAGGTGCCCACGATCACAGGGCACTTCTTACGAGGGTCTCTGGCTGCAAAAAGCACACGCACACAGCGTCGCTGAGACTCTCCTGGAAACTTTTGTGTTCCTGAGTTTCTGCAACAGGGAGCCAGCTCACCTCGGGCCCTTGGGGATAAGTTACTTCCGGACACAGCACACAGCAAAGTCCTTTCAAGCAGGGGAACACAGCACACAGCAAAGTCCCTTCAGCCTCTCCTTGGTTAAAGCAGCAAACTGCAGGCCAGCCCCAGAACACACAGCAAGGGTCAGTCCTTTAGTCTCTTCAGCTGTTTCTTCCTTGGCAAAGGTTCCTCTTGACCACAAGTAGCTTCAGTCTTGTTCAATCCTGATCAATCCACTTCTCCAAAGTTCAGGGGCTTCAGCTCTCATAGTTATACCCCTAAATGTCTTTGAAGTCTTTGTGTTCAGGGGGGCACTGACCCCTGTTCAAACCAGTTATGGGTGCCTCCCTGCCAGTGACACTTTTATTTCTTTGATAGTGGGGGTCTGGATCCTCAATCACTCAGCAGGGGCCGGAGCCATTGGTTTATGGCTGCAGCCCAGGCCTCTTCACCTCTAGGGGCTACTCCTCCCCCCTACACTCCAGATGCAGGTCAGCCTGCTGCTGTCTCACCTCCTCCCCTGGGTCAAGACATTCCCCAGATACTATCACTTTCAAATCCAGACAGTCAATCCACATCCAGTCAGAGACACACAGAAATGTTAGAGCACAAAAACCCAGCCACTTCTAAAAGAGTGGCTTCAAAACACACAATGCATACCACTCTCATAAAAAGATGTGTTATTACATTGTGAGTTCTGGCACACTAACCTTCACCTCTCCATCTTAAGCCTTTGGGGAGATAGGCTGGAAAACATATTACACAGCCTCCCCATTCTATCCTATGGGCAAGATGGCCTTTCCACAGTGAAAAACGAAATGGAGATTATTTCACTGTCAGGACATGGTACACACCTTAGTACATGTCCTACCTTTCACATGCACTACACCCAGCCCAGGGGGTACCTTGGACCTACCATAGGGGTGTCTGATGTGCATAGAAAGGGAAGGGTAAGGTCTGGCAAGTGGGTGCACTTGTCAGAACAACATGGCAGTTTAACAAACTGCGCGCAGGCACTGTAGTGGCAGGCCTGAGTTCCCTCCTTAAGGCTACTTGTGTGGGTGGCACAATTCGTGCTGCAGGCCCACTAGTAGCATCTGCATTACCAGCCCTGGTGCACATAGTGCACTTTACTAGGGACTTTACTAGTAAGGCAAACATACCAATCATGGACAACCAATTACCATTACACTTTATACAGGGAGCACTTGCACTTTGACACTGATTAGCAGTGGCAAAGTGTCCAAAGCATCTAAGTTGGCAACACCATGTCAGAAAAAAGGTCTAGGGGGAAAGCAAAAAGTTTAGGGAACTTTAGCCAAAAAGGGCCAAGTCCAACAGAGCGTAACTCAAGAGGCAGCCTATTCCATGCGGACGGCCCTATATAAGAGAAGTCTGCATCCCCAGCTCTGGCACGGCGCATCTTGGGGATCCTGGCCTGGAGGTTGTTGGCACATCGCAAGTTCCTAGTGGGAACATGAGAGCTGATTCTTGCCCTTAGGTAGGCTGCACCTATGTGATGGAGCGCTTCGTGTACTAGAACCATTGCTTTAAACATGATCCTCTTCCTTATTGGAAGCAGTGGAGGGCATGAAGGTGGGGGACACGTGCATTCTCGGAGGTAGGCTGAGAAGAATGCGGACTGCTGTGTTCTGGACTCCCTGAAGTCTACTGGTCAGGTAATCCTAGATACAGGGTATTCCCATAATCCAACCTCGAATTTATGAGTGCTTGGAAAACCGACTTCCTAGCAGAAAATGAGAGGAAGTGCAAGAATTGTTTTAGAATGAGCTACAAAGCATGCACCAACCACAAAATTAATTTGTGGTTGGCAAGATAGATGGCTGTCAAATTTGACACCCAGATTATTGACTATTCACCCCTGAGGGCCTGAAGGGAGGGCGTCTTCAGGCCAGAAGGTCTGTCATGTTTCCAGGGGATTTTGACTGAGGGAAGCGGATGGCACACACGTAACGCTTCGACCCTGAAAAATGTGTGACTAAGGGAGACATTCCCATCACTACCCCGCTTTCAGACTAATGCATTGAAACTCAGGATGTTCCCAAGATAAGAGGGAAAATCAAAGGAGAGAAAAATAAGAAAAATATCCCCATATCAATACCTCAAAATTAAGGTACTGCACATAGGGGAGGGTAACAAGGAGCCCAAAGAAGTACAAGGGGTCCTAATCCTGAAGAAGGCGGGTGGTCCCGTCAGGGGCTCAGGGAAGGGCGACGCATGTCGATTTAACAATACTGAATGCAAGGGGGTACGGATACTAAAAAAAAACAGTATATCCCCAAGATACTGATTTTAACCCTGCCAGGGGAAGTTAATAATAAAGATTAATTGAACATTCTCCTAGGTAGTTTTAATCTTCATTTTTGTGTTGAGAGGATCCCGGTCCCAGTGGGGTCAGAGGGTTAGACTCAATTCCCTCAATTGTAGTATTTTTTGAGAATTTTTTTTTTTTCGCTCCATCAAATGATGTTGGGCTGCGTCTTGATGTTGATGCGGCCCTATGATGAAGCATGACACTATCTAGTGTGTGAGGGCAGTATTAAAAACCAGATTTTTTTCCAAAACGGGAAAACAAGCAGCACTCTAGGACAGACTAGTCCCACTAAATCCTCCCACTTACCTTTTCTTTGTGTGTGTGTAGGTTTAGTACGGAGACTGAAGGGAAAGGTAGAGAATCTCTCTTCTCCACCCCAGAAAGGTGTTTGTCTGTTGGAGATTTTGATTGAATAACAGAAGTTTGGTTTTGTCTGCGTTACACTTTAGTTGATTGGTGGTTATTCAATGAAATATAGCTGCTAGGCAAGATTTAATGGATTCACCTGCAATCAATTCTCTCTTTTCAAAGGAGAACAGCAGCTGTTTGTCATCAGCGTATGAGATCGCTTTTGCCCCCAAGGCCTCCACCAGCTGGCTAGTGGCGTGACATAAATGTTAAACAGTGTGGATCTCAAGGAAGAGCCATGAGGCATCCCCACTGTCAGCTCCAGTAATTTTGAAGAAAAAGTAGGGACCCCTACCACCTGTCCTCTAACCTCCAGGAAGGAAGCAAGCCAGTCCAAGGCCTATCATACTACCGCAATAGATTGGAGACATGATAAAAGCCTGGAGTGGAGGACTGTGCCGAAAGCTGCTGACAGATCTAGCATAATCAGCCGAGCATTCAGGGTAACTCTAATGAATTTGGTGACCTCCATTAGCACGGTCTCCATACTAAAATGTGGTCTGAAACCAGACTGGCTAGGATAAAGCAGGTTGTTGTCTTTGAGATAGTGGGAAAGTTGCTGATTTATAAACTTTTCCAGCACTTTTGAGAGGGCTCTCTTGGGTCAGCCATGTTTTTTTTAGCAGGGGGAGAATTTTTGCCTGCTTCCAGGAAAGGGTACTGTTGCAATGGATAGCAAAGCATTTAGCACCTTGTTAGCCAGTGGGTTGATGGTAGTAACCCCTAATACTAACAAGTAGGGAGGGCAAGTATCTGTGGGAGATCTGAATTTAAGGCTATGTATGGCTGTTAGTGACAGATGCAAAAACAACAATTGATGGACAGAATGCAGAACAATGTCATACATTCACCCCAGTACAGAGATCTGGGCCTAAATCCATCGTTTTTGTGCTCCCCATGCCATTCCTGTTTGAGCCCAGCCATATGCAAATCAGTCTTGACCCTGTGCCCAATGGGAACAGTCCAACCCGAACTGCCAGGCCAGGTCCTCCCTGGACTGGAAACAAGCATCCTAGGACTGGTTTCGGGGTTTCACCCCTCATCAGCCAGGAAAGCTTGACTCCAGTGGTATGGAGAGCACGGGACCCACGTCTGGGCATACCCGTCCCACTTGCGGTGACAAATGCAAAAACAACAATTGATGGACAGAATGCAGAACAATGTCATACATTCAAAGGAATTCCTCAGCACACGTCTGTTATGTCACAATATACATAAACATGCTAGATGTGAGCATAAGTAAAATACAAGTAGGTAAGTTCTTATTTCTTTTTTCCTTTTTATTTTCCGATGTTCAGACAGCCGACACGTGTTTCGTCGCTTACATGGGAATTAATCCCGCGACTTTATCAAGGCTATTGTCTTCCTGTGTATAACCTTTATTAGTGGTGTTAATTCCAACCCACACTGGGATTCAATATCTCGCGACGTCTCACTTCTCAATGTTAAATCCAAGGGATCCCTGTATGTCCCAGAAGTCCAGAATCTTATTTCTTAGTAGTTTGATCCCACACACGGACGTCGCTCCTCGTGTTGCCGAGTACGGTGCACGGTGACTCCAGTGGTATGGAGAGCACGGGACCCACGTCTGGGCATACCCGTCCCACTTGCGGTGACAAATGCAAAAACAACAATTGATGGACAGAATGCAGAACAATGTCATACATTCACCCCAGTACAGAGATCTGGGCCTAAATCCATCGTTTTTGTGCTCACCATGCCATTTCAGTTTGAACCCAGCCATATGCAAATCAGTCTTGACCCTGTGCCCAATGGGAACAGTCCAGCCTGAACTGCCAGGCCAGATCCTCCCTGGACTGGAAACAAGCATCCTAGGACTGGTTTCGGGGTTTTACCCCTCATCAGCCAGGATAGCTTGACTCCAGTGGCATGGAGAGCACGGGACCCACGTCTGGGCATACCCATCCCACTTGGGGTGACAAATGCAAAAACAACAATTGATGGACAGAATGCAGAACAATGTCATACATTCACCCCAGTACAGAGCTCTGGGCCTCCAAGGGAATGTGGTAGAAGCTTGATATTGTGGACTCCACCACAGTTGCTGTACTTGAGTTCATTGTGTCCATAAAATCCTCTCCTAAATTGGTGGCTGAGGTTCTGCATACTACATACTAATTACATACTACATATTAAGTATTATAAGCAGCCTTCAGTTATTAGACAGAATAGTCTCAACATGACTATTCCTCATATCATCGAAGACAGTGTGCACCAGGTTCTAACCTATGAACAAGTGCTTGTTTTGGCTTCAGAAGATGGGCTATCTGTACATTTTGCCTCCAGTATGAAGGCTGCAGGTAGTATGATCTTTATAACTGTTTGCCCTCGGTTATTTTATGTGAACAGTGTCTTTTTTGACAAGTGTTGCACAGAATGTACATTGTTCTTACTAGACACTTTTTAACACTCTGGGGTGTATTTCTAATGAGAATTTCACTGTCTGCAAACAGTGTGGTACAGAGTAGATTCTCTACATAGAGTAAAGACTGTTTACAGTACCCACATTTCTACTCATATCAACTTCATTTCTCAATGTAGATTCGGTGACTGTGAGGGGTTTGATACAGATAAAGGTTGTCCATAGTAGGGCATTCATTTTGTAACAGACGTTGAGTAACTTGAGGAATTTGGTTTTCTCTGAACAATTGTAACTATCTGTGGTTGATTTCTAATATGAACTTGGCTATCCATGAATTGTATGTTATAGGGTCAATCTTGCACATAACACGTGCTCATTACACCTAGCAAGTTGTATCTGTTGTGGCATCAATGATCCTTCATATTATTCTGAGCTATTTTATACTTACTGTCAGGCCTCTAATTCCATACTAGTTTATAGAGTAATGTGTACAAAAAAACGTGGATAATGTCACAATGATGTCATTTGAGATGTCATCAGTGAAGTCATAAATAATGTCATAGAACATGTCATGCGTGATGTAATAAGCGTGC